>CM056053.1:154089160-154438554 GCA_029574335.1 Rana kukunoris
TCCACAAGATTTTCATAGAACCTGCGGAAAGAAAAAAAAAATAGTGACAGTTGATGGGACATTTTTATACATGCTGGTTGAGTGAAAAATATAGTGCATATAAAAAGTCAACATACCCCTGTTAAAAATTTCAGGTTTCTGTGAAAAAAATTTAATGGAGACAAAGAAATAATTTCAGAACTTTTTTCACCTTTAGATGTGACCTATAAAACCTGCACAAATCAATTGAAAAACAAATTTTAATCTTTTAGGAGGGGGCGGCTCCAATTAACCACAAATAAAAGTTAAGCTGTTCTAGCAGGTCTTTCCTGACATTTTCTTAGTCGCATCCTACAGCAAAAGCCATGGTCCGCAGACAGCTTTCAAAGCAGCAGAGGGATCTCATTGTTAAAAAGGCATCAGTCAGAGGAAGGGTAAAAAAGAATTTCCAAGGCATTAGATAAACCATGGAACACAGTGAAGACAGTCATCAAGTGGAGAAAATATGGCACAACAGTGACATTACCAAGAACAGACGTCCCTCCAAAATGTATGGAAAAAAAAAAATAAAGACAAGAAAACTGGACAGGGAGGCTGTCAAAAGGCCTACAGGAACATTAAAGGAGCTGCAGGAATATCTGGCAAGTACAGGCTGTGTGGTACATGTGACAACAGTCTCCAATATTCGTCATATGTCTGGGCTATGGGGTAGAGTGGCAAGATGGAAGCCTTTTCTTAATAAAAATATCTAAGCCTGGCTAAATTTAGCAAAAACACATCTGAAGTCTCCCAAAAGCATGTGGAAAATGTGTTATGGTCTGATGAAACCAAGGTTGAACTTTTTGTACATAATTCCAAAAGATATAGGTTTGGCGCAAAAACACTGCACTTCACCAAAAAGAACACAATACCCACCCTGAAGCATGGTGGTGGCAGCAGCATCATGCTTTCAAGCCATTTTTCTTCAGCTGGAACAGGGGCCTTAGTCAAAGTAGAGGGAATTATGAAGAGTTCCAAATGCCAATCCACATTGGCACAAAGCCTTCAGCAAAAATCAAAGTAATGGCTTCATCAAAAGATTAAAGTTTTGGAATGGACCATCCAGAGCCCAGACCTGAATTCAACTGAAAACTGGTGTGGGGGGGGGGGGGGGGGTCTGAAGAGGGCTGTGCACAGGAGATGCCCTTGCAAATCGGACAATATTTTTTGTAAAAAATAGTGGGCAAATATTGCAAAGTCAAGCCATGATGATAGACGCATAGCCAAAACTACGGTGCGGTATTAAAATCAAAGGGTGCGTCAAAGTATTAGTGTAAGGGTGTGCACACTTATGCAACCATATTATATTAGCTTTTTATTTTTACTTCCCTCCACCTAAAAGATTTCAGTTTGTTATTCAACCGAGTTGTACAGTTTATAGTTAAATTAAAGCGGATGGTTCACCTCAAAAAAATATTAAAAGCCAGCAGCAACAAATACTGCAGCTGCTGACTTTTATTAGGACACTTACCTGTCCTGGAGTCCAGCGGCGTCCGCAGCAGAGGACGAGCGATCACTCGTCACCCTGCTGCTCCCCCCTCCACCCACGGTGAGGGAACCAGGAAGTGAAGCGCAAATGTGACGCCGGAGGGGGGGAGGGTTCCGATCAGCGGATCTTCACTTTAGGGTGGAGATCCGCTTTAAGTTGTTCTATAGGTCACATTAAAAAAAAAGGTGGAAAAAGTTCTGAAATTTGTCTCTTTTTTTTTTTTACATCACAGAAACCTGACATTTACACATGGTTGTATAGGCTTTATATCCACTGTATATCTACAAGTCAATGTCTCCTTTTGGAGAAGCTTACTTTAACTAAATCAGAAATATAAAGCTGAAATTCAGTCTATAAAATCATTAGCATGTAAAAATCACTACTATAAAAGACGTACAAAAAAAAAAAATATTTTAAAATACATTTATATTCGATTACATAAGCACCAAAAAAACAGGTCTTGACATTTTCAGCATCTGCCAAGTGCCCACCACCAAATATTTTGACACAAGAAAAAAAAAAGCACACACACACCACCCATTTAGTGCTTTACCAATGTTCAAGGTTCCTGCGTAGGTTTCCTGCTGGTAGGTTAATCAGCGGTCTAAACTTAGATTGTAAGCTCCTTGAGGGCAGGGACTGATGTTCATATACACAATATTTATGTAAACCACTGTGTAAATGTACAGCTCTATACAAGTACTGGTAATAGAGAATGCAAAATAATATTTGGATTATGAAAATCTCTAGGTAACAGGAGAAAGGGGAGCAAAAGAAGAAAAAAAAAAAAAAACACTGCACAAACAAGACTCACTAAGGCCTAGTACACAATAAAAAAAATGGGACGAATACAACTTTTGAAGCAATCGTCCCAGCAATCTTGATCATTAGTACACAGCTTTTAAAAGATGATCACGACAGTTCATGTGAAGGGACAAGTACAAAAAAATAAAAAGTCTCGCAAAATAACAGAACAATCAATTTTCATGCAATTAATATATTATCTGTACAAAATAATCATGTGACCAAGACCATGCACGGTCAGAAATGAAAGAATAAAATTGTAATACATTACATCACTTCCAAAAATTGTATTCTGCTGTACGAGAATTTTAATGACATTAGTAACCCATTAGTTTGCCATACGAGACCAAAAAACAAAAACACAACTACATTAATCCAGGCTGAACTGCCCATTTAAATAAAAAAATAAATAAAAAAAAATCTGCATGAAAAACATGTGGCACAATACACTGCCCGTGGAAAAGTCTAACAATGAGAACGCACAGACATGAGCTCAGCCTAAAATTTGATGTTCATGTAATGCATTTCAATATACAGTTAGGTCCATATATTTAGACACAGGCACAATTCTGTTTTTTTTTTCAGGCATTTACTAAAATATATTCAAGAAACCATGCAAATGGATATAACCGGTAAGTGCACACTCAGGTTTAATTTGAGGGCATGTACATCCAAATCGGAAAAAGGGTTTAGGAATTACAGCTCTTCGGGATAGCCATTCCCCTTTTTCAAGGGGCCAAAAGTAATTGGACAATCCAAAGCAGTTTTATGGCCAGGTGTGGGCTACTCCATTTTTTTATTCAATTCATTCAAGGAAACACATGCAGTCACCACTGCTTTGCACAAAAAGGGATCAACAAGCAAGGATATTGCTGCTAGTAAGATTGTACCTAAATCAACCATCAGACCCCCAAGAACTTCAAGGAGAGGGGTACAATTGTTGTGAAGGCGGCTTCAGGGCGCCCAAGTCCAGAAACCACCAGGACCATCTCCTACAGCCGATTCAGCTGCAGAATTGGGGCACCACAAAATGCAGAGCTTGCTCAGGAATGGCAGCAGGCAGGTGTGAGTGCACTTTGAGGATGGCCTGGTGTCAAGGGCAGAAAATAAGCCATTTCTCTCCAGGAAAATCATCAGACTGATAGTCTGCAAAATGTACAGGGATTGGCCTGCTAAGGGCTGGGGTAAAATAAATTCTCTAATAAATCCCCTTTTCCGATCGTTTGGGGCATCTGGAAAAAAACATTGTCCGGAGAAGAAAAAAAGGTGAGCACTACCATCAGTTCTGCGTAATGCCAACAGTAAAGTATCCTGAGAACATTCAGGTGTGGGGTTGCTTCTCGGCCAAGGGAGTGGGCTCACTTACCCAAGACAACAGCCATGAATAAAGAATTGTACAAAAAGATTCAAGAGCAACTTCTCCCAACCATCCAAGTGCATTTTGGTGATGAACAAATGTATTTTCCAGCATGATGGAGAACCTTGCCATAAGTGATAATCAAGTGGTTAGGTCCATGGCCTGGAAACTCTGCAGACCCATTAAGAACTTGTGGTCAAACCTCAAGAGGCAGGTGAACAAAAAACAACCCACAAATTCTGAAAAACTCCAAGCATTGATTATGAAAGAATGGGGTTCCATCAGTCAGAATGTGGCCCAGAAGTTGATTGAGAGCATGCCAGGGTGAATTATGGAGGTCTTGGGGGCAAAAGAGGCAATACTGCTAATATTGACTCTGCATAAACAAAGCAACTGTCAATAAAAGTCTTTGACACTAATGAAATGCTTGTAATTGTACTTCAGTATACCATAGTAACATCTGACAAAAAGGATCTCAAAACACTGAAGCAGCAGACTTTGTGCAAAAAAAATAACATATTTGTGTCATTCTCAAAAAACTTTTGGCCAGGGCTATAAAACCATACAAGTATATGGTCAGCCGTTTGTTGGCTTTTAGAAAAAAATACCATATATACCATATCTCAGCACAGACCAACAAAACCACAGGCAGGTTCCACTTCTTTCCTCCAAGATATTTGGGGGTTTATGCAGGGTGCATATGCTACAGCAAATGTGAAATGTGTGGTGGCCAACCTGCGTGACCATTTTCTAATCTGGTTTTTAAACAGGTGAATCAATTCTACTTTTAATGTGAAAAAAAATAATTGCTTTATAAACAAATCAAGTATAGCAATGACTAACTATTTCTATACAAAAATAAACACAAAATATTTAAGAAACAAAATCAAAGTCGGTGAATGGAAAGTTAGATCGTATACTAAAAATTACAACACAAAAATAACGACCCGATTCTAAAACTTGCGTGATCACTCGCTCCATTTAAAGCAGAGCAGTGTCTCCAAATGGTATAAACCCTGACACATGATACCATCTTTGTCTAGTATAGACATGGCACAGTGTCCTTAAAAGACCGCATGGATCACACCATCTTTCTATAGCATAGACATAGCTCTGTGTCCTTAAACAACCCCTCACGTCATGCTGCACGAGAGGGAGATGAAGCGTTTAACAGAATAAAACAATCCATTGAAATGTCAAAGAGGAGATGTAATGCAGAATCTCTCCCACTCACATTTACTTCCTGGCTACATTTAAAAAAATAAAAGTAGAGGAAAACCTTGGTTTGAGAGCGTTTTGCAAGACGAGCTAAATTTTTTCATAAACTGACTTGTCTTGAGATACAAGTAGTGTCAAGTCACAACTGAGTATAAAAAAGGAGAGGTGCCTTCAAGGCCTCATTCACACAGGTACCATCAGTTTAGCCACGTTACAAACTTAGCAGTTATTATCCGTTGCATCATCCGTAGTAAGTTCCGTTAATCTCCAATTTCATCCGTCTTCTGTTACATTAACATTTGTTTACATTGGTCAAGCTACCAGTTTTCATCCGTTTACAGCAGTTTCTATGGCTTTGACGACATTATCCAGAAAGCATTGCAGTTTTCAGTGAGTGACTTGCCCTTGCTGTGTCCTTGTATGCGCTCTGTGTAGTGCGATGGATTCCAACAATTTTGGCATTTTGTCACTGTGGTCCCAACATGTTCAGTCCTACAAGCCTGGCCTTTCATGCACTAGGTTTATTAGTTGCTACTGTGAGACATCTCTGGCCACGTTTCTTGGGTGGGGGGGGGGGGGGGGATGCAATTCCAAAGTGGGGATGTAATTCCTAAGTACTTCCTATTGTCCAACTACTGCCTGGGTCATAGGTTGCGTTCACATATAAACAAAAAATGTAACGTTCGGACATTGTCCATTAATATCAGTTTTCACGGATCTCGCCTTGTATGTTCAAGATTGGAAGCGGAGGTTAATAGATGATCAGCCATTTGCCCATAGGAACGTATTGTCATCCATTGACGGACGGATGAAAAACGGATAAACGGTCCGATTGTGTGAAAGGGGCCCCAAGTGTAGCAATATGGTTACATTTAATGAAGGTACAACATTTAGAAACTCATGAAGCTGGTAAGATGGCTCAGCAGGCTAATGCTCTGTTGCAGCAATCTGTGATCACCTGAGCCCTCAGGGTCACAGGTTCGATCCCGGAGGGGTCCACTCAGCCTTCAATCCTTCCGAGGTCGGTAAAATGAGTACCATTGATTTGGGTAATAGTGACTATGTTACTATATAAGCGCCTCGAGACCCGATGAGCTACAGCTTCGGCTGTGGCTTCAGAAGCTTGCCTGGCAAGAAGCTCGTCTGGCTTCATAGCTTGCCTGGCAAGTTAGGGTAAGACAGCGCTATATAAGACTTGCATTATTATTATTATTATTATTATGTGGTTTATTAAAACAAGCACATCTAAGTATGCAGGCATCCGGGGTAAAGCTGTCCACATCGCCATCAACGTCATCCTTTCCACGCTGCCCTCCTCAAGCCTCACTTTCAGATCGCTCTACTGCAGGATAGTCTTCTTGGTCACGATTGCAAATAGACAGCGGTGAGAGCCGGCGGTGTGGAGGATGGTCTATGTCGGGATATGCAATTAGCAGACCTCCAGCTGTTGCAGAACTACAATTCCCATGAGGCATAGCAAGACGGACAGCCACAAGCATGGCACCCAGAGTCAGAGGCATGATGGGACTTGTAGTTTTGCAACAGCTGGAGGTCTGCTAATTGCATATCCCTGGTCTATGTGGACAGCTTAACCCCAGATGCCTGCATACTTAGATGTGCTAGTTTTAATCAACCACGTGAGTTGCTAAATGTTGTATTTTTATTAAAAGAAACCATAGTGCTACATTTAGAGGTGCCTCTCTTTTCTTTCATACGCTGTAGCTCCTGCTAGATTTTGCTTCTAATTCCGTTGTGGAGACTGCCATTTTTAAATGGACATTTTATGGTTACACAACCTATCAAATTGCTATAATCTTTTTATATGGACCATAAAACAGAGGGACCCAAGAATAAATGGTTCTGGAACTAATCAGTTTCCATGATTTCTTATTGCTTCGATATAAAAGTGCTTTGGATAACATGCATGTTTCTGTAATGAATTATGCTCGCAATCCAAGGTTTTAATGTATGCAACTACATGAGCCCTGGTATCCTCCCCCTTGCAGCTTTCACCATGTCTCACATGGTTTCAGTCATTTAGACCCCTGTCACACTGAGGTATTTTTCAGGCTCTTCTGGGCTAAAAATAGCGCCTGTAAATCACCTGAAAAACAGCTCACCTGCATTTAGTGTGAAAGCCCAAGGGCTTTCACACCGAGGTGATGCGCTGGCAGGGCGTTTAAGAAGAAAAAAAAAAAATGGGCAGTGCTGTGGAATCGGCAGGGGTTAAAAGCATCCCACTAGAGGCCGAAAACCTCAAAAACAGTAAAGTGCCGCTAAAAATAGCAGTGATTTACCTCCGACGCCTCAGTGTGAACCCCCCTCCCCACTTACAAAAAGCAGTACATGCATATAATCTACCATTAGGAAAGAACTACACAGAAATAAATAGGAAAGACTGACTGACTGGGTCAAATGCACTTCCTCTATCTAAATAGCTTGAATTTGCCATATTTAAGCAAGAAGCAAGGTAATATCAAGGGTGTTTCTGCATAGCTTTTCATCTGTTTAAAATATACCATTTCCTTCTCTAAAAATGTTGTGACCTTAAAGAGGAGTTCCACCCACAAAAAAAAAAACTTGCTTAATCCCCTCCCCCTTACATGCCACATTTGGCATGTAATTTTTTTGGGGGGGGAGTGGGGGCTTCAGTAGGAGTGGGACTTCCTGTCCCGCTTCCGCCGAGGGGCTGGTTAGGCGATTAAGCCTTAATCGCCTACACCAGCCCCTCCCTGTAGGCGATCACATGGGACACTGACAGGTCCCATGCGATCGCCTCTCCAATCAGCGGCGAGCCGCGCGCGCATGCGCAGTACGGCTCGCGCATGCGCAGTGGGTGCCCGGCCGTGAAGCCGAAGGCTGTCACGGCTGGGTGCCCATAGTCTGGATGGAGACGCCGGCTGGGGAGGGAGGGAGAGGAGCGGAACCCCCGATCGGCGCGTCGCTGGAACGCAGGAGCAGGTACTTTTTGTAGCTGCCGACTTTTAATAAACACAATTTTGGGCTGGAACACCCCTTTAATAAGCCTCCTTTCCTGATTTTGACGACATTGGAGATATGCCATTACACCCATTCCACACACGAAATGTGATCATGCCACTGGCTACCCACAGTAAACTATGCATTCCTCTCCCTTACAGGGTTTATATGTCCTGTGCATATTTATGGGATTACTGTAGGTGTCACTCTTCCAACTGTGATGCAATTAAAGATCACCTCTTCTCTACTAAGCATTTCTGTCTTAAAAAGTCTGTGTTGCTATTTTTCTTCATTCATAACATCCAACAGAATATTGAAAGCCGTAATAAGCCCCAAATCAAACATTTATTCAGTTGCAGCTCACCAATTCTTAGATGTGATGGGTGCATTTGTTTTTAGGCTCCCTTTCAGTTTCACCAGGTAATTAACCACTTGATTACTGGGCACATATACCCCCCTCCTACCCAGGCGAAATTTCAGCTTCAGGCACTGCGTCGCTTAAACTGACAATTGCGCAGTCGTGCGATGTGGCTCCCAAACAAAATTGGGGTCCTTTTTTCCCCACAAGTAGAGCTTTCTTTTGGTGGTATTTGATCACCTCTGCGGTTTTTATTTTTTGCGCTATAAAACAAAAAAGTGCGACAATTTTGAAAAATACAATATTTTTTACTTGTTGCTTATAATAAATAGCCCAATTAAAAAAAAAAAAAAAAAAAAACACACCTCTCTCAGTTTAGGCCGATACGTATTCTACATTTTTTTGTTAAAAAAATAAATAAATAAAAAGTCGCAATAAGCGACTGGTTTGCGCCCAAGTTTCAGCACCTACAAAAAATAGGGGACAGAATTTTTTTTTATTATTATTAGTTACTAGTAATGGCGGCAATCTGCAATTTTTATTGGAACTGCGACATTATGGCGGACACATCAGACACATTTTTGGCGCCATTCACATTTATACTGCGATCAGTGCTATAAATATGCACCAATTACTGTATATATGTGACTGGCATTGAAGTGGTTAACACTAGGGGGTGAGGGAGGGGTTAAATATGTTCCAGTATAGTGTTCCAACTGTAGGTGGAGGGGGTGACTGGGGGAGGTGACCGATCTGTGTATGTACAAGGGACACAGATCGGTCTCCTCTCCAGAGTCAGGACGCTGTCTCTGTGTAAAACGGCAATGAGAGATGATCTCATATGTTTACATACGAGATCATCGCTCATTGGCCGCACAGATCGCATAGCAAACGGCCACTCTGATTGGCCGTTTGCCGCGATCTGTGATTGGCTGTGTCCAAGGGACACGGCCAACACAGAATTTCCCCGATGCGCGCTCTGGGGAACGCCAAAATGGGCGGACGTCAAAAGACGTCCTGTTGGAAATTCAGGTCCGCGCTGTAGCCGTAATAAGGCAAACCATTTAAAACAGACAGGGGTGCCTACAATGATAAGCATTTATAAAACCTTTATCCCCAAAAAAATAAAACCCAACCTGCTTTCTGCAACTGATTATAAAGCGCGAGTTGGAGTTTGGCTTTGTTGGTACATTTAAATCTGCTAGTACATTTAACACTGCCCATCCCTGCCACTGTCCAAAAGGTGCCCCCCGTGCTCCTTCCTTCATCCAGACTGGGGGGGAGAGACTAATATAGGAGGTGTGTTACTGGCCAGGTCACCACTTGAAGAAAAAAAAAACCACACAACCACACACACACCAACTGATTATGTCACCCAAAAGTGGAACTTCTGCTCATCGGATTCCTCACCCCTCCAGTGCTACAATTGGAAACTTACAAGGGAACACCATTTAACCCCTTGATCGCCCCCCTAGTGTTAACCCCTTTCCTGCCAGTGACATTTACACGATAACCATTGCATTTTTATACCTCTGATCGCTGTATAAATGTAAAAAAATAAAAATAAAAAATAAAGTGTCTGATCTGGACACCACAATCCTGCTAAAAATCAGATCACTGCCATTGCTAGTAAGAAAAAAATATATAATAAAAATGCAATAAACCTATCCCTTTTTTTATAGACACTAACTTTTGCACAAACCAATCAATATACGCTTATTGCGATTTTTCATGTCAAAGGCATGTTGGGGGGGTTTCCAATCCCAATAGGGGATTGAAATAAGAGTTTTTAAAAAGACCAGAGACTGAAAAACAGCAGCCTGATCCCAGTTCTAATGTGCTGCACACCGCATCATTAAGAACTAAAATTCTCTTAAAGCGGAGCTCCACCCAGTATAACAACATTTTACAATGTTGTTTGAAAAAAAAAAAAAAAACCTGAAAAAAAAAAAATACTCACCCGAAATAGCTGTTGCTATGCGGAAGTCCGTAATCTGCCTCTTCCTAATCCGCGGTGTGTTTTCTTCTTCTCCTTCTCCTTGTGCCAAGCGTAGGCAAATATGCAGTCTGACACAGTTACCAGCTAATGGAAGGCTCCTGTTGGCTGCTTGCGAACCGGAGCTTTCCAATCACGCGACTGCTGTGACAGCCAAACACAGCAGTCACATGACCATAAGCTCCACCCCCGAATACCAAAACCCCTTAAAGGGCTGGCAGGGGCCAGAACTAAGGAGTGAATATGGATTAATAGTAGAAGTCTGCAACTCCTTAAGATTAAGCTTATCAGGTAAAGACTGGAGCCACTCAGATGTAAGAAGCCAAGGCCATGGGCAGATCTGCTGTAGAATCTGGGAAGCGCTTGTAGTCTCTGGTCAAAGTCAGCAAGGGACAACTGGGCCATAAAGACTTGCAAGACTGTAGTAGGAACCCCAGCTTGCAAGGCAGGGGGACTCAACCACATAAAGCAAAGCTGGGGAGGACTCCAATGATTAAATGCATTGTAATCTAGGGGAAGAGAATAACAGGTTGATTGCATTTCCAGAAGGCACAGAATAAGTAGTCCTGGAAACAGTAGTATGTGAGGTGGGGCCACTTGTTGCAGTGGGGCCCGTCTCCCATGTGCAGAATCAGATACTGTATGTTGTGACAGATGCCCACTTTAAGAGGCCATAAACACACTATTATCTTACTTCAAAGTCAGATAGCTTGCACATTGCCAAGACCCATGTCTATTTTACTTTCCAACATCAGACTACACTATAAAATAGAACATTATACTACTGGTCAAAATAGATTTTCGAATGCAACTGAAAGTTCTGCTCTATGTTTTAACACTAGTGCTTGATTCACCTCTTCCATTGTTACAACCAATGCCAATATCTCTTTTTTCTTCCTTGCATGGCTTAACAAACAAGTGTTGGGTTAGAGAAACTTGCAGAGGTCTCATTGAAAACCAGATGAAATGTCTGCCAAATTCTCATAGTCACGGCTTTGAAGAGACCTTCTACAATCATGTTACCAAGCCATGTATAAAAGACACTCATTCCCTTTTCTTCAGAGAAAAAACTGAAAATGCATGTTCTATTATGAGCATGTGAAAGTCAAACTGGCCTAAACTTTAGCAAATAGTTATTTAATTACTGCTTTAAGATAAAGACTTTTCTAGGATTTATGGACTACATGAGCCAGATTCATTAAAATGAAAGATTACTCACGTTAATTTTAACCTTGGGTACAATGGGATAGGTTAGGTTGTCAATCCATTCACCATGATCGATAAGCTTATCTACCAATTTAAAAACATTTTTTTTTTGGTTCATGTACCAGCGATTTCCAATAAATGCCCCCCCCCCCCCCCCCCAACATACTTTACTATATCTTAATTTGAACACTAGACCGTAAAACATTAGAATTGCCTACAAATACAGACAAATCCTGAATTATACATACAAGTGACATAGTGTAATCATTTTGCGGAGTATAAAAGTAGAACCTCTTTCATTAACAGCTCAGGAAAGTAGTGAAGTTTTCTGCTATTGACATGTGTGGGGTCATCATGCCATGATCAAATACACTGTCGAAGGCAAAAATCTGTGGCTGCTTCAGTCTGGCAAGGGATTTTGAAACATTTCTTGGACGATTTGAAATTAAAGTCGTCCCCCCCCCCCTTTTTGTAACAAAAAGATCATGTTCCTTTAAAACATGAACAGCACAATGCTTGCGCCACTGTGTAATTTGGCCCCTTTGATCACCTATATATAACCTGGCTGATACTGCCCTACCCCCCTGTAAACTGACCAGTTTATCATGGCTGCTGAACCCTGACATCGTGGTCAGTTAACGTGCCTCAGTCATCCGCAGCTCTCATACAGAGGTGCTGGAGACAACTTTGAGGTAACTTCATTACAGGAAACTGTTCACAGGCAGCAAGGTAAGATTTAAAAAAAAAATTACAAGATCGTTTGGTAAACCTGGGCACCACATGATCCATGGAATGACGACAATGGACAGCACGGTAACTGCCCAAACAAGATGATTTACTGGAAATCAGTCAGAACTTCACCCCAGCCCATCACGCATCTTCAGCAGGACCATCCAGGATAGAAGGGGGGGGGTAATTTTCCCCATCTCCAGCATCCAGAGATCCACCAGTCCAGCGACAGACTTGTGCTGGAGTTTAACATTTAGGGATTCAACTGCATCCGCCTGTTCCATGGCACTAAGGGTCTGTAGTGAAAAACTGGACAAAAGGACACTCTTCTGGACAGTCCTAAAATATTATAACGAGTGGGTTAGGACTAAGCCAGAGTTTTGTCAATCCAGAGCCCATCTGAACCTCTCCAAAATGTGCACCATGTCACGCAAAAATGGTCTCCAGCAGTGAAGCAGATTGGTGGAAACTGTGGACCCGCCAAACTAACGGGCACAAACAGAATTGGTAGTCCTTCACTGCAGAAACCTTTGGTGAGGTGAAAGGTCAAAAAGGTGTAAGTAAGCATCCAATAGCCACTGATGCAAGGAAAACTCCTAGTTAAAAAAAAAGGTCCCCACTAACTGCACTAATTCCATCCATAACTTCTCCACTTGTAGAAACTTGATGAGTCCTTTGAAATCCCAGAATAAAAAAACATCACATTTTGGTTTCAGAACTGTGCAAGGTTTAACCACTTCAGCCCCGAGCCTGTTTTTCAGATTCGGTGCTTACGAGACTAAAACAGATTTTTTTGCTAGAAAATTATTTAAAACCCCCAAACATTATATATTTATTTTTCTAACACCCTAGAGAATAAAATGGCGGTCATTGCAAAACTTTTTCTCACACCGTATTTGCGCAGCGGTCTTACAAGCGCACTTTTTTTGGAAAAAATTCACTTTCTTGAATTAAAAAATAAGACAACAATAAATTTGGCCCAATTTGTTTATATATTGTGAAAGATAATGTTACGCCGAGTAAAATGATACCCAACATGTCACGCTTAAAAATTGCGCCCGCTCGTGGCATGGCGTCAAACTTTTACCCTTAAAAATCTCGATAGGCGACGTTTAAAAAATTCTACAGGTTGCATTTTTTGAGATACAGAGCAGGTCTAGGGCTAGAATTATTGCTCTCGCTCTAACGATCGCGGCGATACCTCACTTGTGTGGTTTGAACACCGTTTTCATATGCGGGCGCTACTCACGTATGCGTTTGCTTCTGCGCGCGAGCTCGTCGGGACGGGGCACTTTAAAAAAAAAGTTTTTTGGTTTTTATTTTTATTTTATAATTTTTAACACTGAAAAAAAAAAAAAAATTATCACTTTTATTCCTATTACAAGGAATGTAAACATCCGTTGTAATAGAAAAAAGCATGACAGGTCCTCTTATATATGAGATCTGGGGTCAAAAAGACCTCAGATCTCATATTCAAGTCAAAATGTAAACAAATTAAATGTCTCTTTAAGACGCCGGGCGGAAATTACGTTTTGACGTCACTTCCGCCCAGCAGAGGTATGGGGACGGCTGAG
The DNA here is from genome assembly GCA_029574335.1 of Rana kukunoris. Classification (NCBI taxonomy): domain Eukaryota; kingdom Metazoa; phylum Chordata; class Amphibia; order Anura; family Ranidae; genus Rana; species Rana kukunoris. The sequence continues at coordinate 154,102,889 of CM056053.1, forward strand.
GGACATTTCTTCCCTCAGTCGCATCCCCGGACAGCCAGCAAGAGGACCCGATCGCCTCCGCCGCTACCGACGGCTACGGTAAGCGGCGGAGGGCGCGGGAGAGCGGCGGGAGCACCCTCTCCCGCCGCCGGTAACGGCGATCTCGCGGTGAATCCGCCACGATGACCGCCGTTAACGTTAACAGGTCCGCCCCACGAAGAGATGGATATCTCGGTTGTGGCAGCAGCTGCTGCCGTTACCGAGATATCCATCTTTAAAAAAAATGACGTCTTTGGACGTGGGGCGGATCTGAAGTGGTTAAGTAGAAACCACAAAGATTTTTGTTCCATGGAACCGGAACGATCACTCAAGATAGGAAAGCTTGCAGAAGAGCAAAACGTATGTGGATTCAAAGAAAACATCTGCTTGGAGGGGGAAAAGCAATATATTCACCTTATAGCCAAGAGCCACTACATCGTGGACCCAATCATTGGCAATCTTGCCTTGCCAACCTCCGTAAAGGCCTACAAAACACATCCCCCAGACACATTAGAGCAGGGGTAGAGGCAACCTCGGCCCTTCATCTATGGTGAAACTATAAATCCCATCATGCCTCTGCCTCTAGGAGTCATGCCTGTGATTGTCAGGGTCTTGTAGTTTCAAAACAGCTGGAGGGCTGAGGTTACCCAACCCTGTGAAAGTGGAGTTACACTTCTAGATTTGGGGGGGGGGTTAAAAATGTGTTTACACTTATCGAGCAAACATATGCTGCCAAAGAAAAAATTGTCAGGGTCTCTTTACTTGGACTTATATGTTTTAAGAATATCCCACTCTTCATAATCGCGCCTTAATCAGATCATCAGTTTTTCACAGCACCTAGATTTGTGAGCAACTATTTTCAAAGAATGAAGCACATGAAGGGTAAAAATAGAACCAATATAATCAGATTAGCACCTTGAGAATTCATTGTTAATTGCTATTACATCCATCGAACCTGATAATGATGCATTCTAATTAGAGCTGAACGATTAAATCGCAGAGAGAATCGCGATCTCGATTCTCCCCACCCACGATCTCCCCGCAGAATGACCCGCGATTTTTATGTGTCACCGCCATTCCACGTAACCAGCGTGGAACGCAAATGCCGGAGAAGCAGTAGCGCCGGCAACCACTGGGTGGCACATTGATACACACAGTTGTATTAATCTTTCACACAGTTCTGTACAACTGTGTGTATTCATGCGCCAACCAGTGGTTGCCGGCGGTACTGCTTCTGATGTACAGAACTGTGAGAAAGATTAATACATCAGAAGCAGTACCGCCGGCAACCTCTGGGTGGTGCATGAATACACACAGTTGTACAGAACTGTTAATACAACTGTGGGTATCAATGCACCACCCAGTGGTTGCCGCCGGCGGTACTGCTTCTGATGTATAAAAAAACAGACCAGTGAAATATCAATATTGTTAAAGACCATATAACTCCTATGAAAAAAAGCAGAATCAAAGTTTGTATTCATATTTTCAAATAAATCACAGGTTTATTGGGGGGGGGGGGGGGTTCTAGCTATCAACTTTTGAGAATCGTGAGAGAATCGTGATCTTTAGGCTAAGCAAAAGAATCGCGATTCTCATTTTGACCAGAATCGTGCAGCCCTAATTCTAATCAAAAAAACTGTCAAATATTGCACTAGTTATGTTGCCCTCTTACTTTAGGAAGAAAATGAAATTGTATAACTCCAATAGGTACATTATCTGTAATCATTAACTTGTGATCTACCTGACTTTTTCTGCTCATCAGCTATACTTATTGTTAGTATAATTTATGTGTGGCCCAAGAGCACTCCTCTTTTGCCATTGTAGCTCAGGAAGGTCTAAGATTAGACAACCCTGCTGTAACCAATCCTTACTCTCCAAAATAAACAAAAATCTCAACTTTAGGTAGACTATTTATAATAGCATTTCACAAATTTTAAAATTAAATTTCTTTATCGTACATCACGGGACACAGAGCGGCAATCCATTACTATGTGGGTTATAGAGTCTACCTTCAGGTGTGGACACTGGTGTAATTAACTACACAGGAAGTTCCCTCCCTATATAACCCCTCCCATACTGGGAGCTCCTCAGTTTTTTCATCAGTGTCTAAGGTGTTGGTCACGAGTGAACATGTGCTCTTAGGAGCTCCACTGGAGGGATCCATGCTGGATGTAAAAAACCTCCATAAATCCGGATCCGTCCAAGGTGCTTCATAGCCAAAGTGGACGGTACCCGGGCCTCGGTACGAAGAACGAGGTTTAGCCTATAATGCCTCTCTGCGGAGGGCTGGATCCTGGGTTCCAGAACTTTGTGCCTTCTAAGGACCAAATGTTTTTTCTGCTGCCAGGATGCTATATAGGTCCAGGGGAGTTGGTGTTCCTGCCATGGACCCCGGTCCCTGAAGGTCTAGGACAATACCCACGGTGAAGGGGGAAGATTGGGCCTCTTGCTTGGCAATACCCTGCAGCGTGGAGAAGGTAAGAGGAGGGCCTACGGGGCTTGGTTCGACAGTAGGTCCTCCGTGGGGGACTTGGGTCTCGCCTATATTATGCTTCTATGCATGGGCAATGTAAACCACTATGTCTTCTGAGACAGGATGGCTCAGGGCACCCATATACCTCCCCTAGCCGGCATGCAGCCTGGCCCACCATGTCTGGTAGACAGGATGGCTGCAGTACCTATATATCTCCCCTTGAAGGGGCCGGTACATAAATAAAAAAAAATAAAAAAAAATATGCCCTTAATCCTATACAAAGGATTGTCTTCCGTGAGTAGTTGCAAGTCTTATCTGTGTTTCCACTACTATGGGCAGTAGAAGACATGCCTGATGTTTTTGCTTACCATGCTTTCCAGAAAACGGAAGCTTAAGTGTTAGCTGATCTATTGTGTCCCACTTCCTCCGCTTCAGGCTCTACCATGTTGCACGTGCTCACCGGCTCAGTGCAGTCGCAGAGAAGGCTCTTCAAAGGGCCCGGACGTCAGAGCTCTGTAAAGCTAGGGGGACACAAACGTAAGCACCTTGTGTGAGTTGGATACAGATTCATCTAAGACGCCTACTCGCATCTAGCTGTGCAGATGAGCAGGCATTGTGTCAGACTAAATTCAGCTATTTGATGCACCTGGGTTAAGTGCCTCTGCTTTAGCTTAGGACTTGGTCTCCCCATTGAATAAGGTCAGGGGTAGGAATATAAAGAGGGATCGCCACCTGAACCTGGTGGACCCTTATTCTCCTCTGAAGAGACTTAAACAGCTCATAGATTGAGCCATCAGACCTGTCAGGCAATGCAGCCTTCCCCCAACATTGCAATCACTCTGCATGTGTTTTGTGTTTTGCAAGGAAAAAAAAAAAAAAAGGGGGGTGTCCCCCTTTTCCTGCTTTAATCCTGAAACAAAGGGATTAGAAAGCTTGGGGATAAAAGTTTCACTGTCAGAGGACAGGAGACAGGAGCTGCAGCCTAACAAGGAGAAGCTATCAAAAGCCCTACAGGTTCTGATTACACCTCTATCTTCTCCTTAGAGTGTAAAGAGATGTTTTCCTATAGGTGGCTAGTAAGACCTCCATATAATCCTCAGCCTGGTGTCTGCTTCAGGCTAACCAAATGCATCGGAGGGATGCACAGTTGCGGGCACACATTGCTAATGTCTCTTAATTGAGGAAACACACATCTGCAGAGGATAATTTCCTCTTTACCAGTCCGCATGTTGCATAACATACATGAGTTTGGAATGCATGTGGGATAAAAACAAGTAACAGAGCAGATTCTATTGTGGATCGCATAAACATACATGTTTCTGTCTATATGGTGCTGCATGTTTCCACAAAAGAGGTCGCATAAAAGATGCTTGTAATGCTGAATCGCATAAAGACGTTTGTAGGCATAAAAATGCTGAATCACACATGATTACCTGATCACCCAAGTCCTTGTTTCCCCCAAGGATGTTTGGTTACACAGAAGAGGTTTGTTTCCACAGAAAGGCCTAAAATCGCATAAAGTTGCTTGGATGCAAAAAAGATGCTGGATCACACATGGTTACCTGATCATCAGCGTCCTGGATTACCCAAGGATGTTTGGTCACACAAATAGGCTTGTTTCCACAAAAGTACCTAAAGTCGCATAAAGATGCTTGTATGCATAAAAATGCTGAATCGCATAAAGGATGCTTGTATGCATAAAAAGGTTGAATCACACAGGATTACATGATCACCCAAGTCCTTGATTCCCAAGGATATTTGGTCACGCAAAGAGGCTTGTTCCCACAGAAATGCCTAGAATCGCATAAAGAGGCCTGAAGGCATAAAAATGCTGAATCACACAGGATTACCCGATCACCCAAGTCCTGGATTACTCAAGGCCTAAAGGGATCGCTTAAAGATGCTTGAATGCAAAAAGAAGCTGGATCACACATGGTTGTTGGATCAACAGAGTCCTGGATTACCCAGGGATACTTGATCACATAGAGAGGCTTGTTTCACAGAAATGCCTAAAGTCGCATTAAGATGCTTGGGTGCATAAGGATGTTGGAACGCACAGGGGTGCTTGGTCACACAGTAGTGCTTAAAATGCATAAGATGTTGATCGCATGGAAGATGCTGAATCGCATGCATGGTTACTTTAAAGTTGCACATGGTGGCTTAATTAAGCAATACAGGATGCCTTGTGTTTGCATAGAGATACGTGTCTGCATGGGTTCATGTTGCACATTGTTGCATAACACGTTTATAGCACATGCTTGCTTGCTTGCTTGCAAGGATGCTCGTTCCAGAGCACACATGCTATATGCATGTTTGGCGTGAGACATATTTATATGATTTCATGCTTCCATGAACATACACTGCCATGTACACACGCCTCCATTGAGGCATATGGCTTTAACACATACACATATGGGGAGCCAGTTGCATATGTGTTTATTTACTTGGGACTGCAGAGGTTGTCTGCGTTGTGCAGGGGAACAGCACTATCTCCAGTTGGTGGTCTTGCCCTTTTGGGTTAGCCTCCGTGTCTGGGTTGTCAGGGTGCTAGGGCCCGCCTCTAGCAGGTCTGTAGGCCCAGGGTATAGCAGTAATGGCATACGGAAGCAGACTCCTGCTGATGGATCAGTCAGCAGCATGGCTGGACCTAAGGGTGTCCAGCATGGTCAGGTATCTGGATCTCCTGGGTTAGGATTCCAGTCTAAAGATACATTCTTCATTGACAAGAAGCTGGGTATGTTTTGCACCAGGAGAGTACTTTTGGCCTAAGACAAGACCATCGCTATAAGAAAGCTGGTCTAGGTGGTTACGGCAAGGAACAGTTCCTTACTTTTGGCCTTCTGCTTAAGGCACTAGAGAAGATGCTGCTTCATTCAAGACAGTTCCCTATACTTTTATTCAGGACTGTTATAAACAGTATTGTGTTGGCCTAGAAGGAGTGGATCTTGACCTAGCATTATCCAAAGAACCGGTCCCAGAGATAGGCTGGAATTCCTCTTGATGGTTCTTAACTAAAGGGTTTGCCAGGTCAGGAAGAGACCTTGGCCCAGGGGAAGTAGTCGAGCTCCAAGGGAGCCTTATCTGTCAGCTAGAGCTACCGATGAAGCATCTGGCTTAGGGGCCTGAACGTTCAGGGGCTGGTTGGTTCGGTCAGAGTTCAATCAGACTATACCATATTAAGTGATTTACTTAATATACCAAGGCGGAGCTTGTGCCTTGCCTATTGACATTCGTCATTTCATGAAATGCAGAATTGGCAGGCGATTCGCTGTAGCCGTCAACAAGTGTCTCCAGGTGAAGGACCTCTACACCCCGACTGTTTTCCTGACCAAGGGCCACAGAAATAGTACCCTGTACATAAGAGGTATTGGCGTCCAGGCTCAACAAGAAATTGAACAGCTTGAGGTCAAGGACAAGGGATCCACCCGCATGCGGGGCAGATGTGTTAGTAATCTGGTGGGACCAGTGGTCACTGGTTATGTCTCTCCCCCCAGTGCCGCGGCGTTTGTGGCTTCCATGCAACATTAGAGGATGGCGGAAGCTGGCCTGATTACTCCGGCATAGCCCTGACGACCTTTTCTGTGCAGGGACAGTAGGGGTGGTAGTAGAGAACCCACGGTCCCTTACATCTTGGCCAGGCCTACTTCGAAGGGGGTATTACATCCGGTCGTGCAACAGGTGAATTAATGGTCTGGCTATTTTAGCCCACATTCTTCAGGAGCAGGGTTTTTAGAATCAACGGCACTTCCTTGATTCATACAGGAAGGCTGGCCTCCAGGACCAGATATCCCAGGATCGGGAGAGCCCATGTTCCTGGTATGAAACAGATGGTGGCATCCTCGGAAGTTTGTCAAAGATAAAATTCCTGCCTTCCTGCATTTGGAAAGGAGACGGAGCCAGCCTTAAGTTACATCAAGGATCCGATCTCGGCCTTGCCTCCAAAGGTCGCTTGCTTCACACTCTTTGTTCCGAGCCATTATACAAGGGGTGACGCGCATAAGTCCACCAGTTTAGTCGCCCTTGTGCTTGGAGGATTGGCTCTAGTTTTGTCGGCTTACAGGGTCCGCTCTGTGGGCCGATGCACCATATTTCCCTTCAGCCTTTAACAGGGGAATTGGTGTTCTTGGTTGTGGTAGCCTCCAAGAGAGTTTCAGTATTGGCAACCTCTTGGTATAAAACCATACTTATTCTTACTAGTAGGGTGATGTTAATCCTCACCCAGCCTGATTTACTAGAAGGATCTAGTGTTCATTTGAATCTAGATATTCTTACCTCCCCCTTTTTCAAAACCTTGTTTTCGGAAGGAAAGGTTATTGCTTTCTCTCAGTAGAGATGAGAGCAGTTAAATATCTATCTGAAGGTTCAGATATAGAAATCTGAAGTTTTTATTGTGCTGCCAGAAGACCCTAGATGTGGGCAGGCAGTGTTCAGTTCAGCTATTAAAATGGTTACACTCTCTCCTTTGGAGTAGAAGGGTCAAGGCCTATCTGAAGCCGCTGCTTCGATACGGAAAGCTGATGTTATTGCGCTACCAGGAGGCCCCAAGGAAGGGGCTGGCAGCGTCTAAAATCAACTGTTTTCAAGATTGATTCATCAGGGTATTATTCAGGCTTGTGGTTCGGAGAGTGGGACTCCCCCTGTTTCTTGGGGGGGGGGGGTGCTCCGTACCAGGATAGTAAGCGCTTTATGCGCGATGCTTTACCGAGCCTTTATGACGCAGATTTTCAGGGCCGCAACTTGGCGTCTGTGCTTAGGTTCACTGATTCTTGTCAGATGTACATAGGAGGGCAAAAGGATGCAGCTTTTTGGCGCAGTATGCATCTGGCAGCATTATAGATCCTCACATCTGATGGCGGCCTGCGTTGTTTGCGTCTCCCTCCCCTCAGTAAGCATTGCTTTCGGACATCCCACATAGTAATGGATTGCCGCTCTGTGTCCCGTGATGTACGATAAAGAAAATAGGATTTTTTATGACAGCTTACCTGTAAAATCCTTTTCTTGGAGTACATCACGGGACACAGAGCTCCCGCCCCTCTTGTTTGGGGATATTGGGACACTTATTGCTTTGCTACAAAAACTGAGGAGCTCCCAGTATGGGAGGGGTTATATAGGGAGGGAACTTCCTGTGTAGTTAATTACACCAGTGTCCACACCTGAAGGTAGACTCTATAACCCACATAGTAATGGATTGCCGCTCTGTGTCCCGTGATGTACTCCAAGAAAAGGATTTTACAGGTAAGCTGTCATAAAAAATCCTATTTTTAAAGCTTTCAGTGTAATAGTTACCTTCACTAAAATACTGTCACCTGCAGACAAACATTTGTCTGTTCTTTTTTGAGGTTAAACAACTGCTATGTCACTCAATCCACTTCCTGTGTGGCCCGACTGTCATGGACACGCCCCCTATATCACATCTTTATGTTGGTCCTGTGCTCACCGGAAAATGCGGCAGGGGACGGATCTGAAATAACTATGTGCGGTTTGTTCTGTGCAGTGTTTAACCACTTCAAGACCAAGCCTATTTGACACTTGTTTATAAGATAAAATCTGTATTTTTAACATGGTGGCTGCACTGTATTTGCGCAGCGGTCTTTCAAATGACATTTATTGGGGGAAAAAATGGAGTTACACTTACCGGTAACGTCCTTTCCAGTAGTCTTTAAGGACAGCCACAATAGAGAGAGATAGGCTCCTCCTCTTCCTTAGGAAACACTGCACAGCCTTTAAGAACTCTCCTCCCCCTGCCAGACCTCAGTTTTTATACGAGCACCTCCGGTCAGCTGGGGAGACACAAGAACATGTTAGTAATCCATAGTTAAGCACCAATATCATACTGTGTTCCTGGATCAAACAAACCTTTCATAGCTTCGGGTGGGTAACCAGGGCTGTCCTGAAAGACTACTGGAAAGGACGTTACCGGTAAGTGTAACTCCATTTTTTCCCTTCTCGTCTTTCAGGACAGCCACAATAGAGGATAATCTAGTACTCACCAACTAGGGCGGGACTATGGCTTGCAGGACCTTTCGCCCAAAGGCCTGGTCGCCTGCCGACACCAAGTCTACTCTATAATGTTTGACGACGGTGGTGTAGCTGGACCAAGTTGCTGCCTTGCATATTTGTTCTGGCGTGGCTCCAGCTATTTCAGCCTGAGAAGCAGCCACTGCTCGTGTAGAGTGTGCCTTAATTCCTGTAGGGACCTCCTTACTAGACAAGGTATATGCCTGTTCAATAGCTAGTCTAAGCCACTTAGCGATTGTGCGCCGGGATGCTTTCTGTCCTTTCCTAACACCAGAAAATAAAACAAAAAGAATCTGACCTCCTAAAATCTTTGGTCAGCTCTAAGTAGTGCAGGATGCATCTCCTGACATCCAACTTACTAAACCAGGGATCCTCAAACTATGGCCCTCCAGCTGTTGCGGAACTACACATCCCATGAGGCATTGTAAAACTCTGACATTCACAGACATGACTAGGCATGATGGGAATTGTAGTTCCTGAACAACTGGAGGGCCGTAGTTTGAAGACCCATGTACTAAACCTAACTTCCCTTTCACCTGAGGGATTAGGACAAAAAGAGGGTAGGACTACCTCCTGACTCCTATGGAATCTGGAAGTTACTTTAGGTAAAAAGGCCGGATCGGTCTTGAAAACAACTCGATCCGGAAAAACAATACAAAAGGGGGGTCTAACTGACAAGGCCTCTATCTCGCTGACCCTCCTAGCAGTGGTCACTGCAACCAAAAAAAGACTGTCTTTAAAGTCAATTCTTTCAACGGACATCCATCTAAGGGTTCAAAGGGAGACCCTGTTAGGGCCTGTAGAACTAAAGATAAATTCCACCTGGGGAAGGGGGGCCCCTGGGACGGCCTCTGTCTAGATAACGCCCTGAAGAACCTGATTACCCAGGGGTTGTTGGCCAGTGGTCTTTCTAGATATACACTAAGGGCGGAAACCTGACTCTTAAGGGTACTGACTGAAAGACCCTTATCCGCCCCACACTGTAGGAACTCTAACACTGAAGAGGGGTTCTGCACTGAACAGGAAAATTCTAGGCACCACTCATTAAAGCGAAGCCAGACTTTCCTATAAATAGAGCGGGTTTCCTTCTTCCTGCTACTAAGAAGGGTGGCAGTTAACCTTTCAGAAAACCCTTTAGACCTTAGCAAGGTCTCTTCAGTAACCACGCCGCTAGGTTCCACCTGTGTGGGTGTGGGCAAAGGACTGGACCCTGTGAGAGAAGGTCCCTTGTGGATGGGAGGAAGAAGGGAGGTTCCATGGTCAGTTGTCTGAGGACCGAGAACCAAGCCCTTTAGGGCCAGTGAGGTGCCACTAGAATCAGAGAGGTGTTCTCCAGTTGGAACTTTCTTAGAACTGCTGGTAAAAGTACTGGTGGTGGGAAGGCATAACAAATCCCGAACCTCCAGCTCTGGGACAGGGCATCCACCCCCCTTGTTCCTTCTCCCTTGTTCCGGGAGAAAAAAACACAAGGGGTTTTCGCGTTTTCTTTTGACGCAAACAGGTCTATCTCCGGAGATCCCCACCTCCTGACTAGGAGATTGAAGACCTCCTGACTGAGAGCCCACTCGCTCTCTCTCAGCTGACTTCGGCTGAGAAAATCTGCCGTCTTGTTTTCTACTCCTCTTAGGAAGACCACGGACAATGACAGGGTGTTTGCTTCGGCCCAGCGAAGAATATCTGTTGTAACGGCCGACAGGACTACACTTCTTGTGCCGCCCTGTTTGTTCAGATAGGCCACAGCCGAAGCATTGTCCGACCGTACCTGGAAGAATCTGAGGGCTAGACCGACCGCCCTCAGCTCCTTCCAATTGGAGGACTTCCCCAACTCGGCACCTTCCCAAACGTCCTGCGCCGGAAGGGACCATAGGTGAGCCCCCCAACCCCTGCCGCTTGCGTCCGTGGTTACCACCTGAGGAACCGGAATATGCCATAGACAAATGCGACAAATTGGAACTCTTCCTCCACCACCAGAGGGACCTCTTTACCTGGATTGGGACCTGCACTAGGGTATCTAGATGCTCTAGATCGTGATCCCAGATTTTCAGGAGGAAAGCCTGCAGGGGCCAGAAGTGAAGGCCTGCCCACTGGACAGCCGGAAGGGTGGACGTAAGCAGGCCCAGGGTCGACATCAGGGACCTGATCGACACCTGACGACTGCCCTGTAGGGTGGCCACCGCCCCATCTAGTTTGAGGGCCTTCTCCAAGGGGAGAAAGACCCTTAGGAGGGTGGAGTCCAAAAGGTACCCTAAATAAGGAATTCTTTGTGACGGCGACAGGCTGGACTTTTCTAAGTTTAACAGCCACCCTAGACCCGATAGGGTTCTCTTGGTTAATTCCAGATCTCTGGATAGTTGTTCTGGAGATGCTGCAAACCGGAGCAGGTCGTCCAGGTATGCTATGATGCCCACTCCCTGAAGCCACAGAAATGCTATGGGTTCTGCCAGGACCTTGGTGAACACGCGGGGTGAGGAGGATAGACCGAATGGCAAAGCCTGGAACTGAAGGTGCATCACCTCCCCTCCCAGGTCTATCGCTAAACGTAGATACCTTTGAGACCCCTCTGTGATGGGTACGTGCAGGTACGCGTCCCTGAGGTCCAGGGAGACCATAAAACAATTCTGTGGAAGGAGGGCCCTGACCGTAAAGATTGTTTCCATATGGAACTTTTTGTATGCGATGGACCCGTTTAGGGGTTTTAGGTTTAGGATTAACCTGTACTTCCCTGAGGGTTTCCTCACCACAAAAATGTGTGAGTAAAACCCCTTCCCTTCCTCTGTCACTGGAACCCTGAGGACCACGTCCTGGTTCTTTTAAGGCCCCTATCAGAGCCTCAGATTTTTCCCTGTCTCTGGGAAGTTGAGTGACCAGGTATCTTTGGGGGGGAGGTGATGAGAACTCTAGGAAGTACCCCCTCCTTACTATGGCCAGGACATACCTGTTGGGGGAAATTGACTCCCACTGTGGGAGGAAGGCCCCCAACCTTCCCCCCACCCTGACCTGGGAGTCATTGTTTTTTAGCGGGCTGGTCAGGAGGGTGAAAAATCGCTCCTCTGCCCCTTCCCCTAGGAGTCCAGATTTTCTTCTGAACTTCTGGCTTTGGGATCCCTGAGTGCGCCTTTGGGGACGAAACCCCTTCCCCTTTACTGGAGCTTTACGTCTCAGGGGAAAAGATTTTTGTCAGCCGTACGATCCAAGACAGACTCAAGACCTGGGCCACACAGGAGATCCCCTGTAAGAGGTATCCCGCACAGCTTGGACTTGGAGGCTATGTCCCCTGGCCAAGTTTTGAGCCAGAGGGCTCTCCTGGCAGAGTTGGCCAGAGCTGCCAACCTGGCTGACATGCGGACCGATTCGGCCGAAGCATCCGCAATGTAAGCGATGCCTCGCAACATTGTAGGGAAGGAGGACAAAATGGTCTCCTTATCTGTCCGAGCCTCAATGTGCTCCTGAATTTTAGAGAGCCAATGTTTTAAATTACGGGCCACCACCGTAAAAGCTAATTCTGGTTTGAGGTTTCCCATAACCGAGTCCCATGTTTTTTTCAAAAGGGAATCCATTCTCTTGTCCATTGCATCCGGAAGAGTTCCCATATCCTCGAATGCCAAGTCAGTATTTCTAGATACTTGGGAGAATACTGCATCCAATTTGGGCACTTTGTTCCAAATGGATGCAGGATCCTCAGAAAATGGGAACCTCCTTTTAAGGGACTGGGGGAAAAAAAGGGCTTTCTTTCAGGGTCCTGCCACTCCTTGATAGTATCAGTTAGAAGTTCATGCACAGGGAATATCCTTCTCTTCTGTTCCCCCAGACCCTTGTACATTTGGTCATGGAGGCTGAGAGGTTTATTTCCGCCTGGATGCCCAGAGTCGTGTAAATTGCCCCTAACAAGTCCTCGACTTCGTCCAGGGACAGTTTATATCTTGAAAAGCTTCCTGGACTCTCCCGTCCTGGTCCTCATCCTCCGACTCAGCTTGAGGACCCGAGGCAACACTCTCCCTGAGGAAATGGTCCGCCTGGGAAGGGCCTGCAAGATCAACTGTCTTTGCTGTAGGTTCAGGTGTGACAGGAGCAAGACCCTGTTCAACTGATTGGGTTGTAACCTGTGTGGGGACAGTGGGAGGTTGCAGCCTTTCAAATAAAGATTTGAAGGAAGCAAACGTGGAGGAAAGCTCCTTAACAGAGGCTGCCAGGCTACCTTTCTGCTCTTCATCCCTTTCCCTGACCAAGGAGTGAATGCATTCCCTACACAACACCTTGGACCTATACTCAGGCAGAGTGTCCCTACAGGAGGCACATTTCTTTTTTGAACCGTGAGTCTTCCCTGTCTTTTCCAGGCTTTTAAAACAAGCAAGAAAAAAAACTTTTTTTTTTTTTTAAACTAAATAAAAAACATATGGGTTACAACCCTGGGGAAAACCTAAAAACAGACCCTCCTGCTAGGTTCCCCTATCCCCCCCCCCCCCCCAACCACCAAGGAGGAATAGTGGGGGGAAAAGGACAAGACCTAAGATTTAGGGACCCCTCCCCAGGGAACCCTTACCTTAGGCTGGCTGGAGGAAGCGTCCTTGGTCGTGCCCCGTTCCGGAGAAGTCGCCGACATCCTGGGGTGGCTGCGCTGTGTCAAACTTGCCCCAGCAAGTATCAGACTCCTCCAGCAAACACGCTGGGCCTCTATCAGAGGCGCGACCCGGAACCGGAAGTCGCGGGTCAAAGGGGAGGCTTCCGACGCGCCGTCGAATGACGTCACCCGCCACTCGGCCTGCGAAATTGAAAAAAATATGCGGCCTGTAGAGAACAGGGCATCCTGGAGGCCTCCCCCGCCATGGTCCTGTGGACACGATAGGGGTCCCCCCTCAAGCCAACAGCAGTGCTCGACCTGGATTGGGGTGGGTCTGGCGGTGAGTACCTGCCCAAAAAAATAATTTTCTTAAGGAGGCCCCTGCTCCCCTAGAAGACAAAAACAGCCACAGTCCCCTGACTGCACCGGCCTGGGTTCCTCTGCAGCGTCTCCCCACCGGAGGAAACACTAAGAACTGAGGTCTGGCAAGGGGAGGAGAGTTCGTAAAGGCTGTGCAGTGTTTCCTAAGGAAGAGGAGGAGCCCATCTCTCTCTATTGTGGCTGTCCTGAAAGACGAGAAGGGAAAAAACACTTAAATGAATTATGATATTTTTTTTTTGTATAATGTGAAAGATGCTACGCCGTGATAATCGTGATCTTTATTTTATTTTTTTTCATTCAAGTTTAACCACTTGTCCACCGGGCCTATTTTGACACTTCTGTCCCTTATGTAAAAATCTACATTTTTTTTGCTAGAAAATTAATCAGAACCCCCAAACATTATATATATTTTTTTAGCAGACACTCTAAGGAATAAAATGGCGGTCATTGAAACTTTTTTTCTCGCACGGTATTTGCGCAATAATTTTTCAAACGCCTTTTTGGGGAAAAAAACGGTTTCATGAACAAAACAGTAAAGTTAGCCCAATTTTTTTTAATGTGAAAGATGAAGTTACGCCGAGTAAATAGATACCTAACATGTCACGCTTTAAAATTGGGTGCACTCATGGAATGGCGCCAAACTTTGGTACTTAAAAATCTCCATAGGCGACGCTTTAATTTTTTTTACAGGTTACTATTTTCACGTTACAGGGGAGGTCTAGTGCTAGAATTGTTGCACATGCTCTGACGCATGCAACGATACCTCACATGTGGGGTTTGAACGGCGTTTACATATGTGGGCGGGACTTGTATGCGTGTTCGCTTCTGCGCGCGAGATAACAGGGACAGGGGCTTTTGAATTTTTCTTTTTTTTATTATTTAATTATTTTTATTTTACTTACTATTTTTTATTTTTACACTTTAACCACTTAAGACCCGGACCAATACGCTGGTAAATGACCCAAGGTGTTTTTGCGATTCGGCACTGCGTCGCTTTGACAATTGCGCGGTCGTGCGACGTGGCTCCCAAACAAAATTTGCGTCATTTTCTTCCCACAAATAGAGCTTTCTTTTGGTGGTATTTGATCACCTCTGCGATTTTTATTTTTTGCGCTATATACAAAAATAGAGCGACATTTTTGAAAAAAAACAACACTATTTTTTACTTTTTGTTAAAAAAAAATCAAATAAACTAAATTTTAGTCAAACATTTAGGCCAAAATGTATTTAGCCACATGTCTTTAGTAAAAAAAAAAAAAAAAAAAAAAAAAAAAAAATCGCAATAAAAAAAAATAGCTACCTAGCGGGAACAGCGACACTAATACAGCGATCAGAAAAATGATCGCTTAGTGACGCTGGCAATAGGGAGTGAAAGGGTTAACTAGGGCGGTGATCAGGGGGTTAAAACTTTATTAGGGGGGGTGGGGGGGCTATCCTGAACCTAACACTGCCTGTCACACTGACACTAAATGCAGTGATTAGATCACTGCATTCAGTGACACTGTGACAGGGGGGGTGGGGGGGGGGCGATCACAAGGGGTTAATATGCCTATGTGAGTGTGTGTCAGTGTTGTGTTGGTGCACACTTACTTGTGATGTCTTTTCTCATCAGCAGCGCTGGGAAACAGCGCTGCGATGAGAGATTACATCATTTCCTCCTTCCTGTGTAAACACAGGAGGAGGAACTGACAGGATGGGAGCGCGCTCCCATTGGCTGGGAGCGATCGCGGGGGGGGGGGGGGCGGGTATTCGCCGACATCCGCCCGCAGATCCCGGATCGCTCCCGGAGCCAGGGGCACCCCCGAACGCCGCGGAGGGGGTCCCGATGGGACCCTCGAACCGCACTTAGGCGGGGACGTAAATTTACGCCCTTGTGCCTGTACGTGCCATTCTGTGGCCGTATATGTGCGTGCGGGGGTCCTTAAGTGGATCACTTTTATTCCTATTACAAGGAATGTAAACATCCCTTGTAATAGGAATCCGTGTGACAGGTCCTCTTTATGGAGAGATGTGAGGTCAATAAGACCTCACATCTCTCCTCCAGGCTTACAAGCATGAAATCGGTGAAAAAAAAAAAAAATCACCAATTACATGCCTACAGCCGCGATTGCGGCTTTGTTTACTTCCGGGTACCGGGCGTGACTTCATAACGTCGCGCCCGGTCCTAAGACGGTCATAGAGATGACTGACCGTCTGGTCACCAGTCATCTATATGGATCTGCTACAAGCGCTGGCCGATTCGCTCTCCGGGCCCCCGATGGCACAGGAGAGCCCGGAGAAGCACCGGATGGCAGCGGGAGGGGGAGGGAACGTCGCCCCCCCCCCACGCTTTGATCGTTCTTATGGTGCACAGAATCGCCGGCTGAAGACAGCGATATCTGAATGATGCCTGCAGCTGCAGGCATCTTTCAGATATCCCCACACAAAGTGGGGGACGTCATGACGTCCATGGTAGGCAAGTGGTTACGTTTATTTTCAGAAAAAAGTCAGTAGTGATGAATTTCAAAGAAAGCATTACATAGTGACATACAATCTTAAATTACAAGGTACATCCAGTTCATTACTTTCCCTTTCATTTTATCATTAAATAAAGTATCGCCCAAATGTAAAAGAAATTGTGAGCAACAAAAGAGAATATATTGAAGATAAATAAAATGTGTCTTAAATGACCTCCCCCACACACAGAGGTTCAATAATCTAGACTAGTCCCTTGAACCGTTAAGAAATACAATCGACCTATCGCCCAGATCAGTAAAGATGGTAGATGTTCAGGAGAAAAACTCCACCTCCCCTGACACCCCAAATGGGATCGTGATCTTTATTCTAAGCCCAAAAAATTGTGATTCTCATTTTGGCCAGAATTGTGCAGCTCTATGTCACCCCTCTGAAAAAGCCACCCATGGTTAATTGCTATTGCGAGGGCAGTTGACAGGCAAACACCATTTCCTTCGCCCCATCCGTTTTACCATGTAAATTCCACACCCTCCTGCTAAAACTGAGTGCAATACATGTGGCTGTGGTGGCGCCCCATACACTTAGGCTGCCATCACACCTACGGCGACAAAAAATAGGCGTTTTGTATGGCGATTTGCGGCGACAAACCGCGTCGTATTTAACCGCGTTTTTTTTTACAGTCATTGTCGGCTATGCCGAACGCCAAAGCCGCCCGATACGCGCATCAAAAAAGGGTCCGGGACTTGTTTTAAAGTCATCGTTCGGGGTTCTATCGACGTACAGCGTTCTGCGTTAGGAGATGTGAACAGTCTCCATAGAGAACAATGCAATTTCGACCCTCCGGCGTATTGAGAGAAAGGTTTTAGAGGACGTGACTAAGGAGACTGGTACTTTGAGATTAATTACACCCCCCGACTGTGATCCAGGAATAATCTGGGAAGCCCATAAGGCAGTAATTAGGGGGGTACTGAAAACATGGGGCCAGGATCAAGAGAGAAAAGGTCAAAACAACTTAAAGGACTTTTGGAAGAATTAACTCAACTGGAGGGAAACAGACAGGTTCGACAGCAGTAGAGAAAGACCTTGCTAGGAAAAGAATGGAAAATTACAGATATTCTTTTTTATAAAGCAAAAGCGGATATACAGCAATGCAGGAAAATCTCATATGAATCAGGGGATAAATGTGGGGAACTACTTGCCAGAACCCTGCAAGATCAGAAGCTAAGCAACTATATTACTCAGATTAGTACATCTAAAAATTCCAAGGTTACAAAACCACAAGATATAGCTCAAGAATTCCAGAAATATTACCATGCCCTATATAACTTGCAGAGGAACCCACTGAGAATAGACCAGATAGAACAATACCTATTGGAGTCAAAAATGCCCAAACTATCACTAAAAAATAAGTAGAGGAAGCGGTGGGAGCAATGAAACTAGGGAAAGCACCAGGGCCAGACGGCCTTACAGTCCAATATTATAGAACACTTCTCCCCTCATTACTGAAACATATGACAAAATGATTTAATGCATTGGGGTCCACAGCATTGTTAACAAAAGAAACTATATTAGCATATATTGCATTGATTCCGAAAGAGGGTAAAGACCCGGCTCTTTGTGGAAGCTATTGTCCAATTTCCCTCCTAAATCAGGACCTTAAATTATTTGCAAAGATCTTGGCGAATAGGATCCAAGTATATTTACCAAACCTTATACACCTAGATCAGGTAGGATTTATCCCTGAACGAGAGGCCCGAGAAAATACCACTAAAGCCATTAACCTACTTCAGACAGTGAATATAGCCAAGACGCAATCGGTATTTTTGAACACGGATGCTGAAAAGGCCTTCGACAGGGTGAACTGGGAATGCATGCTGGCGGTACTGCAATACATAGGTTTCGGGAATAAATCATTACAATGGATATCGGCCATCTATTCATGTCCATCAGCCCAAGTAAGGGTCAATGGAAAACTTTCAGAAACCTTTGACATTTCAAATGGGACAAGACAGGGATGCCCCTTGTCCCCATTACTTTTTGCCCAGTCGCTGGAACCCTTTCTATGTATGGTTCGGTTGAACCAGGACATAGAAGGAATACAAATAAAGAATATGCAGTGTAAAATCTCCGCATACGCAGATGACATGTTATTCACACTTAGTAATCCAGTGTCCACAATATCAAAACTGATGAGAGAATTCAATCTATATGGCGTGATCTCAAACTTACGTATTAATTTCACCAAGTCTGAGGCAATGGCGGTTAATCGTACAAACAGTGATAGTACAGTTGAAATGAAAATTCAAATTTAAATGGCCACATTTATCCCAACGTACGTAGCAAGGATTTTCAAGCTAAACTTCCCACCCCTATTACAGAAGGTTAAACTGCTATTAGATAAATGGAATCCGGGTTACCATACATGGCTAGGGCGCTGCAATATCATAAAGATGAGTATTCTCCCTAAATTCTTATATTTATTTCAAGCGCTGCCAATATGCATTCCTTTAAGTTTTTTTAAACAGAAGATTATATTTGAGTTCATATGGGCACATAAACACCCTAGGATACAGCGTAAACAATTGACCTTTACTAAGGCACAAGGAGGCTTATCAGTACCGGATTTACGGAAATATTACCAGGCAGTACATCTTAACAGAGTCATAGATTGGAATAGACACAGGGAATTTAAAATATGGGTCCAGATAGAACAATCACGTACTCGACTCAGTGGAGCCCCCTGGTGCTATTCGGTACTACCCAGAGAGATGAAGGAACACCCGGTGGTGGGAAATACAGCGAAACTTTGCGCGACACTGCTCCCCATGTTGGGGATAGACCCTGCAACTTTGCCGATGTACCCAATACTAGGTAATCCGAAATTTCAACCAGGATGCAAAGGAAATGATTTCCGACATCTGGCTGACATTGGATGCATACATGCATCCAGTATCATCCAGGATAGGGCCTGGTTGACGATAAAAGAAATTACCAAACAAGGGAGCAGATTGGGGCTTAAATTTTGGAATGCGCGTCAACTTGCCCATTTTCTTAGTGTACTTCCAGATCCAGAGAGGTTCGGTAGACCTCTCACCAGTTTTGAGAATCTCTGCAATGGAAAGGGAGCGATAGCTCACACACTCTCAGTATGTTATAGACTATTAATAAGACAGCCAGAAGGATCCCCATTGAAATGTATACGGGAATGTGAGAGAGAAATAGGGAGAAGTTTTGGTCAGGAACAGCAACAGAAGATGTGCAGGTTGATACACGAGACAACAAGGTGCACTAGAATACAAGAAACAAATTTTAAGATTCTGACTAGATGGTATAAAACACCGGAAAAATTAAAACAAAATTTTCCCAGACATCCCAGATATATGCTGGAGATGTCAGAAAGATAAGGGTACAATGCTGCATATCTTCTGGGACTGTCCCGAGCTGAAAATCTTCTGGAGGGAGATCATACAAATTATACAACAGCTTACAGATTTAAAAGAAGACCCAGCACTTTGCCTACTACATGTGAATGACATACCAGAGAAAAGATATAAAGAATCTCTCGTCTGCCACTTACTAGATGCAGCAAAGAATTGCATACCACTGAAATGGAAATCGACAGTAGCTCCAACAATACAAATGTGGGCCCGTAAATTGAAGGAGATAAGCAGGTTGGAAGACATGGTTCTCTCATCATGCCAACAACAAGAGAAGTACTTAGAGATTTGGGCGCCCTGGAACTCCTTGGCTTCTGAAGGGGGGGGGGGATCTCTCCTCGAAGAGGAAACCAACTTATAGGAGACATGAGTAGGGCAAGGGCATAAAATGTCAATAGGGCCGACACCACGATGGACGGATCTGAAGGAAAAGGAGGGGAAGGTGGGGATCTGGGGGGGGGGGGGGTTTGGGGTAGGGGTGATAAAGGGGATAAGATATTTGGTAGGCGATGCTTGTTGAGGGGTAGGCAATGCAAGGTAAACCCGGAAGACAATCAGAAGGGAAGGAATACCCGTGAGGGGTTAAGCCCAAATAGGAGAATTTGACATTGTGGGTTTTTTTTCTTGTAAATTTAAGGGGTTGATTTACTTGCTAATGGTATAACAAGGTGTGATTACTGTGACAGCCTTTAACGTGTATCTGCCTATGTTTATGAAAATTAAATATTAAAACACTAGGGGGCGATGAATGGGTTAAAAGTGTATCCTGGGAGTGATTCTTACTGTAGGGGGGAGAGGGGTGAGCGATCTGTGTCCCTATGTACAAGGGACAGAGCATCAGTCTCCTCTCCCTGACAGGACTTGGAGCTCTGTGTTTACACACAAAGCTCCACGTCGCTGGTCTAAAACTGCCGATCACGGGTACCTGGCGGACATCGCGGCCGCCAGGCACGTGCACCGGCATCTCGGTGAAACGCCGAGCACCCGCGCACCCCCCAGTGGCCGAAGGCCGTAAAAAGACAGCCTCACAGATTTATAGAGCCACCTGGAGGCTGTCTTTTTTCATACGCCCCGGGTCTCAAGTAGTTAACGTCTAAACCGCTAGAAACATACCCAAGTTAAAATGTCCAAATTGGGCCCAATTAGCCATTTTCCCTCCCTAGAGTGTTAGCTCCTTGAGGGCAGGGACTGATGTGAACATACAATATATATGTAAAGCGCTGCGTAAAAAATATGCACAGTGTATGTGTGTGCATTGACGGCACTATACAAGTACCTAAAATAATTAAATAAAACGTAGAGGGGATGAAGGTCAGAAAAAGATAAAGGTACTCCATAATAGAGGCATTCTCTGGGTTACAAGAGCAGAATACACTTGTCTTAGCCTGCTCTGCACAGAATCAGTTGCTTTCCATTTTTAAGAGTTCAGAGTGTAGAGGTTGATTTACTGACAGCCTTAAAGCGGAATTAAACCCTCCTATCCTATACAGCCAAGGAAGCTGCTTCTGTTTGATCTGCAACAGACATGGAAATTGTTTCTTATTTAAAACAAAAAAAGAAGAAGATAGTAGGTGTGCATTATGGTGCTTTTTTTTTATATGTAACCCTTTGGAGGGAGGCCATACGGATGGGGGTTAGCTTCCCAGGGATGTATATTGATTTGCACAAGTTTATACAATTTTTTGTCAGTTGTCGCTTTTTATGGATGTTGTCGTTTTATTTTTATATAGATTTTTCAAATGCGCTCATCAGATGGTTTGTGTTCATTTTAAACATCTTATCACAAAGAATCTTAAAAGATTTTTAGTTTGATATTATGAAAAGGAACAACAGATGTGACTTTTTTTTTATTAACATGAAGTGTTTACTCCAGGGGTAGGACTCAAAATCTGATAATGTATTATATGTCAAATTTAAATTAGTATCTTGGAATATCAGGGGGCTTAGTGACCCAGTAAAGAGACAAGGTATGTTCACTACAATGAAACAATTTTCTCTGTCTATTATTGGCCTGAAGGAGACTCGTTTTAAATATACATAAAATTAAATGACTTGAAGCGTACCCAATATAGTAGGCAGTATATTCTATAGGGGCATCTATATTGATAGGAAAATTAAAGTTGATTTCTCCTGCAGACAGGTACAAAACGGATACCAAAAGGTTGCCATGTTTTCCACTGTGTATAGAAAATAATATGTGCTAGCCTGGGGCTGCACAAACCCTGGGCGCAATTGCGACTAGAATTAGAGACCTGGCGCGGGACTGCAGGGGTACCTGCTGCAGTCCAATGGCTCCTTCTGGAATCTGGCACCCTCTTGTGGATGGCAGTTGGTATGACAAGACAACCAGCAATGCTAATGGGGCTTCCCTGCCTGTTTCCATCTCCTTGCCTTTACTTAGAAGTTAGAACCCCCAAACATTATATATTTTTTCACCCCTTGGCCCGTTTGTTTTAGTCCGGGTGGCAGTCTTTCAATTAACCTGTTGGATGGATGGTGGTGTGCAGCTAATCTTTCTCAACTTGGTCTACAAGTTTACGGGTGCGAGCCAGAGATAGCGCCCAGTCCAGTCTCATTTCTCATAGCAGCAATCTCTCAATCCTCAATGCTGGAGGCAACTTACAGCACACACATATTTTGGTAGTATAAGTATTAATGTGGAATCTATGATCATTGATGAACATTTTTATCAAGTTATGGGTAAAGTACCACTTTAAGATGAATTTGTATGGCAATTGGAACAGGTACTTTTTTTTTTACTCCAGGCAAAAAATATTTTTGGATAACATAAAATGGTTAACACTCCTGTAATGTTTGTTTTGCTGTATGTGCCCCCGTTCAGAAGATTTCACCTCACTTTCCGTCCCTGTGACAACAACATTTTGAAAATTGTGGGTTGTCATGGAAACAAGGATTAGTGATAACAAGGCTTCAGTAAAGACACCTTTCCCCCCCCCCCATAACTGTTAGGGCTAGCTTACACGTGCTTCAAAACAAGGCTTCGGACACGCTTTGTTAAAGCTCTCTGAACGCAAGTCAAAGCCCATGTCACTAAATTAAATGGTTAGCTTACAGTCCTGTTTACACCATGCTTTTGCTTGGTGCTTCAAGCAAGCTTTGCCATAGACTTCTATGGAGGCTTTGAAGACACTTTGAAGCACCACTGAAGCAACATGGGGTATAATTTTTGAAGCAAAAGCAAGGTGTAAACAAGACTGTAAGCTAACAATTTTATTTAGTGACTGGGCTTTTCCTGGCGTTCAGAGAGCTTTAAAGCAGAGGTTCACCCTAAAAACATGTATATACCATTCCATCCAGCATACTGCTGGCATGTACAGTATGCTTGTTTTTTTCGCTGTACATACCGCCGTATAGCTATGTCCCCCTCCGGCTTCCGGGTAGTGGATCCAGCGGGACTGGGCGTTCCTATTCAGAGTCTAAGTGATTGACGTGATGACAAAAGCTTCCTCCCGGCGCATAAGCGTGTCACCAGTTTCCGAAATAAACCGAACTGCGAGTCGGCTCTATACGGCGCCTGCGCACCGACATTCGGCTTCTTTCAGGAAAGTGGTGACACGCATTATGCACCGGGGGGAAGCTTTTGTCATCACGTCACTCACTTAGTCTCTGAATAGAAAAGCCCTGTCCCGCAGGATCCACTACCCGGAAGCGGGGGGGGGGAGGGGCTGGGGAATATCTATATGGCGGTATGTACAGCGGAAAAAAAAACCAGCATACTGTAAATGTCAGCAGTATGCTGGATGGAATGGTACATACACATGTTTTTTAGGGTGAACCTCCGCTTTAACAAAGAGTGTCCGAAGCCTTATTTTGAAGCGATTGTAAACTAGCCATTAATGTGTGTTGAAGCTGAAGCAAGTGCAAGACCCCTTTTACACTGGGCGGTTTGCAGGCGTTATTGCGCTAAAAATAGCACCTGCAAACCGACCCGAAACATCGGCTGCTGTTTCTCCAGTGCAAAAGCCCAGAGGGCCTTCACACTTGAGCGGTGCACTAGCAGGACCGCTCCAAAAGTTTACCGCTCCTTCCCATTGAAAGCAATGGGAAAATGCGGCCACACCGCCAGCAATGCGCCTCTGCAGAGGCACATTGCCGGTGGTATTAACCCCTTTTCGCCCGCTAGCAGGGAGTAAAACCGCACCACTAGCGGCCAAACATTGCCGCAATTCCAACAGTAAACTGCCGCTAAAAATATCGGCGCTTTATCCCCACCGCACCTCCCACCCCAGTGTAAAAGGGACCTAAATGAGCCCTTACAGGAGTGAATTTTCCTTCCTAGGGGTAGATTTATCACTTCCTGTTTTCTCCCTCCATTTGTATGTATGAGCCATATATAGGTAACTCAGGACCGCCTGTAATCAGATCTGGCTGTTTTCATTTGAAATGGCCAAACGGGGCTTAGTTCATGCCATAAAAGTGTGGCGGCACGCGAACACGAGTCCCCGGGCAGGGCTGCCCATTCATTTCAATGCTCTGCCCTATGCACTAAAAATTCAAAGAAATCCCTAAACACCATTTTCTTTTGTTTTTACTGAACTGCATGGTTTTGCGGAACCATTTGAACAGGCGCATGCGCTAACAGATTCATGGGGATGCCATTAACAATAAATGGCACTGCCACAAATCTGCTAAAGGGCATAGGTGTCGATATTAGGAAAGCGTGCCTTTCCACACACACAGGGTGTAAACCTAGCCTAGGCTCCAGAGGGAATATGTGATAATAAAAGCCGGTCCTATGTACTAGATGAGGCCCCCAGTGAGAGATGAGAAGTTGTAGGTGTCTATGGTGTGCCTGTACAATGCAACATCCGGTGAATTATTCATATCACACAAGAGCCGTCCTATCTCCATCTCTATGGGAGGCCATAGGCCGTCCATTAATGACCAGCGCGGACACTCGCACATACACAGGGCGCTGAGTAGGATGGGGGTCTTACCAAGCTGTATGCGGCGGTCAGACACGGGCTCGCACTTTCTTCCCTCCTCGGTCTTCTCTCCGCTTCCTTCCGGGTGTGACCTCGCTGTGCCGTTGTTGCCACCGCCGCCCCCTTCAACCAACCAGCGGTGTGCGAGAGAGGAAGAGAGCAGACAAACACCAGGGCGGAGAATGCAGGAAGGCGGTGGTGGCGGACACTCTGTAATTTAAGGTGCGCTTGCAACCTCTCAATAAAGTTTTATTAGAAAAAAAAAAACACATACACACATTGGCGTAGGAAGTACGCAAGGCAGTGTCCAGCCATTGAGGAGCGCTCTCCGATTCTCTGCGTCACGCCCTCTCCCTGCTGACTGTCGTGTTTGTGCAGAGCTTCAGTTTGCGTTGCTTGGCATGACGTAGAACCGAGCTCTGTGCGCCCACACGCTTAGAACTTTCAAAACCATAGTACAAATGGGAACACGGTATACAGCGCCATTCATAGACGTTCTACGCTACTCACACTGCAGCAATGAAAGGGGGAGAGCATCCGTCACCAGGGCTCCGTTGAGGTGGCTTCACCAAAATGGCGCCGAGTGTAACGTGAGGGGGAGGGTGTAAATACGATGCACTCGCTCTAGCGTTGTCTTGTAAGCGAGTAGTCAATGTGTGTTGACGTCACGGCATTCCTAGCGTCGTTCCCTGACCTCCGCCAGTTCTTGTTTGAACGTCATTACACACGTGACCGACTTCCTGCCTTCGCTCCCGCGCTTCGAGTCTTCTAATCTAGACAGAGCTCTGTGTTACTACAAAGGATCTGTCCCTTCCTGTATTCCCTCTACAAACATGGAGGTGACATACAAACAAAAAAGAATATATCCAACTTTACAATATTTATTAATTCTCTATATTTAAAGGGCAAGTTCACACAAAAAACAGAATAGTGTCTATAATGCCCTGGGCCATGCTGCCTGTGTAGTGCTCTATACATCATACAGCACAATACCCTGCCCAGAGTCTCTATGTTAATGCTTGCAAAAGCAAGCTAGTCCATGTGGCCATTGCTTAGGCCTCATGCACACAGGACGCTTTAAAAATGCAAGTGCTACAGAAGCACTGAAACGCGTTTAGCCACATTTTTACATTAGCAAATTCCTGTGTTTTTTTTTTTTTTTTCATTAAAAAAACGTCAAATGCGGCTGGACGCGTTTCAAATTTTTTTTTTGCCATTGTTTGTTTTTACTGCTTCTGGACACACAGGCTGACGTTTTTTTTTTTTACCGCCCCTAAATGCTTTCAAACCCCTCTGAACATTTTGAGTGTGAATGGACACATATAAGCTAACATGGAGGGGCTTTTAGAGGCAGTTAAAAAATAAACTAACAGCAGCTGTAAAAACGTCCTGTGTGCATGAGCCCCTAGACACATCTGAGGTTTCTTCTTCCAGTCAGGTGTCCCAGTCCAGAAGACATGTTGATGCCGCAGATCAAAGTTGGTGAGCGGGGGGGGGTGCCGCAGATCAAAGTTGGTGAGCGGGGGGGTCGTGAACGAAGTTGTTAAGGGGGGACAACCGCGGATCAGAGTTGTTGAGCGGGGGGGGGGGGGGGGTTGTTGCGGATTGCAGTTGTTGCCTCTCACCTGTGCACTGCATGTCTCCCCTCAGATCTTTGTCTCCTCCTTCCGTGCTCCCCCTTCTTGCACAGCTTCCTTTGCGGGACAATTAACCCATTCGCAGGACTGCTGGAAGATGCAGTCTGTGCGGGGAAATCCCGTAGAATCCGTGCGGGTTAGGAGGTATGAGTGTGACCAAATTGTGATACCAATAATGTTCTTTAGCAAGGAACATACATTCCACATTAATATTTATGCTACCAAAATGAGTGTGTACTGTAAATTCTTTCTACACCACAGAACACACAAGAGGAGAGGGAGGAGGAGGATTCTGACAGTTTTGGAGGCATTGAAGCAGAGCAAGACATGCGTCAACCCTTAACAGATAGTTTTCCATCCCCAGAACCCTTCGGAGTAGTATGTGGCTGGGAGGAGGCGGTTCCAGATACTAAAACCACAGTGACCCAGAGAAGTATGCTGCTCTGCTTCTCATGCGTCTGCAAACTTGCAGTGAATGGGTTCCCTCAATCTTCAAAGCCTGTGAAAGGACCCAAGAATTCATGGCATCAAGGAGAAGGATCACTATTGGTTGGTAACCCTCCTTGGCCACCGTTAGAAGGTGAAAGTATCAGAACTCTTCCCATCCCCACAGAGGGAGCAGAAGATGAAATCTCTTGAATCTATGTATAGAACAGCTGGGCATATTCTATTTATAGAACAAGCAGGTGCAATCTATTTATAAAAAAAATAATAAATACATAAAAAAACTGTAGATCTAACTTGTAAACTGATAAACTGGAGCAAAAGAGATTAAAAAACAGTCATTCATAAAGAGCCATAGATCAGTCAGATGGCAGGAAATGTCTTGATCTGGGATGAAAGCACACAAGGCCGTTCCTAAGCAGGGTGCACAGGGTGCTTTGCACCCAGGCGCCTGCAGAGGTGGGGGCACCGAAGTGGCAGAGTTCTCCCCTCCATCCTTCTCTCCTTGTTTGTGTCTGTCCAGAACTAGACATGTGCATTCGTTTTCGTTAGAATGCATTTTCGTCCGAAAATCTGTTTTTTTCGTTATCGTTTGTTTAAAAGCGCAAGAAATGAAAACCGAAAGATCCGACAAAAAATGCTTTATTTTCGTTTTCGTTGCGGTAAAAATTCGATATAGAGAGATTCGACGCTGACTGAATACAGTGAATGAATAGCAATCTGTCTATCGAACCTGATATACACACACATACGGTACTTTTCGACATTATAGAGAAAAGATTCAACATCATAGAGAAAAGATTCGACACTATAGAAATAATAGATTCGACATTACAGAGAATAGATTTTGATTTATGAGAAAATAGATTCGACATTATAGAGAATAGATTCGATATTATAGAGAATAGATTCGATATAATAGAGAATAGATTCGATATTATAGAGAATAGAAGGCTTATGGAGTATATCGAAAGTGCTAAGCAGATTCGACGCAGAAGATATACTGCACTCGTACATTTTAATGCTCCGCCCATAGGCTATAGAAACATTCTAATGTTGGTTGACTATGACTAGTAATAATAATATAATTATTTATTACAACATTAGAATTCTTGTAGGTGGAATATTCGACCGGAAATGTACGATTCGGCGTAAAGTTTCGAAGTTCCATCGAATATTCTTTGACCATTCGACAGAAACCAAGGGCCAGATTCAGCAAGACTTGCGCTGGAGTATTTCGATATGCGCCGCGTAACTGTGAAGATGCGCCGTCGTATCTATGTGGCCTTACCCACCAAATTAGATGCGACAGAAAACGGGCCATTTCCGATCGGCTTAACTTTCCGACGCCAGAGTCTCGTCAGCGCATAATTTCGCTTGGCGCATCAGTCACGCCTATTGATTTCCCCTGCAAATATGCAAATGAGGGAGATTTCCCGATTCGCGAACGGATTAGCACCATACGCTGGCTACATGCGCCACGCGTATCTCGTCTGTCCGGCGCAAAGTTATTTCTACAAATAGCTGCTTTATCTTTACTCCAGACGGCCACAGGTCAGCAGGAGAGCAGCTACAGCAGCGTTACCGACGATAAGAGCTAGCTGAGCACCCCCACTTGCAGGACAACACCTCTGTCCCTGCTTGTCTGTCAACTTTTACAGCCATGGAGGAAGACATCATAGGTCTCCATAGCCGAGATGACGGCTGACAGCTCCTGGGCTTTAAAGTTCAGCTTTCTCCTGTGTTTGCGGGGAACGGGAGCAGCCATCTCAGAACAAAAGTAACTTCACTGCGGGGAGGGGGAACAGGATATACTTTAGTGCCGGAATGGCGCATCTACGGGCGCATTTAAACGTCCAACGGAACACATTGCGCTGTCGTTTCCAAGGAAGTGGTGCCGACGGAAGTTGTGAGCATGCGCACTGGGATGCATTGACAGTCGACGCATGCGCAGTACGTTCGCCGCGGGATCGCGCCTAGTTTTAATAATGCACGCCCCGTACCCGCCCAATTTGAATAACGCCGGCTCATTTTTGATACGCTGCCGCAACTTTAGGAGCAAGTGCTTCATGACTAACAGCTCTTGCTCCTAAAATTTCGCCAGAGTAACGTAAATGAGAAACGTTACTCCAGATTAAAGATGCGCCCATCTACCTCAATCTGGCCCCAAGTATTTTTGGATTTTCGGACGAAAGCTATTCCGCAAAGGGGAACTAAATAAATTTATTTTCCAGACGAAAACGAAAAAAACAAAACAAAATATTCCAGTCTGCACATGTCTATCCAGAACTAGTGTTCTGAGCATAGGTGTGTGTCGGTCCAGAACTAATGTGTCTCTGACCATCTCCTGTACTATGTCTGCAGTCTCTGACCATCTCCTGTACTATGTCTGCAGTCTCTGACCATCTCCTGTATTATGTCTGCAGTCTCTGACCGTCTCCTGTACTACGTCTGCAGTCTCTGACTGTCTCCTGTACCACGTCTGCAGTCTCTGACCGACTCCTGTATCATGTCTGCAGTCTCTGACCATCTCCTGTATCATGTCTGTAGTATGTCTGGGGACTCTTTCTAACAGACTCTCTAACAGAAGCCCTCTTTGTGTCCATCAGAGAGGCCCCCCTCCAGGTCCCAATAAAGTATTCTGATTCTCTTCCTGTATTTTGTTTATTGTTAAGAGATCATGTAAGGATCAAGGGTAACGAAGACTTTGTGGATGAGCATCTCTGTGGTTGAGTCATTGCCATAGAAACATTTGTAAAGAGGAGGAGTTAGTAAAATGACCACGCCCATGGACCACGCCCATGTGGGGGCTCCAGAAATATTTCTTTACCCAGGCACCTGTGACCCTAGGATCGGCCCTGAAAGCACATAAAGTGGGATGATGACAGTGCTTAAAATAAGGGTCAGCCACCCATCGGACACAGCATCCACAAAGCCATCCTTGGAAGAACCAGCCTCAGAATAGCATAGGGCGATGTGAGCATACAAATCCACTTCATTGAAAATAAGAACAGCATCCGCTTACATATGAAAACAGCAGCATCCATCTTGGTAAAAGGACTTGATCACCAGCTCACAGAAAGCCATGTGTGGGTGAAGAGGAGAACCAAGATCCACACACAGCTGTAGTGTAGTAGAGTAGAGCAGTGTAAATACAGCTGGGACCAGTAAATGACAGGCTGCCTGCTAATGCAGTGTGCAGAAAGAGCTGCCTGGGAAACAGGCACAGGAGGATCACAGAAGGAACACTCTGCATGTAAATAGACACAGTCCCCTGGGGTAAGGACAAAGGAAAAAAGACAATGGGGGTTATTTACTAAAGGGGAATCTAGTTTGCACTACAAGAGCAGTTGCTGTAGATTAGGGTTACCAGACATCCCCAGTTTCAGGGAACAGTCCCCTGATTAAGGACACTGTCCCTGGACCAAGTCTGTCCCTGGTTTTGTCCCCAGATTGGATGTACTAGGGGGCAGGGCAATTTCAAAGACAGTCAGTGCAGAATTAAAATACAGACCGTTCTCATCGGATGACTGATCGCGTGTACAAGGCTTAAGACTTGAGAGGCTGTGAGGCGGGCGGCGACGAGCGGAGAGTCGCTGATTGTTGCCATTACTAGTAAAGAAAAAATATGTCCCCAGATTTCATTTTAAAAATCTGGTCACCTTACTGTAGATCCGAGGGGGACATGCAAGGAAAATAAAAAACAGCATTTTAGCTTGCACATGATTGGATAAAAAAATCAGCAGAGCTTCCCCTCATTTCAAATCTTCCCATCAGATCTATAGCGACTGCACTTGCAAGTGCACTTTTACTGTACTTTCAAGTGCACAGAGTAGATTTGCCTTTAGTAAATTAACCCCAATGTGTTTCTGGGCAAAATAGCCCCTTTCGCAAGCCTCAGTGGCAACATTGATCATTATATTCTGTTGGCAGGGAAGGCCCCCCACCATCAGAATACAATACTACAGCAGGAAGGATTTCCCCACATCGAATGTGTGGATGGGAGAATCAAGGTTTTTTTTTTCCTATTTTTTTTTTGGGGGGGGGGATTTTTCCTTACTTTGGGTTTCAGTGACAATGGACACCAGGACAAATGGAGAGGGAACTAATGCCGCGTACACACGATCAGTCCATCCGATGAGAACGGTCTGATGGACCGCTTTCATCGGTTAACCGATGAAGTTGACTGATGGTCCGTCGTGCCGACACACAATCGGTTAAAAAAACGATCGTGTCAGAACGCGGTGACGTAAAAATTATAAAAATTAAGTTCAATGCTTCCAAGCATGCGTCAACTGGATTCTGAGCATGCGTGGATTTTTAACCGATGTTTCGTGCCTATGAATGATCGGTTTTGACCTATCGGTTAGGAATTAAATTTAAAGCAAGTTGGCTTTTTTTTAACCAATGGTTAAATAACCAATGGCGCCCACACATGATCGTTTTTGACCGATGAAAACGGTCCATCAGACCATTCTCATCAGTTTAACCAATCGTGTGTATGTAGCCAGACCACATTTACCATAATTATAACAATTCATCACTTCATCTGAAATTGTTCATTTATTCTTTATCGATATAGGCCAATATGTATTCTTCTACATATTTTTGTTTAAAAAAATCGCAATAAACGTTTATTGATTGGTTTGCGCAAAAGTTATAGGCCCAGATTCATAGAGCAATTACGCCTGTCTAACTGGTGTTAGACAGGAGTAATTTCAAATTTTGTGCGCCGTATCACTAGTTTGAATCCTCAAACCATGATACGGCGGCTTCGGGCTTCGATCCGAGAGGCTTACGTCTTCGTAAGCCTTCGGATCTACGCTGCGATATTTTTGCGGCCGCTGGGAGGAGTTTGCGTCGTTTTGATGCGTCGGGATATGCAAATGAGTTTTTACGGCGATCCACGAAGATACGAGCGGTCTTCGCAATCGCTTACGTCTATTTTTTTTTTACGTACTGTTAGACCAGCTTTTTGCTGGTCTAACGGTGCGTAGCCCATGTTAAAGGGGTAATTCCCCCAAAAACCTTTTTTTACCATTGATTGAGGCTCGTTATGTCAAGGGGAATCGGGTGTTTTTTTATTAGAAACGAAGCAATACTTACCGTTTTACAGATGTATCGTCTCCGTCGCTTCCGGGTATGATCGTCTGGTCTGGGCGTGCCTATTTGATTGACAGGCTTCCGACGGTCGCATACATCGCGTCACGAGTAGC
The DNA here is from genome assembly GCA_029574335.1 of Rana kukunoris. Taxonomy (NCBI): domain Eukaryota; kingdom Metazoa; phylum Chordata; class Amphibia; order Anura; family Ranidae; genus Rana; species Rana kukunoris. Next base: position 154,134,471 of record CM056053.1, read on the forward strand.
CGAAAGAAGCCGAGCGACGGTGCGGCTCTATACTGCGCCTGCGCACCGTCGTTCGGCTACTTTCGGAAAATCGTGACGCGATGTATGCGACCTCGGAAGCCTGTCAATCAAATAGGCACGCCTATAGTCGGAGCCCATACCCGGAAGCGTCGGAGACGATGCATCTGTAAAACGGTAAGTACGGCTTCATTTCTAAAAAAAAAAAACCTGATTCCCCTTGACATAACGAGCCTGAATAAATGTTAAAAAAAAGGTTTTTGGGGGAACTACCCCTTTAAGTATGGCCGTCGTTCCCGCGTCGAATTAACATTTTTTTTTTTTACGTAAGTCGTTCGGGAATAGAAATGTCCGTAAACGGCGCTACTCAAACAATGAATGACGTAACGACGTGATTTCGCGCAATGCACGGCGGGAAATTTGCGAACAGAGCATGCGCAGTTCGATCGCCGCGGGAACGCGCCTATTTTAAATGCTTCACGCCCCCTACTCGCGTAGATGGATTGCGACGGGAGAAATACACTACGCCGCCGTCGTTTACTGGACAAAATCTAGCTGGATTCCACGTAGAGCCAGGTAAAAAACGGCGGCGTAGTGTATTTCTGATACGCTACGATAATCTAATTCTCTCTGAATCTGGGCCATAGTGTCTAAAACTCTGGGAAAGATTTATGTAATTTTTATGGCGTTTTTATTATTATTATTTTTTCACTAGTAATGGCGGTGATCTGTGATTTTTAGCGGTATTGTGACATTGCGGCAGACAGATCGGACACCTTTGACACATTTTTTGACATTCATATAGCGATCAGTGCTATAAAAATGCACTGATTACTGTATAAATGTCACTGGCAGGGAAGGGGTTAACACTAGGGGGCAATCAAGGGGTTAACTGTGTGTACTGTCACTGTGTTCTAACTGTGGGGGGATGGGACTAACTAGAAAACATGACAGATCATTGTTTCTACTTTGTAGAAAGTCACACAATCTGTCTCCTCTCCTCTGACAGCACAGGGATTTGTGTGTGTAAACCATGCTGGCACTTGTGCATGCGATCGCGCGTGGCCGGCAGCAATTGCGCGGCCACACGCAGCAGGTCACCCGCTGTGCAGCAGGCGCGCCTGCGTGCTTCTCACAGCTCTCGCATGCCCCCTGGTGGCTCTCCTGGGCAAAGCCATAATATGTAAGGGATTTCGCACAGGAGAGCCATTCTGCTGCAGTATATCTTTGTGAGCTGGTTGGGAACCAGTTAACTATATATCCTTGTATCTCCATCCTGTTTTAGCCCTTTTCGCTGCCACTTATGTATGGTACATGTCTGCAGCAGCAGGGGGTATGTGTGTAAATCTGACATGCTGGTTGTCAGTGTGTGGGCAAGGCCTACTTACCCTGCACATGGGAGCACCTTTTTTTGTGTATGCCCTTTACCAACATCCAGAACCAGGCAAGCAACAATTTGTGAAACTGTGTAACAACTAGTGTTGAGCAGAATATGCCATATTCGATTTCGCGATATATCTCGAATATATAGTCGAATATTCGAGATATATTCGTTAAATGCGAATATTCGGGATATTTTTTGGAAATTAAATGATTGCGAAATTTCGCTATTGCGAATGCGAATGAAATTTCGAGAAATGCGGAAGGAGCACTCTGATTGGCTCAGAATATTCGTGATATTTTATAATACAAAATAATTGCGAAATTTCGAGAAATGCGGAATGGAGCACTCTGATTGGCTCAGAATATTCGTGATATATTACAATACAAAATAATTGCGAATATTCGGCAAATGCGGAAGGAGCACTCTGATTGGCTCAGAATATTCGTGATATTTTATAATACAAAATAATTGCGAAATTTCGAGAAATGCGGAATGGAGCACTCTGATTGGCTCAGAATATTCGTGATATATTACAATACAAAATAATTACGAATATTCGGCAAATGCGGAAGGAGCACTCTGATTGGCTCAGAATATTCTTGATATTTTATCGTAATTTCGCAAAAATGCGAATGAGAAATTGATTGCGGAGTTTCGACAGTAACACTCTGAAATCGAATAAATGTGTTATTTTAGCTAAAAACAATATTGCGAATTTCTCGAAAATAATCGCGCGATATCGCTACTGCCGATTAATCGCATTGCGATTTTTCGGCAATATAAAATGATCGCTGCAGCTACTCGGCCCAAGGTCTCTAATCATACCAGCAATGCTTTTAGACGTCGATGGGGATCTCTAGGATGTGATCTGTTCTAAAAAAAAAATTGAAAAAATACGAATATTCGAAATAGCGAATATTCACCGCGAAATTCGGAACATATCGCGAATACTCGAATATGCCATATTCGAGCCGAATATTCGCAATACGAATATTCTTGAGCAACACTAGTAACAACATGCCTATTCCCACTATGAAGCACTCTGTCCCATATTGTCTCCCAGAATGTAGCATTTAGAGGGGGCGCCACTGAGCCCATACACTGTACCACCAGTCCAGCATTCTTCTGCCACTTCACTCCAAGTGACAGAATGGGGTCCCGCAGTGCACTAAGCACAGACCCCATTCTTGTACTTAATTAACTGCTTATTCTCCTGTACCAGTGACTAGGTCCATGAAGTCTTCGTGCTGCTGGTTCGGCCCCCGATTGCTTTGGGGAACGGACCGATAGGGAGGGAACCTGGGCACTACCCCCTTGCTACTGGAGGACCCATCACCCATGCCTGGTACCACTCTCCGCTGTCTGGCTGCTATTACATTCCCATCAGTTCATGGTTACCTGTAGCAACTACACATTTCACGCCAACTTCGCTGCTGAGTTAACCCTTCATGATGGCCTTCTGTTCTTTACTCTTCTCCCCTGTATGTGCTTACAGGTCCTGTTTTATATATGTCATATACCACCATGCACCCCTTTAACAACTTCAATACTGCGTACGTCATGCAACACTGTACCCAAATACATTTTTTACCATTTTGTTCACACAAAAAGAGCCTTCTTTTGGTCATATTTAATCACCACAGTTTTTTTTTATTTTTTACTAAATAAAGAAAAAATATTACATTTTATTTTTAAAACTGCATTTTTTTTTTGTGTCCATAGCTCCCAACTGTCCCTGATTTCGAGGGACTATGCTTCATTTGAAATAAAGTCTCTCTGTTCCTCTTTACTCCTCATTTGTCCTTCATTTTGGTCTGAGCTAGAGGTTGACCGATATGGGTTTTCCTCTGGCCGATGCCGATATTTAGAAATCGTGGCGGCTGATGGGCAATTTATGATGCCGATTTTTTGGGGCCGATATGTTAGGCCAATAACCCCCCCCCCCCTCATCTCATAAAATCTAACAGTTAGACTCCTTTCACACTGCAGTGTTTTTCAGGCGCTTTAGGGCTAAAAATAGCACCTGTAAAGCGCCTGCAAAACGGCTCCCCTGCAGTCTCAGTGTGAAAGCCCGAGTGCTTTCACACTGAGGCGGTGCGCTGGCAGGATGTTAAAAAAAGTCCGGCAAGCAGCATCTTTGGAGTGGTGTATACCGCTCCTCCGCCACGCCTACTAATTGAGATGAACGGACACCGCTGCTGAAGCGCCTGCAAATCGCTTCTGCAGTGGTGCTATATGGGAGCATTTAACCCCTTCATCGGCCTCTAGCTGGGATATAAGCGCCCCACTAGCAGCCAAATAGCGCCGCTAGAATGATGGTCCAGTGTGAATCCAGCTTCTGCGGGAAAAAAATTAAGTCAGCAGCTACAAATACTGCAGCTGTTGACTTTTAATATATGGACACTTACCTGTCCTGGGTGCCCGCAATGTCAGCACTCAAACCCGATCTCTCCCTCGGGTGCTGCCTCCACCATCTTGAGTAAGGGAATCAGGAAGCCTTGCTGCTTCACTTCCTGGTTCCCTACTGTGCATGTGCGAGTCGCGCTGCGCGATCCCACTGGTCCCTGCTGTCTTCTGGGACCTGTGCGTCTCCCAGAAGACAGCGGTGGCGGAGTAGGCGCCAGAAGTGGCGTAGGTCACCGCAGTGATCTATTCCCGGAAGATCCCGGAAGATCTTAAAATCTTAAATACACAAAAACAGATAATCAAAACTTTTGGCTGAAAAAAAAAATATGGGCTAACTTTACTGTTTTAGTTTTTTTTTATTCGTAAAAGCGTATTTTTTTCGTATTTGAAAGACCGCTGCGCAAATATCGTGTGACATAAAATATTGCAACAATCGCAATTTTTTTCCTAGGGTCTCTGCTAAAAATATATATATATAATGTTTGGGTGTTCTAAGTGATTTTCTAAGGCCTCGTACACACGATCAAATCTGTCTGCTGAAAACGGTCTGCTAGACCGTTTCAGCAGACAGATTCGATCGTGTGTACGGGCGAGCCGACGGATTTGGCCACCCGACAGATTGGAAAGCATGCTTACCAATCTGTTGGCTGGGAACCCGTCCGCCCGACATGTCTGCTGGTTAGTATGCTAACCAGCAGACATGTCTTCTCGCACACGCGCCGAATGATTTTGACGCATGCGCGGAAGTGTTTTACTTCCTGATGCGGTGACGTGGCGGCATCACCGTCACCGACACGTCAGCGCGCTGTCTGCTGGCGGGGATTTTGGTTTGCTCGTGTGTACACGCGAGCAAACCAAAATCCAAGCAGACAGATTTGTTCAAATCGGTCGGTCCGACCGATTTGAACAAATGGATTGCCTCGTGTGTACGAGGCCTAACAGAAAATACAGGATTTTTACTTGTTGTAAGCAACAAGTGTCAAAAAAGATTTAGGCCCGGATTCACATACATCGGCGCATAATTAATGCCGCCGTAGCATATCTATTTTACGCTACGTCGACGCAGGGCAGAGAGGCAAGCATGGAATTCTCAAAGCAAATGCTCCCAACGTTGCGCCGGTGTAACGTAATTTCGTAGGCGTAAGCTGGCGTAGGTGGAAGTGGGTGTGACCACATGCAAATGATGGTCCGAGCGTGGTGCAATGTTTTACGCCCGGCGTATCATGAATGGCGTATGCGCCGTGACGCGGACGTATGACCAGCACCCCTACGCGCATGCTCACAACTACGCCGGCGCAACTTTCTGAGATACGCCGGCCCAACAGGCTTACGCCAAGCACATAAATACGCCCAGCCATACGCCCGTCCAGCGCAAAAGTACACCCGTTTGCTTGTTTTCCTCCTGGAGCACAGTACTTTTGCGGAGGCATGTCTGATCCTAATGTGGACAAGGAGAGGAGGAAGAAAAATTTCTCCTTGGAAGAGAGGGCTATCCTGACCTCTGCAATAGGCCAGTATGATGCCTACCTCCATGGCACACAGAGTGCCAGGACAAGCAAAGCCAAGAAGAAGGAGATCTACCAGAGGATCACCCTTGGGCATGAGACCAGGACCCCCGATGACATTCAAAAAAAAATTAACGACATGGAGGGCTTTGACTCCAGTGACCAGGCCTTGAGGAGAGGTAAGTGTGTTTTATCCCCCATCCGGTGTGTAGCATGTGAGGGGGTGCAAGGGGACATGTGACAAGTGTGTGGGTCATCCCACGTCATCCCCGGAACATCCTCAGCCTCAGCCTGACCCCCTGGGAAGCCAAGTAAGATTGGTGGAGGGGAGTGCCCACACCTCCGCTCTAGAGGTCGTTGTGGAGGAGCCGGTGGATGTTGATTTTGAGGAATCCCTCTATCTAGAGGAGGCTTCCATTTTCCCCGGACCCTCAGAGACCTCCACGCCCATCAGTGGAACCCCCTCCAGGGCTACCCCATCCAGGGGAACCCCCTCCAGGGCTACCACATCCAGGGGAACCCCCTCCAGGGCTACCCCATCTGGACGGGCACAAGCCTCTCCATCCCCCAGGAAGGCTTTAAGGAAGACTAGGGGTGTAGCTGGATCCCTCCATGAAGGGCTGGAGTGGGAGCAGGCAAGGCAGACATGCCACATGGGTGATCTAGCCTGTGACCTGCGCCGTGTGGCTGTGAGCCTGGCCTCCTCAGCAAAGACCCAGGCTGAGTGCACAGTGGCTGTGCAGGGCACCGCAGCCACTATGCAGCAGTGCCTCACCCAGCAGGCTGAGCATACCAGCTCGATGTCGGACTGTCTGCAGGAGGTGAGCGCTAACTGCGCTGCCATGGTGACATGTCTGGGTGACCAAACCGAGACCCTTGAGGCCCTGCGTCACCACATGGTGGCAGGGGGTCCCTCACCATCTGGGGACCAGGGCTCGGTTGTGCAGGCCAGCCTGGAGCGGCATACTATGGTGATTGGGGAGCTGCAGGCCACAGCAGCAGGCCTCATGGCAGAGGTGAAGAGCCTGGGGGAGGCTGTACAGGCCAACACTGCTGCCATCGAGGCAGAGGGTCGGTGGAACAGGCGCCTCCAGCGCCAGACCAGCGGCAGGCAGCTGCGGATGCAGGCTGTCACCAACAGCATGTTAACACGCATTGCCGCAGCTTTGGAGGGCAGGCAGGCAACATCTGCCAGGAGCGACAGCCCAGGGGATGCACCTCCTCATGATGCCCCACCCCCCCCACCCCAGTTGTCACCACGACTCTTAAAAAACGCCGAACCCTGGGCACAAGGCCTGGCCCACGAGAGGGCAAATAACTCTCCTCCGCTTAGACTATGAGCTTTTTTTTTTTTTTTGGAGAGACGTGCACAGATGTATGTGACGTCCTCCAGTAAGGGCATGCCATGTCGGCCAATGGCATGATCCCTTTTTTTTGTTGTCACTACACGGTTAGGAGTGCAGGCTACAGTGTGACTGGTGTGTGAATGTGTGGGGGACATTCCCCCCAGCAAGGCGTGTCACCTTGGATAGTCGGGAAGAGGTTATCCCCATGACCGTGTGAATGTGGTATGAATGGACAGCAATATCATTGGGGCCTTGGCGTGGCATTGCTGCTCCCAAGTCCCGTGCGGTGGACTTGGGTTAATCCAATGTGTGGTGGATGTGGTGTGTGTGAGCTAGGGACCACAGTGGTGAATTTCTATGCTGCATATTTTCTCCCTATCACATCTGAGCAGCCCATGTGACTATAGAGTCACACATGTGGGCGTATACACATCAGTAAATGACAGCCCACGCCCTCCCTCCTCCTTAATGCCCACTAACCAGCTAAATACAGTTGGAGGTGGGATATTACATGTAGATTGATGGAGGCTTCACCTCCCTCTTATTCTAAGAAACAGGCTGAAGGGGCGTGACACAGCCTGTGACTGGCGGAAATCCGCCCACACCATGTTATTGCCAAAAAATTATAAATATTTAATTTAAAATATATATTTGTATGCCATTTTTAAAACAGTTTATTGCTATTAATTATTTATTTATACTCTTTATTCAAAAGGCTGTTTTTTATTTTATTTTGAACATGTGACCAGCATCAGAGGACCAGAAGCTCCTACTGCTTTTGTTTGCCTGTAAACAGGCTGGGAAAGAGTTGGGTCATGTGACAGCTGTATAGCAATTAAGAAAAATATATTTTTTTAATATAAAATAACGACTACAGATCTGCGCTATCGTCAAAAGACGTCTGCAGCGCGGACCTGAAGTGGCGAGTAGACGTCTTTGGACGTCCTGTGTTTACCCGGCTCACTGCGCGTCCCCGCAAGCGCGCATCAGGGAAAAACTGTGTCGGCCGTGTCCTTTGGACACAGCCAATCACAGATCGTGCTGAATGGCCAATCGCAGAGGCCATTCAGCACTCGATCTCGCCGTCCAATGAGAGATGATCTCAAATGTAAACATATTAGATCATCTCTCATCGCCGGCTTTCTCTCCTCACACACAGACAGCGTGTGAGGAGAGAGAGAGAGTTCAGTGTTAGAATTTCACAGTGAGTAAAAAAAAAAACTTTCAAACAGTGCCCACAGTCCCTGCCAGTGCCACCCTGCCAGTGCAATCAGCCAGTGCCACCTGCCAGTGCATTCTCATCAGTGCCACCTGCCCCTGCCATCAGTGCCATCTGCCCGTGCCACCTGCTCGTGCCATCTGCCATCAGTGCAATCTGCCATCAGTGCCACCTGCCAGTGCAATCTGCCATCAGTGCCATCTTCCCGTGCCATCTGCCATCAGTTCCATCTGCCATCAGTGCCATCTGCCATCAGTGCTATCTGCCCGTGCCACCTGCCATCAGTGCTACTTGCGATCAGTGCTACTTGCCATCAGTGCTACCTGCCATCAGTGCTACCTGCCATTAGTGCCATCTGCCAGTGCTACTTGCCATCAGTGCTACCTGCCATCAGTGCCATCTGCCCATGCCATCTGCCAGTGCCATCTGCCAGTCCCATTTGCCATCAGTGCCACCTGTAAGGGCCACGTGTCATCTTTTATTAGCGTCACTAGTGCCACGTATCAGTGTCATCACCAGCAATGGGTAAAAGATAATTTTCAGCTGAGGAGGCGTACGAAATTATTGCGGCCGACGGGAGCAACGGGGAGCTCTCTGATATGGAATCCTCCGCAAATTCAGACACCGAATCTGACGTTAACTACGAGCCGATAGTTAGCAGTGGAACAGTGACATCCTCAGAGGAGGAGGAGGAGGAGGGTCCACCCGCCAGACGAAGGCGTATTGCTAAGGAGGCAGTGCCATCCACCAGCACAGCGGTGCCATCCACCAGCACCGCTGTGCCATCCACCAGAACCGCTGTGCCATCCACCAGAACCGCAATACCTCGGCAAGCAAGGTCACGTACCAGTGGGGTGTCACCTCAGTCCCAAAGGGTTAGGTCCCATGCCAGCCTTCCCTATTCCCTTCAGATCCCCTTGTGGCTTCCTCCTAATTCAGGAGAAGCCAACATTATCCCTTTCACTGCTCAGCCAGGAGTCCAGGTGGACATTTTGCCCCGATCGACTTTTTCAATTAAATTTTTACTAAGGACATGCTTGCCTCAATTGTGGTCCAGTGCAACCTTTATGCAGAACAATTTATATCCAGTAACCCAACATCCTATTATGCCCGTCCCTTCCAGTGGAGAGTCCTAACAGTGGAGGAGTTTAACATTTTTTTGGGCCTCGTATTCTGTATGGGACTAAACCATAAAAACCAAGTACGTTCATATTGGTCATCCCGCCCCATCTACCACATGCCCATCTTTTCCTCAAGAATGCCCAGGTCCAGATATCAAATTATCATCAGATTACTACACTACAATGACAATACCCAGTACCCTCCCCGAAATGACCCAAATTTTGATAAACTTTATAAAATTCGGCCACTACTTGGTTATTTTTCCAAAATTTTCCCACAGTTGTTTACCCCGGACCAACACATATGCGTGGATGAGTCCCTTATAAAATTTTCTGGCAGGCTGGGCATAAAACAATTTATTTCCACCAAAAGGGCCCGCTATGGGGTGAAGCTCTATAAATTGTGTGACCGAGCCACAGGGTATACTTATGCCTTCAATGTATACGAAGGAAAGGACAGCCAGCTACACCCCCCTAATTGCCCAGACTACGTAGGAACCAGCGGGAAAATTGTTTGGGAACTCCTAAACCCACTCATGGAGAAGGGCTACCACTTGTATGTGGACAATTTTTATACAAGTTTGCCCCTGTTCCGAAACCTTTTCAGAAAGAACACACCAGCATGCGGCACCGTACGGACGAACCAGAAGGGCTTTCCTCAAAGCCTCGTCACCAAGAAAAGGGGAGACAGCGAGTTTACATAATGAGGAAGTTCTGGCTGTGAAGTGGAGGGACAAAAGGGACATGTACATGCTTTCTACTATCCACAACAATACATTTGTTGAGATTCGAAGGAGGGATGGGTGAATCCAAAAACCAACATGTATTCAAGAATACAATAAGTTCATGGGGGGTGTCGACTTGAACGACCAAATGCTGGAACCCTACCTTTCCACAAGAAGATCATACCAGTGGTATAAGAAAGTTTCAATTTATTTGTTTAATTTGGCCATGTATAATACTTATGTAATATATCTGAAATCCACTCCAAGACCCAAATCCTACCTTTTCTACCAGGAGGAAATCACCACTGCCCTTTTATACCCCAGCACCCCACCAGTAAACATTCGATCCGATTTGGTTAGCCGATTCTAGGAGCGCCACTTTCCAGATAAAATCCCTCCCAGACCAGCAGGCCAAAAACGCCAAACAAGATGCCGGGTGTGCTCTAGAGGAGGAGTGAGAAGAGACACCATTTTTTATTGTGCCCAATGCACTTCCCAACCAGGCCTCTGCGTAATTGGCTGTTTCCGCCGTTACCATACCTCACTAAATTATTAGTCACTTCCTGCCATTTACCTTCACACCCCTTATGCCTCTGCTTGCTCTGTGACTGACCCAGGCTTGTTATTTGACCACGCTTCTGCCTACCGATTCTGTTTATACCTCTGCCTGATCTGGAACTGACCCTGGACTGTTATTTGACCACGCTTATGCCTACCAATTCTGTTTATACCTCTGCCTGATCTGGAACTGACTCTGGACTGTTATTTGACCAAGCTTATGCCTACCGATTCTGTTTATATCTCTGCCCGATCTGGAACTGACCCTGGACTGTTTGACCATTCTTTTTGCCTGCCTCTTGGACTGATCTTTTACCCTGCCAGTGGACTAGTGGGATTCATAGCACAGGGGTCTCACATATGTGAGGGGCTCCAGAATTGTTTTTCTGGATAAAGACATTTTTTTTTTTTGGTTTCTCATCCTAGATTAGGGTCTGGTTGCCCAGAGGCTTCAAAGAGATTTGGTGGGAGAAGCCTCTACCCCTGTCCCCATTCTGTCCTAAACGAGGCCCTACTTCTGCCTGCTGCCTGTAGGACCTATGCCATCATGCCTCTGCCTGTCACATGAACTGAACACACCACATAGACCTGCCTACTACCAGGACCAATATTTTGGCACTGCTGACAATCTCTGCCTGCACTGACCCTGGACTGTATATGGACAGTATTCCTGCCTGCTGCCTGTACTGACTATGGACAATATCCCTGCCTGTTGCCTGGACAATTGCGTTTGCTTTTGCTGACCAAGTCCCTGCCTGCTGCCTGGACCAGTGCTATCGTCCTGTGGACAACTGCGCTACTAAAACCACAGGTACATTTTTCGTTTACCCTTTGCTTAGCATAATGTATTTTGGGGTGTAATTCTTGGCATGTGCATGCTATGTGTCCCTAGAACACCTGTTGGTGTTCCTTGCATGTTGGGCCTCTGTATGTGGCCAGGCTGTGAAAAAGTCCCACACATGTGGTATCGCCATACTCAGGAGGAGTAGAAAAATTTATTTTGGGGTGTAATTTTTGCTATGTACATGCTATGTGTTGGCAATATCTTATAAATGGCCAACTTTGCATAAAAAAATTGTGTTTTCATTTTTTTTCCACAATTTCCAAAAACTTCTGGGAAAAAAATGAATTATTTAAAAGACTCATTATGCCTTATAGATTAGCCCTCAAAATTTCCACTAGCCTACTAGCATTTGGCGAGTGGATTTAAGCTGGGGGCGAGTGATGACAGGGATGCATGACCAATTTCCCTCCAATCTGTGCCTACACTTAGAGTTCCGATGAGATTGGCGGCCGAAGAGGAAAGGTGCATGCTCTGGTAAAGTAGTCTGGTGAGCCGCGCACAGGCAGAGCAGTACACAGGTGCTCTCCTTACAATTCTCATTGAGCCATGGGACCTAACAGTATGACCTTTCTGAGCCTGCCCCCCTCCTCCGACCAATGTAGCTGGAGAGCAGAAAGTAATAAGTGAGGTGGAGGATTGGGAAAATGACCACTCCGGTGCAGCGCTCACTGAAAGTTTCCCTGACATGAGAGCAGAAGCCTTCCAGTTTGTGCAGTTTTCTTCTCCTTGTGCTCTATGTAAGTGTCCAAAAGTTCAGCCTGAGCACTGAACAGACTGGTCTCAAAGTGTGCGGTGCTCCTCACTGCCAGCCTGAATAAAAGGGGGAAGTGGGGACATGCAAGCGTGGAGCCGCACACACAGGCTCCTGATGATGAGATAAATAGGAGAGGGAGAGAGAGAAAGAGGATGGATGTGAGTTGCAGAGGAGACAGCAAGAGAATGGGGAAGAGACCCAGTTCTAGTGCCCTGTCCCTCTGGTCTTCCCCCAGTGCCCTGTCCCTCTGGTCTTCCCCCCAGTTCCCTGTCCCTCTGGTCTTCCCCCCAGTGCCTTGTCCCTCTGGTCTTCCCCCCCAGTGCCCTGTCCCTCTGGTCTTCCCCCCAGTGCCCTGTCACTCTGGTCTTTCCCCCAGTGCCCTGTCCCTCTGGTCTTTCCCCCAGTGCCCTGTCCCTCTGGTCTTCCCCTCAGTGCCCTGTCCCTCTGGTCTTCCCCTCAGTGCCCTGTCCCTCTGGTCCTCCCCCCCAGTGCCCTGTCCCTCTGGTCCTCCCCCCCAGTGCCCTGTCCCTCTGGTCCTCCCCCCAGTGCCCTGTCCCTCTGGTCTTCCCCCCAGTGCCCTGTCCCTCTGGTCTTCCCCCCAGTGCCCTGTCCCTCTGGTCTTCCCCCCAGTGCCCTGTCCCTCTGGTCTCCCCCCAGTGCCCTGTCCCTCTGGTCCTCCCCCCAGTGCCCTGTCCCTCTGGTCCTCCCCCCCAGTGCCCTGTCCCTCTGGTGTTCCCCCCAGTGCCCTGTTCCTCTGGTCTTCCCCCCAGTGCCCTGTTCCTCTGGTCTTCCCCCCAGTGCCCTGTCCCTCTGGTCTTCCCCCCAGTGCCCTGTCCCTCTGGTCTTCCCCCCAGTGCCCTGTCCCTCTGGTCCTCCCCTCAGTGCCCTGTCCCTCTGGTCCTCCCCCCCAGTGCCCTGTCCCTCTGGTGTTCCCCCCAGTGCCCTGTCCCTCTGGTCTTCCCCCCAGTGCCCTGTTCCTCTGGTCTTCCCCCCAGTGCCCTGTCCCTCTGGTCTTCCCCCCACTGCCCTGTCCCTCTGGTCTTCCCCCCAGTGCCCTGTCCCTCTGGTCTTCCCCTCAGGGCCCTGTCCCTCTGGTCTTCCCCCCAGTGCCCTGTCCCTCTGGTCTTCCCCCTCAGTGCCCTGTCCCTCTGGTCTTCCCCCCAGTGCCCTGTCCCTCTGGTCTTCCCCCCAGTGCCCTGTTCCTCTGGTCCTCCCCCCAGTGCCCTGTCCCTCTGGTCCTCCCCCCCAGTGCCCTGTCCCTCTGGTGTTCCCCCCAGTGCCCTGTCCCTCTGGTCTTCCCCCCAGTGCCCTGTCCCTCTGGTCTTCCCCTCAGTGCCCTGTCCCTCTGGTCTTCCCCCCAGTGCCCTGTCCCTCTGGTCTTCCCCCAGTGCCCTGTCCCTCTGGTCCTCCCCCCAGTGCCCTGTCCCTCTGGTCCTTCCCCCCAGTGCCCTGTCCCTCTGGTGTTCCCCCCAGTGCCCTGTCCCCTGGTCTCCCCTGCCCTGTCTCTGGTCTTCCCCCCAGTGCCCTGTCCCTCTGGTCTTCCCCCCAGTGCCCTGTCCCTCTGGTCTTCCCCCCAGTGCCCTGTCCCTCTGGTCTTCCCCCCAGTGCCCTGTCCCTCTGGTCTTCCCCCCAGTGCCCTGTTCCTCTGGTCTTCCCCCCAGTGCCCTGTCCCTCTGGTCTTCCCCCCAGTGCCCTGTCCCTCTGGTCTTCCCCCCAGTGCCCTGTCCCTCTGGTCTTCCCCCTCAGGGCCCTGTCCCTCTGGTCTTCCCCCCAGTGCCCTGTCCCTCTGGTCTTCCCCTCAGTGCCCTGTCCCTCTGGTCTTCCCCCCAGTGCCCTGTCCCTCTGGTCTTTCCCCCAGTGCCCTGTCCCTCTGGTCCTCCCCCCAGTGCCCTGTCCCTCTGGTCCTCCCCCCAGTGCCCTGTCCCTCTGGTGTTCCCCCCAGTGCCCTGTCCCTCTGGTCTTCCCCCCAGTGCCCTGTCCCTCTGGTCTTCCCCCCAGTGCCCTGTCCCTCTGGTCTTCCCCCCAGTGCCCTGTCCCTCTGGTCCTCCCCCCCAGTGCCCTGTCCCTCTGGTCTTCCCCCAGTGCCCTGTCCCTCTGGTCTTCCCCCCAGTGCCCTGTCCCTCTGGTCTTCCCCCCAGTGCCCTGTCCCTCTGGTCTTCCCCCCAGTGCCCTGTCCCTCTGGTCTTCCCCTCAGGGCCCTGTCCCTCTGGTCTTCCCCCCAGTGCCCTGTCCCTCTGGTCCTCCCCCCAGTGCCCTGTCCCTCTGGTCCTCCCCCCCAGTGCCCTGTCCCTCTGGTGTTCCCCCCAGTGCCCTGTTCCTCTGGTCTTCCCCCCAGTGCCCTGTTCCTCTGGTCTTCTCCCCAGTGCCCTGTCCCTCTGGTCTTCCCCCCAGTGCCCTGTCCCTCTGGTCTTCCCCCCAGTGCCCTGTCCCTCTGGTCCTCCCCTCAGTGCCCTGTCCCTCTGCTCCTCCCCCCCCAGTGCCCTGTCCCTCTGGTGTTCCCCCCAGTGCCCTGTCCCTCTGGCCTTCCCCCCAGTGCCCTGTTCCTCTGGTCTTCCCCCCAGTGCCCTGTCCCTCTGGTCTTCCCCCCAGTGCCCTGTCCCTCTGGTCTTCCCCCCAGTGCCCTGTCCCTCTGGTCTTCCCCTCAGGGCCCTGTCCCTCTGGTCTTCCCCCCAGTGCCCTGTCCCTCTGGTCTTCCCCTCAGTGCCCTGTCCCTCTGGTCTTCCCCCCAGTGCCCTGTCCCTCTGGTCTTCCCCCCAGTGCCCTGTCCCTCTGGTCCTCCCCCCAGTGCCCTGTCCCTCTGGTCCTCCCCCCCAGTGCCCTGTCCCTCTGGTGTTCCCCCCAGTGCCCTGTCCCTCTGGTCTTCCCCCCAGTGCCCTGTTCCTCTGGTCTTCCCCCCAGTGCCCTGTCCCTCTGGTCTTCCCCCCAGTGCCCTGTCCCTCTGGTCTTCCCCCCAGTGCCCTGTCCCTCTGGTCTTCCCCCCAGTGCCCTGTCCCTCTGGTCTTCCCCCAGTGCCCTGTCCCATTTTGTTAAAGTTGTTGTTGGTATTATTTAATTGTGTAACTTGATTCTGCATAAAACATTTAACAGTGTCATTCCATGCGATAATCTACGAGGGCGTGTTTACGGGTGCAATTAGGCGCAGGCAGGGCCGCCATCAGGAATTTTGGGGCCCCTTACACAGCTTCAGGCATGGGCCCCCTGGAGCAGAGAACCGGGGGGGGGGGGGTGCTGCCGCATAAAATTGAGAAGCGGGGGGGGCTGCTGGCGCGAATTGAGAAGCGGGGGCCCTTTACAAAATAAAAAGGGGGGTAGCCATCCGGGCCCTGGGGACCTCTGTGCCCTTTAATAAAAAGAAAAAAAGAGAGGAAAAAATATATATATATATATTTTTAAAAAAGGGTGGTTGCCAACTGGGGCACCGGGGACCTTATTTTTTTTTTTATAAAAGGAAATTACAAAAAAAGGGGGCTTTCTATTCGGGACCTATGGGCCCTTTAATAAAAAGAAACCTCTGGGCCCTTTAAAAAAAAGAAAGAAATAAAAAAATATATATATAAAAAAGAAATAAACATTTATATATAAAAAAACAAAAAAACAAGGGGGTTGCCTTCCAGGGCCCTGGGGACCTCTGGCCCTTTAATAAAAAATAAAAATATAAAAAAAAAATAAAGAAAAATAAAAAATACAATTATAAAAAAAGGGGGTTTGACACATGGGGCCCTGGGGACCTCTGAGCCCTTTAATAAAAATACATCTATATATTAAAAAAAAAGAAATAAAATAATATAAAAAAGTAAAAAAAAAATATAAAAAAGGAGGATTGTCATCCGGGGGCCCTGGGGACCTTTAATAATAATAATAATATATATATATATATATATATATATATATATATATATATGAAATAAAAAAATATATAAAAAAATTATATATTTTTTTATAAAAAAGGGGGGTTGTCATCTGGGGATCTCCAGGTCCCTGTGGACCTCCGGACCTCTAAAAAAATAAAAGAAAAAAAATTGGCCCTTTAATAAAAAAGAAAAGAAAAATATATTAAAAAAATATATTTTTTTATAAAAAAATATTTTTTTTTTTATAAAAAAATAAATAAAAAAGAGGGGGTTGCCATCTGGGGCCCTGGTGGCCTACTAAAAAAATCTGGGGCCCTAGACCCCTAAAAAAATGGCCCTTTAATAAAAAAATTAAATAAAAATATATTAAAAATATATATATTTTTTTATAGAAAATAAATAAAAAAAGGGGGGTTGTCATCCGGTGCCCTGGGGCCTCCGGGCCCCTGTGGACCTCCGAACCTCTAAAAAAAAAAAAAAAAAAAAATTGGCCCTTTAATAAAAAAAATATATTAAAAAAATATATTTTTTTATAAAAAAATATATTTTTTATATAAAAAAAAAAAGAAAAAAAAGGGCTTGCCATCTGGGGCCCTGGTGGCCTTCGGGCCCCTGGGGACCTCCGGACCTCTAAAAAAAATAAAAGAAAAAAAATGGCCCTTTAATAAAAAAAAAATATATATATATTAAAAAAATATATATTTTTTATAAAAAAAAAATATTTTTTTATAAAAAATATATTTTTTTTATAAAAAAAAGGGCTTGCCATCTGGGGCCCTTGGTGGCCTCCGGGCCCCTGGGGACCTTCAGACCCCTAAAAAAAAAAAAAAAAAAAAAAAAATTTTTTTTTTTTTTTTTTTTTTTTTAGGGTGGTTCCCATCCGGGCCCCTGGGGACCCCCGGGCCCCTTACAGGTGTAATGCCTGTACCCCCCTGATGGCGGCCCTGGGCGCAGGGCAGTGTATGAATTAGGTGGGGCAACTGGTGGCAAGTAACTCTTGAGGCCTGGCTAGTAGCTCAGGGATTGAAATTTTGAGCCCTGTTATAGATTATACGTTGGGGTGTTAGCTTTCCAAAGCTTTGTGGGCGTTTCCATTGTCCTGGTGCTCCAGGGCCTTCAAAACTGTAATAGGTAGTCAACAAGTTAGATGTGTAATTTATGCTCCTAGAACACCTGATGGTGCTCCCTGCATGTTGGGCTTCTGTATGTGGCCAGGCTGTGAAAAAGTCCCACACATGTGGTATCGCCATACTCAGTAGCAGAATGTATTTTTGGGTGTCATTTGTGGTATACACATGTCATGTGAGAGAAATAACCTATTACAATGACAATTTTGTGAGGGGGGGGGGGGGGAATAAAAAAAAAAAAATTGCAAAGAATTGTGGGAAAAAATTACAACATCAAAAACCTCATTATGCATCTTACTAAATACCTTGGAATGTCTACTTTCTAAAAAGGGGTCATTTGGGGGGTATTTGTACTTTCCTGGCGTGTTTGGGTCGCAAGAAATGAGATAGGCCACCGGTACAACAGGTGTGATAATTTTTTTATGATTTGCACCATAGCTTGTAGACTCTCTAACTTTCGCAAAGAGCAAAAAATATCCACTAATTTGGGTTATTTTTTACCAAAGATATGTAGCAGTATAAATTGTGGCCAAAATTTATGAAGAAAAATTAATAATTTGCTAAATTTTATCGCATAAACTAAGAAAAATTCGTATTTTTTTCTAAATTTTCTGTCTTTTTTCATTTATAGCGCAAAAAATAAAAAGTCCAGAGGTGATCAAATACCACCAAAAGAAAGCTCTGTTTGTATGAAAAAAAGGACAAAAAAATCATTTGGGTACAATGTTGTATGACTGAGTAATTGACATATTTAAAGTGTGAGAGCACCGAAAGCTGAAAATTGGTCCGGGCACGAAGGGGGTTTAAGTGGAAGCAAGGAATTTTACATGAAGCGGTTAATTACAGTGTCATCATCCATATACATAAATAGAAGGGGCAATGCAAATTAAACAGTGTGTGTTTAGTATCACTTTAAGTAAACATCTTGGGGGGTGGGGGGTTGAACAGGGGCTGTAGTCAACCCATGTGTGATGCCATAAAGATGTCAGGAAAAGGTAATTATAGTATGTATTAAATACATTTTCCATTTTACTGAATACTTTGTACTCATGCTGAAAAAAAGGATAGTAACTTTGTCAATTGTAGCAAACCCCAGAGGGAGCTGCTTTTGTTTGTTCAGTCCGTTACTCTGCCTTTCAACCCCAATGAACTGTCCCAGCCCCTCTGGCACACCTAGCAATGTGATTAATGGAATAACTCAGCAGGAATACGCAACACAGTTCTTCTTGTAGTTTACTTGAAGAAAAGTAAAATTCAGGTTAACATTAGTCAGCCAGGACCCATGTAAGTACCCAGGAGAACTATGCAAACAACTAAAGCAATAGGTAACAATATGTACAGATTCAATAGACTCCCCAATAACTTTTGGTGTGTGTGGGATGTTGTGGCTAAAGGGGAACCCCAGGCCGGCCTACGATGCTTCTAGTACAGAGGCGATTCAGTTCGCATATGTTGTGCTATATAAGTTTCTCACTCATTCAGTACACACCCAGTAAAATTATCTCAATACCCGTGTTGTGTCCCGTTTAAGAGCAACCGCGGTAATGTCCTGGAGGCAAAGCTTTGCGTCTTATCTTCATCGGCAATGTAGAAGCTCTGTGGACAATATTTGGATGTGGTATTCCATGAAAAGCATCCCCCTCACCAAATCCTGTACATCCTGTAGCGGTCCTCCCCTGAGCGATCGATTGATCGATCTTAGATACAGGTGTGTCACAGTGGCATTCAGTTCTTGAGCTGTTGCAGGGTGTCCTTCTTTAGCATGGACAGTCTATTCCTCTGGGCTGAAGCTGCATGAACAATCTGTTCCTCTGGGCTGGAGTTGCAGACTGTGTGCCCCTTGGTAAGCCGCGATTCCACACACACATAGAGTGCAGGAGATGCTCTTCTGATTGGGTGCAGACAAAAAGAGGCTCTGGTCTAGTTCCTCTGGCTTTTTATCTCCTCCCTCACAGACCTTTGCTGCTCTCTGATGATTGGCTCAGGCTCTTCCAATAGGGCGTTTACAGACAACCTCCAATAGGGAGTTTACAAACAAGCAGTTCTGAGTGTCTGTGTGAAGAGAGAAAGGGATGGGCGGGTTGAAAAAGCCCACACTGTTGCAGCAGACAGCTGTCCACTAAGTAAACAAGAAAAAGCTGCGCAAATATAAACACTACAGTGTAGAACTCAAATAGTAGTCCTGTGTAGAGTAAGTGAAATTCCCGTCATGCAGGTGATGAAAAAAAAAAAAAATCCATTAATCAAGTGCGGAACATGTTATGCATCTGATGGAAACTGATTGCAGAAACAATTATTCTTTCCTCCAGATAGATGGTGACATAAAATGCAAAAAACCTCAGAAACAGTGAATGGATAGATAAACACCTCCACCTTTCAATCACACCGCCCCTTACCAGAGGGGAAGATCCCAATTAGAGATCTTCTGACAGCAGATGGCTTAATCCCCAGCCAGGGGTTAACGTGGCAGGATATCCAAAAGTCGAGATTTCTCCAACAGTGGACCGATGATCCGAGTTGTAATGAAACCAGTATAGAGAAGAAAAAAAGCTACATAGTGTGAACCCATATAACTTGTTTAATAAAAAAATTTAAATCACACTTACAGGAAAGTAGATAAAATTTGCATGTGAAAAATATAGCCGGCCGGCTAGCACACCCGTTCACTCCGGGACACAGTTTGCGGTTTAAAGGACGTCAGCACGCCGCTACCCTGCGCCGTTTCGTCTCCTAAAGACTTCGTCCTGGAGCTGTCCACTAAGGCCACGTACACACGATCAGACCAAACCGATGAGACTGGTCCGACGGACCATTTTCATCGGACCACCGCTGAAGTGGTCTGATGTGCGTACACACCATCAGTCCAAAATCCCATCGGGCCAGAACACGGTGACGTAGAACACAACGACGTGCTGAAAAAATGAAGTTCAATGCTTCCAAGCATGCGTCGACTTGATTCTGAGCATGCGCGGGTTTTTGGTCCGATGCTTTTGTGTACTAACCATCGTTTTTGTCCAACGGACAGGTGTCCATCGGACAGATTTTAAGGCAAGTTTTAAAACTTTGGTCCGATGGACAACGGTCCGATGGGCCGTACACACGATCAATTTGGTCCGATGAAACTGGTCTGCAGGCCAGTTTCATCAGACCGGTCTGATCGTGTGTACGCGGCCTAATAGGTAAAGGAGTTGTAAAGGAAACAATTTTTTTTGCTGAAAAGACTGTTTACAGGGTATAGAGACATAATAGTTAACTGATTCCTTTTAAAAATGATTAAAAATAGATACAAATCAATCATATAATGTGCCTGCAGTTTCAGTTTAGTTTTTCATCTAGTTTCATGCTTCTGTGAAGGACAGACACAGAGCCAATACAGGGCAGTGATTGTTTTTAAAATGAAACTGATTGGTTCTGAGGGGTTTTAGACACACAGTAATCACACCTTCTTGATTAGAGACTACAGAGAGAAGCTCCCAGTACTTTTTTCATAAGGAAACAGGAAGTGTGCAGAACAGAGAATGATTACAGCAAAAACTAACAATGAGGACATGAAACCAGGACTGCATTAGGGTAAAGGAAGCTATTTAGCCAAAAAAAAAAAATATTTTAGTGACCCTTTAAGATTAGTCTGGAGAAGTATCTGATACACAATCATTTACTGTATTCCAAGTGGTGCAAAAATGTATCTTTTACCCATAACTTTTTATGTTCTCATATAATGAAACCTGACAGACTGATATTTGCAAGAGCTCCATTTTGCCCCTGTTTTCTTTATTCAAATACAGATAACTGTAGGTTAGATCCGAGTGTAACTAGTAAACTCCCCAGTATGGGTAGAACTGGAACTGCTTCAGAATAAAAGATGCACTCTAAGGCCTCTTTCACACGGAGCGGACCGTTTTTCGGTCCGCTCCGTGTGTGTCCGTCGGCTCAGCGGGGGGTCCCGCTCAGCTGTCGGCGGACAGGGCGGTCCCCGCAC
The DNA here is from genome assembly GCA_029574335.1 of Rana kukunoris. Classification (NCBI taxonomy): domain Eukaryota; kingdom Metazoa; phylum Chordata; class Amphibia; order Anura; family Ranidae; genus Rana; species Rana kukunoris. Next base: position 154,155,287 of record CM056053.1, read on the forward strand.
ACTGTGCAGGGACCGCCCTGTCTCTCCTCCGCTATCCCCTATGGGGAATCGGATGGAAACGGACCGTCTGTCCGTTTGCATCTGATCCGATCCACCGGACAGAAGAAAAATAGGGTTTTCTTCCGTCCGCAAAAAGGATCCAGACGGACGCGGATCTTAGGCTAAGGTGACCAGATTTTTCAAATGAAATCAGGGGACATATTTTTGTTTTGCTAGTAATGGCGGCAATCAGCGACTCTCTGCCCGCCACCACCCCCTCACAGCCTGTCAAGTCTCACTCTCCGGCCCCGGCTACTACTGGATGGGAGCAGAAGAAGTAAACAGGCCGGCGGCTGGCCGAGGCATGAGCTAAGGCAGAAGAACATGCGAGCGGAGCTGAATGGGCATACACCCGAAACTGAAGAAATATTCCCTCCGCTCCGACCAGCACATGATTATCAGAAAGGGGCACAGATAATGGAAAAAGGTACACCCCTAAGCTACTAGGCGCAGCAGAGCGGGCGTGTGTAATTCCGATTTTTTTTATTTTATTCTGCACTGACTGTCTTTTAAATTGCCCCAGCCCCTGTTCAAATCCAATCCGGGGACAAAACTGGGGACAGATTTGGTCTGGGGACAGTGTCCTCAATCCGGGGACTGTCCCCTGAAACTGGGGATGTCTGGTCACCCTATCTTAGGCGGACATTAGCGGATGCATCATCCGCTAACGGATCCGCTCCCATAGGGACACATTACAAGTCCGTAAACGGACTTGTAATTAGCGGACCGTTCGTCCGCTAATGTGAAAGGGGCCTAATATGCTGCAGTATTAGGCTGGGTTCACACTTGTGCAGTGAGAATTTCAGCTCTTTTATCTCTGCAGACAGATAAGAGAAGTGTTCAGCAGATTAGCTCAGTTTTTGCTGCAAATTTGGAGATCTGAGGGAAGTTCTGAGTGAGAGGAGAGTGGGGGAGAAATGTATTGAGCTGAATGAGAGAAATTCCTGAAGAGAACTGAACACATCTGCGAATCAGCTGCATACCCATAGAAGATGATGGGACTGAATTCGCACCTGAGCCGCACCGCAAGGCCTCCACAACGCATACGGATTTCCGGCAATGCGCAGTGCGAATGCATCGCACATATGTGAACCAGCCTCATTGAAAACAATGTATTTAAAAATGTTCTGCGTATTAGATGCGGTTTAAGCCGCAACCAATTTGCATAGGTGTGAACCCGGCCTTAAAGTGACACTAAGCCCAGGTTCACACTGCTGCGGGATTGAATTTGATTTCTGCATGTCAGTCCAATGATTTCAGAGACATCTGTGCAGTTTCCTGCACAGATGTCTATTGAAATCGCACTTAAAAATTGCCAAAAGTAGTACAGAAACTACTTTTGAGAATCAGTGTGGCGCTGGAAAGTCGGCATTGTATCAATTCAGACAGTTCCATTGGGCAATAGCCGCCAATTTTGCATGCGATTTGACATGTCAAATCACATGCCAAATCGCGTCAGTGCGAACCAGGGCTAAATGGACATTTTTTATAAAATAAAATAAATGCCATATGTTTAAATATAGGTAGAATAATTAATGGAGGAAATGTTTGAGTTTAGTGTCACTTTATGGTAAAAGGTTGACACAAAGCAATCTATCAAGCCCATGATAAAAAGGTTGACTACATAATAATCTATCAAGCCCATGTTTTATAGAGCCGATGAGTTATGAATAGTGGAACAAATTCATCTAGAGCAAAAAAGCTGTTGTCCATAGCAGCTACAGCTTTAATTTTTTTCACATTTAGGCTTAGTTCACACTAGAACCAAATGCGGATCGCACAGGAACGCTGTGCATCCCTGTTCTCTGGTTCTGTTTTTTTTATGTCACAATGTAGAGTATAAGATTTCCTATCATCTGTGCCCAGTCTTGCCACACAGAGTTAATCCAGATCTGAATAATCCTCTTTTAATGTTCAGTGAAAATGAACAGCCTTCCAGATAAAAACCTGCCTGAATAAAAAGTCTGTTTTCTCTCTTCTTGCTTTGAGTGACAGGTTATTTACATATCTAGCTTGGACATGTTTATCATATGTTATGGTTTGTTTATCATAACATGAGGTATAAAAAGTGAGAAATCCACCCCTCCCCCACATAACACATCCTGGTAATATACAATGAACTTTGGATCACCTCATGTTATGATAAACATAACATAGCATATGATAAACATGTCCAAGCTAGATTTATAAATAACCTGTCACTGAAAGCAAAAACAGAGAAACAGACTTTATAATTTGGCAAGTTTTTATCTAGAATTCTGTTAATTTGCACTGAATATTAAAAGAGGATTACTCAGCGCTGGATTAACTCTGTGTGGCAAGACTGGGCACAGATGATAGGAAATCTTATACTCTACATTGTGACATCAAACAAAAAAAAAAATTTTTTTGGGTTTACATCCACTTTAAAAACGCAAAGATGCACCGTTTCTGTGCAGTGCGCGCTAATATGTGAACCGGCTCACATTCTCCTGCTATGCGAATTGGATGCGGAGAACCCTGTGAACCCAGCCTGAGTCTACGTTTCCACTAGTGCCACTTGTCATGCGACCTTGGACACATAAAGTCACATGAAAAGTGACAGCCCATTGATTTCAAAGGCACCCGTTCCAATCTATGCGACTTTAAAAATCAGCGACTTTGAAAAGGTGCCTGCACTACTTTGATGCAACTGTTGATGCGACTTTGATCCAGAGTGTAAAGTTGGAAAGCTGCACTCAAAGTCGAAATGTAGACTTACTCTGATTAGTTGCTATAGGCAACAACTCCATTCCATTTTCTTTAATCCAGTTTCTTAAATCAGCCTTTCACTGTTTTTTTGTACATTTAATACATGATTGCACTTATTTGACAGTTCTATCATGCAATAGCAAGTTTTTTACTTGATCTTTGAAACATTGAAAAACAATTACTCTACAGCACTGAAAAATGCCTTTTTACATAAAAAATAAACCCCAGATCCACTATTATCAACCGTTTTTTATGTATACCAGCCCCATGCACAGTCCATTATCATGTGTTAACTAATTGGCATCCAGGAAGAGCTGGATAATTTATAAAACCTCTAACAGGTGTTGAAGGAGTAGTGGAAATTTAGTTGTGCTTTGGGATGTAATTAGGTAAGTGCAGGAAATGGTTGTAGATTTCAGCATAGTCCCATTAAAAAGTGAATGTTACAATCTGCTAGGTGTGGTTATGCGGAAGGCATTTTGTAATTATTGAAAATATTAGCAGCTTTTGAGTGATTGGATATATAGCTTGATAAAAAAAATGTATCTTTGTTTTTCATAAGCCCTTGTGTGTGTTCTGAAAAGGGTAGTCACATATACTTTTGCTTGTGTTCGTTTTTTAGAGAGCTTTAACTAAAAGGATCAATTCCTACTGTATTTACTGCAGAATGGATATTTTATCAATTCAAAAATAAAAGGGTTGGTGCCTCTTTTCAATAATCGTATGGGTTTATTTATTTTTTAGGTTTTTTTTTTCCACACTGGCACACCAATACTAACCATTTATACAGATCAATTTCAATCTCAGAAATGGATTTGAATAGCAAAATTTTCTAAGGTCTAGGTTTCTAGGTCTCAACTGCTCCTTCTTCTAATTTAGTGTGTGTCCCCGGTAGCATGATTTCACTGGTCCTGGGGGGCACCACTGAAATCTGGGGGGGGGGGCAAAGCCTACCCCAGCACCCCCCTAGATCCAGCACTGCCCAGTGGTGATTTTGGCTTCTGTGACCCATTGTGGGGGTTCTACAGTTGTTTAGATTGGAGGTCTATTTACATAGTTCTTTTGCTCTCAAATAATTGAGCAATAGTCTGGTGTTTCTGTTGAGGTGACATGCATAGTCGCTAACTTGTTAATGTTTTAGTAACTGCAATCAATGCAAGTCCTCTGAGGGCCAGTTCACACCATAAAAAAAAAAAAATGCAGTCTGGATGCTTTTCTGCTTGCTTATTTTTCTGGAGGTGTGTGTGTTTTTTTTTTTTTTGGGGGGGGGGGGGGGAGCCTCGCTGAACTGCATGTGGTGTGAAATGGCCCTGAAAGAAACCTGCCATGCAATTTGAGAGCTGGTTATACAGTTTGTAACTGCACACTGCGCTTCAACCATGCGTTAGTCAGCAGTGTATTTTAAATTGCTCCAATGATCTGGCATATTTTCAAGCAGAAGTTTACCCACACTAGTATTCTCTCGCCAGCAATGCACTCCTATGCCACAGCATTCACACCCCATCTCCCCCAGCCCTAGTATAACCTCACCTATTCGGATCTGTGGAGGTGTGTGTGTATATGTGAGATATATATATATATATATATATATATATATATATATATATATATATATATATATATATATATATATATATATATATATATATATTTTTTTTTTTTTTTTAACTGATTATCTCCTACTTGTGGACATTGGGCAAAGGGAGCTCCATTTTTAAACTAGAACTCCTAGCTAAAACTTTTAGAATGGCAAAGGTTAAGATCCCATGTCAAGTATTTAATGGTTGTCTTGTTCAGTTATGAATTTGCATCTTGCTTCCCGTGGTCACTGAAGCAAAATTGACTGGTAGTTTCTACAACATGCACCCACACAGCAATTAAAAATGTATTGGATTACAGATTTATAGTCCCTGTATGTAAAAACCCCCTTCTGTAACACTTTGGCACTTTCAGAAGCAATGTGGCACCATCCAAACTGATTCATCAACCCGAGCTGCTCCCTCTATAAAGGGAAGAAAGTGGTACTATCAACATTAAAAAAGGGTCTGGATGCTGGGCTATGAGGAGTGGGAGGACATATTGGACTTCCTATTCAAAATTCTTGTCTCCCTAAGACTGCCTCATGCAATACAAAATTGTTCATAGGGCACACATCACCCCTTATAGGCTACATATAATGAAAACTACCCTGTCCGCAGAGAGTTGGTGCTGTGCCCAGGCCCTGGTTGACTTCATACATATTTTCTGGTCCTGCCCTGTAATCAATGTGTACTGGACTCAAATAACTTCTGCAATAGAGGGCATAGTGGGTATTGATATATAACCCCCCCCCCCCAAACCCCACAGATATGTTTATTGGGATTGGTGGAAGAATTAGTCCCTAGGGTGGCAGAGAGAACTCTGCTCAGACTTCTCTTCTACACCAGGAAAGTTATTACACTTTTGTTTGGGGGGGAAAATACAGGCCCCACCTTCCCTCTCTATGGAAACCACATGTCAATGTATTATCTCTTTATAAAGACGCTTATCTTCACGGGGTTGCCCTAAAAAAATGATAGTGTGGTCCAAATGGTTAGCTGAACCGTCTATTGCAACATTGGATTAAAACGTTTATTAGATAAGGGCGTAATCCCCCTCCTGATAGGGCTGTATCTGCTTCCCTCCTGATGTTTTAATTTGCAGGTCATGATATTGCTGTTCCTCCTTTTGAGCGCAAGCCAACTTGGTTATGACGTGCCATGGGTCCAATTGGCGATGCATTGCACTGTACCATCTGAGTTGACCCCTGCGTGGGTTCTTGTAGCTGTGGCCGGCTACTGTTAAAGCAGAGTTCCACTGACATATTACATATTTTTTTTATTTTTTCAAAAGGTATCTGCTGCCATAATCCCTAATGTAATGCTGCATGCACTAGTCTCAATCGCGCTGCTATATTTTACTTGTAAAACTAACCTTAGATTTGGATGTGTTCGGTTCCGTCTTGCTAATGGGCATGTGAAGCCCATTAGGGTATTCTTCTGGGATACTGTGCTGCTGAATAACCAGCATGCACCGCCCTTTCTCGCACAGTAAGCTAATTTAGCAGCGCAGGAAACTTCTCAGGTTGCCATCACAAAGTGCCCATCCTGTTTTGATGGCAACCATAAGCCTATCAAATACTGGGATTCTAGCCCTCGGCGCTGCCTAGTGACTCCTGGGAAATTATGATGCTTTTTCCAGTTGATTATTGTAAAGTACATTTTGTGGGTGGAACTCTGCTTTGGCCTAGGTTCACATTGGAGCGATTTGTCATGCGATTTGAGAGATCAAATCGCATGACAAGTCGCAGCCTATTGGCGGCAATGGCACGGTTCCAATCGGTGCGACACCGATTTGCAAAAGTAGTTTCTGCACTACTTTTGCCGATTTCAGGTGCGATTTCTATAGAAATCTGTGTATGAAGCCACACAAATGTCTATCAAGTAGCACCTGAAATCGCGTTGACCTTGCTACTTTGAAATCGCGCTACTTCAAGTAAAGTAGCACGATTTCAAAGTAGCATCAGTGTTAACCAGGGCTTAAGTGGAGTCTTGTCTGTATAAGTTGTATGTTTTTATATGCAAATTAAGAGCAACACAGTCCGAACGTCATGAGCCTAGTGGCACCAATGAAATGATGCTTATAATATGGTGATTATTGGGGAAACCCCAATGCCTTCCTCCAGTCCTGATTTTGACTTCTAGAAGTTGTGGTTGTTTACGTTTATTTTATTTTTTTGTCCCGTTTATTTAGGGACACTTTTGCAGGCAAGGTTTTTCATGTTTTAAGTAATGGTGTGACAATTGTCTTTGCATTTTTAAAACATATATTTTTTTTTTCCCCCTGTAGTGTGTAAACAGTGACTTTCAACTGTTCTTTTCAAAAATGAACAGTTCAGCGCCACCTCCTGAAAGTGGGCAGTATGCCACATCGCAGCAAAGGCCCTTCTTTTATGCACAACCAACGGCACAACTACCTTTCCCAAACCCTTGGTACCTTGCCCAACTTTACAATCCATACTGCATCTCTGGACCAGGTAAATGTGCACTTAATACTTGATAAAAATTGCTTTCCATATACACTGAAATGTTTAGGAAAGCCAGAGCCCTTCAGTACAGCTTTTACCAAAAAGTGTGTGTTAAAAAAAAAAAAACAGGGCCCCGCCAGGTTACTTGAGATGTGAACGCACGCGCCCCCAGGCCAGTAACTACCAAACAATTACACTAATTATAAGCAGACCCGCAACACTAAATACCCACTGAATCCTAAAATATATCTGTACTGAGTAAATGAAGGTCTTGGAGCTCATTGACATAGGTGCTGTGGCCTATACAGTATACATTTGTGTGGGGGCCCGTAGGCGTGCGCACAGGGTGTGTCAGGTGTGTCAGGTGTGCCCAGGCACACCCTATTCACCCTGTGCACAAGATTCCCCCTACTGACCTGGCTCCTCCTCCTTCCCCTCACAGCACTGCCGGCTTCCCTCCTCTCCCACCTGTTGTTGCTGTGGATGTTTTAGGATAATTGGGGGAGGGGCCAGTAAATATGCAATTTACCGGCCCCTTCCTTTTCTAAATGAACATCGCGAGTGATGTTTGAGCTTTGGGGTGCACATCCTAATGCCAAAGGCTGCGCACACCTATGGTGGGGCCACTCAATTATTCTTATACACTTGTCAAAAAAAGACATGTGGCTGTACAGCGTATGCTTCCCCTTAGAGCAGTGGTTCTCAACTCCTGTCCTCAGGACCCATTAACAGGCCAGATTTTATTCCCTTAGAGATGCAGGCTAGAATACTGCTATCACTGAGCAGCAGGGGAAGGGGCAGGGCCAGAACAGAAAGTGTGTGTGTGTGTGTGTGTGTGTGTGTGTCCTTTTGAGGGACACAGGTATTCAAAAACAGTTGGTTATACTGCTACATACAGGAGGTTGGAATACTGTCCAACAAAAGATAGTCGGCTCCCCACTACAATCTCACAATCAACCATCATTGTCCTAAGGAGTCTGGATAATTTTTCAATTTCTTCCGCTGAACAAAATTTTTATACTGTGTGTTTTTGCCGTCAAGATTCATAAGCCAACTTTTTTCCTCTGCTGCTTTAGCTAGTCGGCAGCACCTTTTGGAAGCTCACATGGACCCTTTCTACCACTGAGGCACAAGTACAGAATGGGACTTTGATTAATTGGCTCTACCTTGTGGCATTTTTCAGGCCCTTTGCTGTCAAAAATCCGCATTGCTCTTTCAGTTTGAGTCTGGAATGAACCTAATGCAAGGTTTTTTATTTTTATTTATTTTTTCTCTATTACCATTGGAGAACCTGGTTTTGAGCCACCTGAAGATGACAATTTTTTTTTTTTTCCCATTGTAAGATGCTCCAGGAATCTGTTTTTAACTCCATTGCCAAGGTAGACCCTCTGGAGCAAATATTGGGATGCTTTAACTGTGGCAGCCTATTTGTTGGTGGGGCCTCGATCAAGATACCCACTTGGGAGGGACTATACACACAGGCCCTAGCAAAGCAGAAGGTTTAAAATGGTTCAGGATTGTAACAGTCGCAATGGCTGAAAGTTTAGCACATGATCTAATGATGCTTTCAGCATAGTTCTCTGTGTAATTTAATGTAGAGTTACTGTAGGGCAGCCTCTGTTGGCGGGGTGGTGATATCTGAAATGGTCACACAGATCTGGCTCACTAGGGAGGAATTCCTCAGAAGGCCCCCTGTACTATCCCTACTCAACAGGAACCTTTCCCTGCACAAAATGTCTCTAACCAGTGGGTCTCTAGTCCTGACCAGCCACTCTCATCATTTAGGCGTGCTTTAATTAAAATCCACTACTTAAAGGCTCCCCTTATTAAGATGGTCGCCTGAAATCTTTCAGAAATTTAGTATCAAAGTGGATGCCTACATTCCCAGATGCCTAAATTGACAATGCTATATATGTACCTGTAATACATTTAAATATTTTTATCAGGTCTTCCCCTTTTTACTCATGGCACTCACTGTTTGCGTGCCCATTTCTAGCCTTGATTTAGGCATGGATTATGTTTATAAATATAAAGCTCTCTGTACCTGTTGAGCCTCCTTCATGGCCACCCCTCAGTTGGACTGCTTCTGGGTGTCCTGTTTCAGAATTTGATTTCCTGTGTCCCTTTTTAATGAACTAAAATTTTGATACCATAAAAACTTCCAATGGCACAGGTTCTGCCTCTGTGCTACTGGGTTATGTATTTAATTTCACACAAAACTAAGGCATGGAAGTCGGGGACCAGGTTATACAGAGGGCTGCCATACACTCTTGTATGGCGGTGTCTCATCTTCCTGTAGGTGATGGTATAATGCAACTGTTTGAAAATTCCTCTGTGCTTTAATGGCATTAACATTACAAAAATCTTATTTTTGAAAATATTACTACTGGTTCATACTTATATATGAAATATTTTTTTTTTCTTTACAGGTTACCGGGGGGGTAATCCATATATGCCCTATTATTCGATCCCACTTCATGAGTATCCTGGATTTTATGTCCCTCAACAGCAAATGAACTTGCGAATGAATCGGAGACCTTATTTTAATCCTCATCCACCATCCCCTATGTTTTACCATGCCACACGATTTAGGCACTACGCCAGTCCAGGGAGAAGAACTGAAACAAAAGAAACCCAGACAGATCCAAGGCAGCCTGAATATGTACCCAAGAAGCACCCAGGTACAGAAAGGGAAGACTCTGATAAAGGAAATGCAGTTTACCATTCATCTGGCATCAGCACAGAGAATGAACACCTCCCAGAGATTGCTGAAACGACAATGTCTCCAGTGACGGCAATGCCAGAAAGAGACTTTCACAAAAATGCCTGCAATTCAGCACAGTATCGAAATATGCCTCCAGGAAGCTTTGCATATGAGAAAGAGGAGGTAAGAATAGAGTATGGAAGTGGTTCTCCTGCTGCCATACAGATGTGGAAGTCTTATAAAGAAACGATACCAATATATGATGTGGCAGTAGTTAAAGACATACCAGAAAATGTAGTGCAGCGTGATCTATTTTGTGAGGGTGTATTGTATGGCCCCCACACTGAAGAAAATATTGCAGTGCAGAGCATATCCTTCACCAACACAGAGGAGCATAAGCAGTTGCCACCTCCTAAACCCTGCCTTGATGAAGTGCATGAAACTGAAACCCAGACTTTTGTGCAAGACGGTGAACCAAGGCCAGAATCGGCTAAGCAAGTTAAACAAAACTCAAGACCAAAAATTCCACTAGAGGGAGAACCTCAGTCTATTCTTGCTGAACATGTTGATGCTGCATGTACTGTTTATGATGTTCACCAAGCAACTCTCGATTCAGAGGAAACTGATGCATCTGAAGAAGCAAGTGAAGAGCTTCTAGTTGGACTGGATACATGTCCAGAAAACGTGACTCAAAGCCATTCTGTATGTAATGGAGAAATAAAGGTGGCAAATGCAAGTGTATGGGTAGAGGACTCTGTACAAAAGTTTATCCCCTCGCCATCCTGGGTGGCCTGGATTGAAAATCAAGAAACAAATTATGACTATGATGTGTATATGTCTCAGAGAAGGCAAAAGCGCCCCAGTATATTAAGTATTACATCAGATGAGCTTTCATCTAGAGATGAGGGCTCGTCCATGGATAATGGTTCAGTTTCTTATTTTGTGCCAGATTATATGCTTCGAAAAGGCTTGTACGCTTTCCGACGAAGTGCAGAGAGCTCAGAAAAGGAGAAAATTCAAAGTGGTGGCTCTCTGAAAGAGGATGACTTTCCAGTGAAGCATGCCAGCAGCCGATATGAAAAAAGCTGTGGCCCTTCTATTGGGCAAAACGTTAAAGGTGTTTCTAGCAGGAGCCGAAAAATTGGAGTACCCATTAGAGGCTTAAACAAGAGAAAACTGTACTCTGTAAAAAAGAAACCAAGAAAGAGTCAATCTTTGTCTGAACCTGAAGATTCAGAAGAATATTGGGTACTGGAGGAAGAAAACTTGCACAAATTTGAGAAAGATGAGACAGATGAAGAATATTATTTTGAGGAAGATCGACCAAATGAGCAGCTGGACTTTTGTAAAACCAACTTCTTTAAGCAGATTGCTCAGCAAAGGATTTTGTGGAAACCACCAAAAGGAGCCTTTCCGGCCCATCTTGTTGGGTGGCCTGTCAAAGAAAAGCTTAAAGTAAAGAAAAAGAGTTTAACTGAAACTCTTGAGCAGGCACATAAACTTAAAGCATGTGACTATGCAAAGTATGAGAAGCCTGAGAGAGGATACAAAGAGGTGACCGAACTGAAGAAACCTCAGCACAAATCAGGTGGTAAGTTTAGTTGTTTTGAGTGTCAATACCATTAAATATGAAGAAGATTCTTCTAACAGTCTGTGGAATGGACCAGTCAGAATGCTCTTCAAAAACACATTTTACAGGAATTGCTAGTGAATTTGAGTGCCACTTCAATATTTCCCATAGCAAGGGGCTATTTGAATGTTATGACTGAATATTTGCAAAGTACGTTGTCTTGGGTATAGAAAGTAATGCCAGATGAAACTTCTGTCAGTTTGTTCAGTAACTTTATTTTTTATTTTTTTGTGGTGATAAACCACAGTAACCAGTATGCCATAACCTTTTTATTTGCTTCAATTTAGGAAAATCCCAAAAGAAAACCTCTGGGGCAACTGTTGAAGAGTACTGGGTTGGAAGAGGTGCTAAGCCCAAATTCACAGAACCTGCATATTATCTGCAAGATACAACCAAAAGCCAAGAGCAAGGTAGTGTATGTGGGCATTTTTGTTGGATTTTATACAATTTTGAGGAAACCATGTTCATGTACACAAATGAGGGCAAAAATGCAGTTTACATTTTTTTTTTTTCTCCTCTAATCTTTAAGACCTGGGGAAGGGGGGGGGGGGCACCATAACAAACCTTGCCAAAGTTGTAAGGATTTGCAAACAAAGACAAGTGCAACTGTACCAACCTATAAAATACAAGATGTCAGAAGGTAAAGTGTCATAACCGGAGGGCTCAATTGAGCCAGAGGCAACACTGTATCCTGGCCTGGGAAAACTAGGCCTAGGGCAGCACTTTGCAGGGGGGCAGCACAGAGTCCTTGCCAGCTTTCACTACACTGCAGGCGGACGGCATGCTGGAACTGTTAGGGGGGGGGGGGGGCTCTGCTTCTAATTTTGACTGCCCCATCATCCTGGACCACAAACCTTCCTCAATGTGCTGTTTTCTGCTGCACCATTGGCATGGTTATATCTTCTTAGTCCTCTCCATTAAATTTATCATAAAATTTATCAGAAATGTTGTGCTTTAAGTAGAACTATAAGCAATTTCTCTTTTTTTTTTTTTTTTTTTCATTTTTGGATAGAGTAAGGTAGGGTTATAGCCCCTGTCAGTTTTTCTTACTACCTCTGCCCCATTGCCAAACGGGAAGTGAGAGGAAATCTATGGAAATTGAGGGAATCCATTGCCCCCCCCCCCCGCCCTAGGCCCTCAGAACTAGTGTCCCCAATTGAAAATTTCAGGGCGGGTCTTGAATGGCAAGGGGTGTGGCCTTGACAGGAAAGGGCGGATCATATTTAAATAGGGGGGGTTGCACGAGTTAGGTCAGGCCCAGGGTAGCACAAAAAAACGAAATACACTGCCTAGCCATATAAAAGTCCTGACGAGTAGGTCCAAGAGCCAACCCAAGTAATCAAGGGCTATATACTAAAATGGCTTCATCAAACCTCCAACAGGTTGCCGTACCAGGGGCTGGACATGAACCCATACAGCAGGGATCTCCAAACTATGGCCCTCCAGTTGTTCAGGAACTACAATTCTCATCATGCTTAGTCATGTCTGTGAATGTCAGAATTTTACAATGCCTCATGGGAAATGTAGTTCCGAAACAGCTGGAGGGCCGTAGTTTGGAGACCCTTGCCATACAGGATGAGGACCTTGTTTACTTAGGAAAACATTAGGTCAGAATGTCAGTTTAGTGCAATAAGAGTAACACAGTAAAATGTAACAAAAGTCAGGAACACGGCACAGGACTAAAAGGATACTTATGTGTAATAAAACATAACCTTAATCATCCACACCAGTTGTCATGTCTGAAAGGAAACAAACTATATTAAAATTAAGGGTCCAGGTTCAATTAATGGCCGCATAGTGGGTACTTTCAACGAGGGCTCTGCTAGCTCCAACAAGGTGACATCAAGACTGGACGAGGCTTGCGCAGGGTTAGAAATGTATTTCTCCCCCCCACCCCAAGCTGCTCAAATACTAGAAAAGCACTTGCATCTGTCCATGCATGTTGCCACCCACTCCTCAGCTTTAATAATCTTTTAATTTACCTAAACTTCCCCTTGATAGGCACTGCTTCTTGTTTCCAAAGAAAGGTATGTCTCCTAGCTGCATTTAGGTGTGATAAGGCACTTTTCTTATAATAGCTAAGCAGAAACACAGCGTAGAAAAAGTCAACAGTGAAAGGGAAGATGCATGACAAAGCTGCAGGTACACGGTACCAGTGCATTAGCAGCTTATAGCATGTATCTCGAGTCTTGGATTCAATCGAGCTAGAATGTGCGAGGTTTGTATAGATGTGCAAATTGTTCAGCTGGAAACGCACTCAAGGTCATGCTCCCAGTCCCAAATAAAGGCAGGTTTTGTTAAAGTGGGAACAGAACCAACCCAAAAGCTTGCAGAGTTCTAAAAACAGATGGGGTACAGGCTCCTTTTTCTATAAATGACCTCTTGAACAGTAAGGGTAGACGGTGCCCTAATAGAACATCTATGGGCAGCAAAGAAATGGTGCAATTGCTTATAGTTCGACTAATCCATAGAAAATGCCCATCTCCCTAGGGGAATCAGCCGGCCATCTTCTAAAGTTTACCACACAGGGCCCAAAAAAATCTGTGATCCTCAAGGGAGAACCATAAGAAGCCTAGTATTGGTGTCTACAGAGGGAGCCAAAGAGAATAATGCAGTCCTGGACATGCAAAACATGAGTTCTCGTTGATGACCCTCTGTACGCCCGAGGCATCCAATGGGTTGCATACCACCAGACATTTCTCCAGAAAGACCCACAGTTTTAAATTGGTGCTTTCATGCTTACTTTAAATGCTGGAAAGATGGCCCTATACTAATGCCATATGTAAGCGAGTCCCAAGCCCCCCACCCCCTTAGAACGTTGGAGAAGGGTCATCGTTATACGCGGCTTCTTGCCATTCCATACAAACCTGACCAGCAGACACTGAAATTGAGCAAAGACCTTTTTAGGAGGAGGAATGGGCGACATTATGCATTAGGAAGAGCACCCTAGGAAGGGCATTCATATGCACCATGCTTGACAGCGAACAGATAACTGTCAGAATACAGTTCCCCAAACGATCCATGAGCTCAACCCCCCACATTTGTTTCCATGCAGTTGCCTACAGGCTCGGTGGTCCAAAAGGCGTGAATAATTTTCTAAAGTCAGTCATTTTAAGAGCCTTGACGTCCCTGTGGTGGTTATGCTGGAGCTCTGCCTGCCTAGTTTTGACAGGTACGCAGCTCCAATTGGACCCGTGCCATTTGGATATCTCCTCCACCCAGTCTTCTGGGACATGTCACAGGTCTAAGAATTCCTAGCTATTCAGGATGCACAGCGCAACTCGCGTGTAAAGCCGCAAGCTGTCGCAGCAGGAGGTCCACACTAGTGATACTGCAGACAGGTGGGGAAGAGAACGGAGGCTTCGGGCAGCTGCATCGCTGGACAGCTGAGTTTAAAAAAAGTCAGCAGCTACACTTTTTTAGCTGCTGACTTTAAATAAACATGGGTTCAGCTGGAACTCTGCTTTAAGTAATGCGAGATGGTGTCAGCCACCATGGCTACCGCAATTATATCATCCAGAAAATGTTCATTACATTTCCAAGACCAGGTCCCGGAGTCCCATCTGGCAGGGTTAGTGTGGCTGATCAGTGCATGGTCAGAAATGGTAGTAATTCCAATCTCGGCCAATTATAACAACTCCAGGGTGCCATGATCCACACACAATATCTGTGAGGTTTAGAGATCATGCACATTGGCATAGTAGCTGTAATCCTTATCCGCCACATAGAGCGCCCTCCCATCTATAACAAGGTGAATCTTCAGTGCTTTACGGAAAGGTTTGAGAAAAGCGTAGGCATGAAACGGACAGCCACGAGACGTGTCAATAAGGGGATATGGGCCAACATTAAAGTCTTCAGGATGTCCGCAAGCCATGTGAACACTGTTTTAAAAAAAAAAGAGGGGGGCGGGACTCTTGAGCATTTGGTGTGTAAAAAGTCGCAAACATGAATTTTTGGTTCAGTTACCCCTTCACAAAGACGGCCTTGTGGGTCTATACAGCTCTCCAATGGGTAGGATTTATGGACCACAATTGCCGTACCCAGGGAATTTAACACAAGTTGCTTAAGAACCATTGATTATAGAGGTGAGTAGGCATCTTGAAGGGACTGCTGCCTAAAATAATCAAGAACAGTACCTGAGCACCCGATCTTCAACTCTAACCATAATTTGTTGTGTTTGTGTGGAGAGTAGAGACCCCTTACATTATGACAGTACCCTAAGTGAAGCCATATAAAATGAGCAAGCAGCCAAGTCAAACCAGCAGACCCAGTGTGGGCAATTGTGGTGCTAAAGCATCCTATAAAAAAACTGTAGCAAAAGCCCGATAAGAACTAACAGGTCTGGCACAATAGTCCATTACAGGGAAGGCCCAGGGCAGAATGCAATGAAAGACCCATGAGCACTGGCATGTTGCCCCACAAGGGGCTGTCGCCTAACCAGGTAAGACCTATGTGGGGAAATACAAAGACGTGGGATCATACGCTCTACCCAAACTGGCTGTTTGGGCAGAAGGATGGGAGACCCCCCAATATGTAAAAGTGGTGGCTGTTGCTGAGTAGAATTAGAATGGGGGAGAGCGCTCATTGCGTAAAGTGGCAAGTTCTATCCCCTTTTTCTCTGCAACTTATCCATTGTGTTAAACCAAATTTGTCAGTTGACAGGGAACACAATCCTCCAAGTAGAGAGCTAGAGTACCAGAAGGAAAAAGCATGTGAAAGAGCTCCATGTATCCTCATTCTCCGTTTGTCGAAAAGGCCAGAGGCTTGTTGCTTCTAGCCAAAGGATCTTCTCGTTTGCAGGGAGCCAAGGTTGCAGTAATGGTGGTACCGGAATCTCCTGAGAGCAGCGCCAGTCTAGAAAGTTGACAGGCTCCAGCCCTACAACTTGCAGGAAGCATAGGAGCTCATCCTTGGTGTGCAATCTCACCTCAGGGAAGAGATTTCCCCCCCCCCCCTCCAACAAGAATGGCTTGGATCTTTATAGCTGCGAGCATGCGAGACACCCCCTGTAGCTGGTAGTTGAGCTTCGGAATAGATGGAGCTGCAGAGTGCCGTGTCCTCACTCCTCCATAGTCGGACCATGTATGCTAGAATAGATTTAAACTGATTGTGACAGTCACTTTGGACATGGGGGCCCGTGGAACCCAGAATCCCTTGGGCTGGTTGGGGAAAACCTTGTTTCAGCTCCCATGTCTAAGTTACCCTGTGTCTCTAATGGAACAGGGTGACCGAGAAATTTAGTCTGAGCTGTACTAATCAGACTTGCTGTACAGCCACACGTGGTGTGTGTGTGTGTGTGGTGTATTGTCGCATTTTGTTGTGTACTCTTTGCTGGGTCATTTGGGGTGTGGCTGTATTCCGATGTTCTATTGTCTGCCGGCCTTGGATTTTGTGGGATGTGTATGTAGATTAGCTATGAGGTTGGTGGGGGCAAATTTCTCCAACAGCTCACTGCTGATTGGACAGTCTACCCCACCGGAATTCCAAGGTGGGGGGATTGTTCAGAGTATTACCTGTGTTTTTCAATAAACAGTCCATGTTCAGCAACCAAACAAGTATTTGTCTTGTTTTGCGGTTAGAATATCTGATATCGAAATAATAATCAACATACAGCTGTCGTCAGGCCCAGCTCTTTCCCAGTCTGTCTTAAAGGAAACCTAAGCAGGAGGAGCTTCTAGTCCTCTGATGCTGATTATATGTTCAAAATAAAAAAAGCCTTTAGAATGCAGAGTAAAGATTTGATTTTCAAATATTTGCCAATTGAATTTTTATTTTGTGTAAATGGCATGGTGTGGGCTTTTCTGCCAGTCAGGCTGTGTCACGCCCCTCCAGCCTGTGTTATGGAATAGGAGGGGGTGAAGCAACCATTAATCTACATGTAACATCCTGGCCCCTGGTTGGTGGGCATAGAGGAAAGGCAGTGCGCAGTAATTTACCACTGTATACACCCACATGTGAGTCTATAGTCGCATGGGCTGCTCGGATGTGATGGGGAGGAAATGCTCCAGTATAGAAACTCACTGAAAACTGAGCATGTACAGTGTTGCCACCACAGCTGCAAAATCCCTAGCTGAATTGGGTACACGGAGAACAGCAGGATCAAACAAGTTATTTTGTAGAATACAGCAAATTAAACTTGTAGTGACTGGAGTATTAACGATGAGAAAATGGCATCGGCATCCACTTTTTATTTTTTTGTTCTTTCAGCTGTTTACTCAGTGCAACTTATAACCTCCAATTGAAAGGTACAACACCAGCCGGTTGGGGGGGGGGGGGGGGGGTTGCTGGGTTAAAAAAGATCACCCCACTCCTAAAATGACTTTAAACTTAATTGGGTGTAGCTAATCGCCTTCTCAATGGCACACAAAGCCATGTGACTTTCAGTTGTGGTCATTTTGATTTGGCTCTGCATGAAAATCTTTCCTGAAGCACTGTAGTACCTGGTAGTGCAGCTAAAGTGAACTAACTATGGGTGGCAAGGCTGTCTAAACCTCTCTCGGATGAAGTTGTGGACAGGCAGTCAGAAAATATAAACCTTGTCAGGTTTTATCAATGCACAGTAAAGTTCTATCAAAGCTTTTGGTTTAACCCCCCCCCCCCCCTCCAAAAAAATGCTATTCCTTTAAAGCTTGTTATACAGCACTGCTTGTGCTGTCATTTTGGCCCCCTGTATACCCTAAAAAACCTGGCTGATCCTGCCTGGCTATACCTTGCAAATGGACAACTATGATCATGGCTGCTAAACCCCCAACATCATGGTCCGTCTGCGTGATTCCGTCATCCACAGCCCTGCTATCTGTAGCTCCCCTGTGTCTCCTCTGTACCTAAACATGAACATATGCCTGTTTTAACCACTTCGGGTCCGCGCTATTGACAGACTACGTCAGCAGCGTGGACCTGAGGCGCCGGCGTCACGTCTTTGGACGTGATTTACTTGTAATTCCCCGCGCGCGCCACAGGGTGGCGCGCGGCGGGGAAAAACAGTCCCGTCGCATCACCGAGGATTCGATGCGTGTACCCGGCGGCCGCGATGTCCGTCAGGTACACGCGATCGCCGGTGACAGAGCAGGGACGTGGAGCTCTGTGTGTAAACACAGAGCTCCACGTCCTGTCAGGGAGAGGTGACAGATGCTGTTTCTCTTGTACATAGGGAGACTGCATCGATCACCTCCCCCAGTCACCCCCCTCCCCCCACACAGTTAGAACACACCCAGGCAATACATTTAACCCCTTCCTCACCCCCTAGTGTTAACCCCTTCAATGCCAGTCACATTTATTCAGTAATTCGTGCATATTTATAGCACTGGTCGCTGTATAAATGTGAATGGCGCCAAAAATGTGTCAAAAGTGTCCGATGTGTCCAATATCGCAGTCAAAATAAAAATCGCAGATCGCCGCCATTACTAGTAAAAAAAAAAATATTAAAAAAAATCATAATTCTGTCCCCTATTTTGTAGGTGCTATAACTTTTGCGCAAAGCAGTCACTTATTGTGATTTTTTTTTTTTTTTTTTTTTTACAAAAATACGTAGAATACGTATCGGCCTTAACTGAGAAAAAAAAATATATTTTTCTTTTTAAAAAAATTGGGATATTTATTATAGCAACAAGTAAAAAATATATATATATATATTTTTAAATTGTAGTTCTATTTTTGTTTAGAACGCAAAAAAATAAAAACCGCACGGGCAATCAAATACCACCAAAAGAAAGCTCTATTTGTGGGAAAAAAAAGGACGCCAATTTTGTTTGGGTGCCACGTCGCACGACCGCGCAATTGTCAGTTAAAGCGACGCAGTGCCGCAAGCTGAAATTTCGCCTGGGCACGAAGGGGGTTTATGTGCCCAGTAAGCAAGTGGTTAATATAAAAAGTCCACCCATCTGTACCTTGTATGAGTGTGGCTCCAGGTGCTCTGGTGGGGTAGACTGTCCAATCAGTAGTGAGCTGTTGGAGAAATTTGCCCCCACCAACCTTATAGCTAATTGTCTTTTCTCTCCCCCCTCCTCCCCAGCTGACATCAGCGGGACGGCTCTGCCCCGCCCACTGCAGCTGTTAGCCGTGAGAGAAGAGGACCCTGCTGTGGGCCTGGAGCAGGACTTATATTGGCACAGATTGTGTGTGTGTGTGTGTATGTATATATATATATATATATATATATATATATATATATATATATATATATATATATATATATATATATATATATATATTTTTAGTATGTATTTGGGCCCCCTTAAACCTTGCAACCTTTTGCCACATTTCAGGCTTCAAATATAAAGATATAAGACTGTAATTTTGTGAAGAATCAAGTGGGACACAATCATGAAGTGGAACAAAATTTATTGGATATTTCAAACTTTTTTTAACAAATAAAAAAAAAAAAAAAAAATTGGGCGTGCAAAATTATTCAGCCCCCTTAAGTTAATACTTTGTAGCGCCACCTTTTTGCTGCGATTACAGCTGTAAGTCACTTGGGGTATGTCTCTCTATCAGTTTTGCACATCGAGAGACTGAAATTTTTGTCCATTCCTCCTTGAAAAACAGCTCAAGCTCAGTGAGGTTGGATGGAGAGCGTTTGTGAACAGCAGTTTTCAGTTCTATCCACAGATTCTCGATTGGATTCGGGTCTGGACTTTGACCTGGCCATTCTAACACCTGGATATGTTTATTTATGAACCATTCCATTGTAGATTTTGCTTTATGTTTTGGATCATTGTCTTGTTGGAAGACAAATCTCCGTCTCAGGTCTTTTGCAGACTCCATCAGGTTTTCTTCCAGAATGGTCCTTGTAACGGAATGAACCGTGACAGACTGAGCTCCTCCTATGTCTAGGGTCACCTTATGTCCACTAGGGCCATAGGGTGACAAAGAAATCATAATTCATATATTGCAGAAGATGGGACATTAATAATAATTCATATTGCAGGACTGGAATATTACAAAGTGGATGTCTTGAGATATCACAAGCTGTTGCCTATTCAATCTGGGCACACGACAAGTGACTCACAAGACATTTTATAAAGGCTATTGAAGTGTCTTGAGGTGTTGGCTATTCATTGTGAAAGACACATTCTGTTGAAAAGGTGTTAACTGCAAGAAAGACTCTTTCATTGTGTGAAGCTCTCTGTTTACCCTATTGTGTTATTCTAAAGGTTAATTGAATTCTATTCATACAGCAATGTGATCAGGTGTGATAGTATTTGGTTTTGATGTCATCCTCTGAGTTGACTCTACTGATTAGCTTACCTGAATGCCTTTTAAGGTGATTGAAGCCCCCCCATGGTGTGAAGGGGGGTAGAGACTACATTGTCCTGTGATTAACTGCATTATGCTTGAAACTGTATAAGAAGCTGCGAAAATATCAATAAATGGGTCATATCTTTGGAAGCAAGTACGGAGCTCTGTCTCGTCTTATTCTGGGAATTGATATGGATCGTGTATGCAGTATTGTCGGAGTGTGTCAGATAAGCTTGTAGTGGTTGGATGGAAGGTCGTAAGCGGTGGTGACCGTTACAGTCCTGTATTTGGCTCCATCCATCTTCCCATCAATTTTAACCATCTTCCCTGTCCCTGCTGAAGAAAAGCAGGCCTAAGCCATGATGCTGCCACCACCATGTTTCACAGTGGGGATGGTGTGTTCAGTGTGATGAGCTGTGTTTGCTTTTACGCCAAACATAACGTTTTGCATTGTTGCCAAAAAGTTTGGTTTCATCTGACCAGAGCACCTTCTTCCACATGTTTGTGTCTCCCAGGTGGCTTGTGGCAAACTTTAAACGACACTTTTTATGGATATCTTTAAGAAATGGCTTTCTTCTTGCCACTCTTCCATAAAGGCCAGATTTGTGCAGTATAGACTGATTGTTGACCTATGGACAGAGTCTCCCACCTCAGCTGTAGATCTCTGCAGTTCATCCAGAGTGATCATGGGCCTCTTGACTGCATCTCTGATCGGTCTTCTCCTTGTATGAGCTGAGAGTTTAGAGGGATGGCCTAATCTTCTTAGATTTGCAGTGGTCTGATACTCCCATTTCAATATTATCGCTTGCACAGTGCTCCTTGGGATGTTTAAAGCTTGGAAAATCTTTTTGTATCAAAATCCGGCTTTAAACTTCTCCACAACAGTATCTTGGACCTGCCTGGTGTGTTCCTTGTTCTTCATGATGCTCTCTGCGCTTTAAACGGACCTCTGAGACTATCACAGAGCAGGTGCATTTATACAGAGACTTGATTACACACAGGTGGATTCTATTTATCATCATTAGTCATTTAGGTCAACATTGGATCATTCAGAGATCCTCACTGAACTTCTGAAGAGTTTGCTGCACTGAAAGTAAAGGGGCTGAATAATTTTGCACGCACAATTTTTCAGTTTTTTTTATTTATTAAAGTTTGAAATATCCAATAAATTTTGTTCCACTTCGTGATTGTGTCCCACTTGTTTGTTCACAAAAAATTTTGTTTTATATCTTTTATATTTGAAGCCTGAAATGTGGCAAAAGGTCGCATTCAAGGGGGCCGTATACTTTTGCAAGGCACTGTATATATTTTTTACAGACCACATGCACATGTTTGTGTACAGAGGGGATAGGATTTCATAGAATGGATCAGGAAGGCTCTCCAAACTGGAGAAAACTACCAAGAGGCCTACAGAAACTCTGAACCAGTTGCAGGACTTTGACAGAGTGGGTTGTTGTGTGCATGTGACAACAATATTGCACATTTCTCCACAAATGTGACTTGTATGGGAGGGTTGCAAGAAATTGACACCAAGAAAGGCCACATGCAGACAGGACTGAGGTTTGCCAAAGTGCACCTTTTTAAAGATTTGGAATCTACATGGGGGGGGGGGGGGAGGTTATGGTCAAATGAGACTAAAAATTTTGAATTATTTGGCCTCGACACCAAACTATGTCTGGCAGAAATCCAATACGGCTCACCATCCAAATGACCATTCCTACAGTAAAGCATGGAGGTGGTAATATCCTGTTATGTTTTTCTGCAGCAGGGACTAGAGAACTTGTCAGGAAAAAGGATGGGGCAATATAGTGTCCAATTCTTGGGAAATCTGTTGCCCTCTGCCAGAAAGTTGTCAATGGGAAGATTTCCTTTCCAACATGACAATGACCCAAAGCACAGAGCAAAAATGATCACACAGTGGTTAAAGGAGAAAAGGTGACCTTGCTTGCATGGCCTAGTCGGAGCCCAGACTTGAACCTCATTGAAAATCTTTGGAATGACTTGAAGACTGCAGTCAACAAACCATGACCATCAAATTTTACTGAACTTGAGCAGTTCTGCAAATATTTCAAAATCTAGATTTGCGAAGTTAATAGGCATATCCCAACAGACTAAAGGCTGTCATTTTAAAGCAAAAGGTGGTTCAACACAATACTTGCACAAGGGGGTGATAGAGATATATATATATATATCTCTATCTCTCTATATCCACTGTTTTTTGTTTAGACTAGTAGTCTGCATTTTAGTTGATGAATGGCATTAATTTATTCATCAGAAATATTTTGGGTGGTGAAATTAATGTGGGTGTGTGTGTAAAATGCATACCGTATATACTAGAGTATAAGCCAAGGGTTTTATATCTTTATATTTGAAGCCTGAAATGTGGCAAAAGGTCGCATTCAAGGGGGCCGAATACTTTCGCAAGGCACTCTGTGTGTGTGTGTGTGTGTGTGTGTGTGTGTGTGTGTGTGTGTGTGTGTATATATATATATATATATATATATATATATATATATATATATAATTTCTAATATTTTACAGACCATTTTTGTGCTAAAAATGCCCTTCTCGACTTGTACTGGAGTCCCACGCCCACTGTGTCCATCTGCAGCCTTATGATCTCCGGCGCTGTGATATGCAGTGTAACTAAGCCCTGCCTTCTCCTTGTCCGTGATAGACTGAACACTGCTGGGAAACTGAGTCGGTGTTCTGTCATGGAGGCTGGTCTCATAACTGATCACATGTGCAGCATCATGACAGTTGTAGATTAAATGGGGTCAAAGATGGCAGCTTCCTTGGCTGAAAACATTAGGGGGGGGGGGGGGTATTTACACTTTAACCACTTCCCGACGCCCGTACGAATATTTGCGGCCGTCGGGCTGTCCTGAATCTCTGACAGGGCGCATATATGCGCCCTGTGCTTTTAATGGCCACTAGAGGGCGCGCGCGTGCCCGCTGCATTCCTGAGATGCCGATGCGCGTGCCCGGCGGCCGCGATGTCCGCCAGGCACTCGCAATCGGCGGTTACAGGGACAAGACATGGATCTCTGTGTGTGTAAACACAGAGATCCATGTCCTGTCAGGGAGTGAGGTGACCAATCTGTCTCTTGTACATAGGGACACAGCATCGGTCACCTCCCCCAGTCACCCCCCAAACAGTTAGAACACACCCAGAATACATTTAACCCCTTCCATGCCCCCCTAGTGTTAACCCCTTCACTGCCAGTCACATTTATACAGTAATTGGTGCATTTTTATAGCACTGATCTCAGTATAAATGTGAATGGCGCCAAAAATGTGTCAAGTGTCCCATGTGTCCACCATAACGTCGCAGTCCCAATAAAAATCGCAGATCGCCTCCATTACTAGTAAAAAAAAAAATATATAAAAATTAATAATAATTCTGTCCCCTATTTTGTATGCGCTATAACTTTTGTGCAAACCAGTCGCTTATTGCGATTTTTTTTTTTTTTTTTTACCAAAAATATGTAGAATAATACGTATCGGCCTAAACTGAGAATTTTTTTTATTTTATTTTTTAAAAAATGGGCTATTTATTATAGTAACAAGTAAAAAATATTGACTTTTTTTCAAAATTGTCGCTCTTTTTTTGTTTATAGCGCAAAAAATAAAAACTGCAGAGATGATCAAATACCACCAAAAGAAAGCTCCATTTGTGGGAAAAAAAGGACGCCAATTTTGTTTGGGAGCCACGTCGCACAACCGCGCAATTGTCAGTTAAAGCGACGCAGTGCCAGAAGCTGAAATTTCACCTGGTCAGGAAGGGTTATAAGTGCCCAGTAAGGAAGTGGTTAAGGCAAATCTCCCCCAGCAACACACACTTGCCTCTTTACCACTTTGTTTAGAGCAGGAAATGCCTGATGCATCTGTTATTAGGGATGAGCTCCGGCGTGTTTACACACTCCATGTGCAGTTCCCGATCTCTGCAGCCGAGCATCAGGATAATTTCTCCCTGCCTGTGATTATCTCAGCGCCATGCCGACTTCCTGGCAGGCTCTGCACATGGAGTGTGCAAACACGCCGGATCTCATCTCTACTGGTTATAGAGTACTGATGGTGTGGGGCAGGGATCTCCAAACTACGGCCCTCCAGCTGCTCTGGAACTACACTTCCCATGAGGCATTGTAAAACTCTGACATTCGTAGACATGACTAGGCATGATGGGAATTGTAGTTCCTGAACACCTGGAGGGCCGTAGTTTGGAGACTCCTGGGTGGGGCATGTGATGCTATCTCATGAATCTAGCTGAATATCTGAATTGCATTTTGTGTTCAATTTAATCCCCTCCCCCCTCCATCACTGTAGACAAGCCTCCAAAAAAGAAAGGAACGCGCAAGTCTTCTTCTAAAAGAAAACAAGCAAGAACTGATACAGAGGAGATAGAAACATGGGAAATCCCCAGATCCTTCTTGTATAGAGGTACGTAACAACAACAACAACTTATTTTTTTTCTCTCCCCCCCCCCCCTGCTGTACAAGAGCTCCAGAGAGAAGTTGCAGATGATCATTGGAGGAGAGTACACTGTGTTCTTGGCGTAGCTAGAGAACTGATCATGGTGTACTCTCCTGCTTTTGTGTGGTCTGTTTGCTTTCCCATAAAAAAAAGGGGGTGGGGGGCAGGCAGAACACCAGGAATTTCACATAAAGGAAGAAATACGAAGTGGGATATATTCTCGTACAAGTACATGGTACGGCAGACGCACATTGGGAATATAAAGTATTGGAGTAGCCATCTTTTCAACACCACTGCGATGCAAATGGGTTTCCCAAACTTAATGTCTGGACATTCAAGTTTGCCACATGGACTATTTGTACATAGACATGGATCTAACTTTTTAATATTTTTTTTTTTTGGTTATTGTTGGCTGCAATGCACTCAGTGTGGTCATTGCATTAAATACTGTGGTAGACCTGCTTGTCCATGTATTTAGTACTACAGCCACAAGAAGCCCCAATATTTTAGGGGATTGTATGGTAATGGACTACTTACTATGTGTTTTTGTTTTTTGTTTCTCTGTCTTCTAGGTCATGGCTTAAGGAAGGGTGGCACCAGGAAGAAGTAGCACATCCTGCTTTATATTGTGTAATTAAAAAAATGTAAATGTATATTTATTTCTTTGTGAGAGTGAGTGTTGCATGAAACAATGTTTTACTCCTGACAGGGAGTCCTACCTACCCACAAATTCTTTTGTACCTTGTTATGCACTGGAGAGGGAAACTGATGGCGAATAGTCTGAAGGAATGGGCACATTTAAATTATTATAAAGGATTGTCAAATTAAAAACTGAAAATGAAATATAGTCACAGAAGTAAAATTGCACACATAAAATGTAAAAAAACACAATTCACAAATTTAATAGCAAAATAAAGGTTAATAGACTTGTAAAATTCATGGATTCATTCTTGATCAGAAAAGTGCATGCTGGTATTTTAACATCCTGATGGGTGATTTGGCCTGGGTTTGATTCGCAGGCTGTTTTTTTTTGTCTAATTGTGCTTGCAGTTCAGAAAATCCAAATATTTGCTGCTGATCTATTACACTATATGGGGGGGGGGGGGGGGGGGCATGAATCCTAAATTCAAAATAAAGTTCTGGCTGTTTGTACAGCTAATAAGCTGTCAAACAGAAGGCATGGTGAGACGGGTACTGCCAACCAGTGACAGCATTTTTCAAAGCACAATTGTGTGTATGTGTTACTGATTAAAACTACTTTTAGCTGATCTCCTTGAAGTGCAACTCTGCATTAGTCAGTGGTAAATGTGGTATACACTATATACAATCAACTGACACTAGTCAGTTTCTACAATCCATGACTTAACTTCACAGTTCACACAAATTATGTTTTTTAAATTCAAACTGTAGCACTGACGTAAGTAATTAATTTTTTTTTTCTTATTAAACTTTAAGAAAAATGTAGAAGTTAGTTTAACTTGTCAGTCACTTTATAGTAGGCATCACTTTAGCCAGTCACGCAGACATACCAGAGTGTTTATATTTTCGGGAAGCGGACATGATCGCATTTTATTGACAATATACCCTGAAGAACTGAACAGTCTTTCGCATGGAACAGATGTTGCTGATGAACAAAACTGCTTAGGACAGGAAAACAATGGTTATTTTTGCCCCCTTCCCCCTG
Organism: Rana kukunoris; assembly: GCA_029574335.1. Lineage (NCBI taxonomy): Eukaryota > Metazoa > Chordata > Amphibia > Anura > Ranidae > Rana > Rana kukunoris. The sequence continues at coordinate 154,181,829 of CM056053.1, forward strand.
ATGGAGCCTGATGCATCCTCCTGCTCCACAGATGCAAAGGTACTTAAATCCAATGGGTGCAGTTTGCTCGCATCCAGCAGGGTAAGGCTCACTGTTCCGGTGACGTCAAGAATTTTGAGCGATCAAAAGAATTAAAGATTGATCTAGGAATTTTTAATTTCCCCAGCCCTAAAATTATATAGCTTTTGAGGGGAACATTTGAAAATCAACCCTTCTAGGTTTGAAGCTGAACTAGGATCACATTATTTTCTGTGCACTGCAAAAATTAACTCCCACTAAAATGTGTCCAGGCCTCAGCATTGTGTATAACAACTTTCACTTGCACCCGTACAGTGCATCTAGCTCTTAACCACTTGCTTACTGGGCACATATTTCCCCTTCCTGCCCAGACAAAATGTCAGCTTTTGGCACTGTCACGCTTTGAATGACAATTGCGCGGTCGTGCGACTTGGCTCCCAAGCAAAGTTGACGTCCTTTTTCCCCACAAATGGAGCTTTCTTTTGGTGGTATTTGATCACATCTGTTTTTATTTTTGCGCTATAAACAAAAATAGAGCGACAATTTTGAAGAAAACACTTTTTTTTAATTTTTTTTTTTGTACTCCCGCAAATACCCCCGATACCAGAATAGAATACTTTTTCGCCGCCGCATCAAAACCCGCCAATGCAAGGCGTTAAACATCGTGCGGGAACATCACAGCTTTCGTTTGAATAGCTGTAGTGTCTTACTGTGGGGGAGGGGGGCTGACTGGGGCAAGTGACCGATGGTTGTCCCTATGTACAAAGGACACACCATTGGTTTCCTCTTCCTGACAGGACGTCGAGCCCCTTGCTCTAACTGCCGTTCGCAGGTGCCTGGCGGACATCGCGGCCACCAGGCATGCGCATCGGCATCTGTGTGACGCGGCGGGCGTGCTCACGCGCCCCACAATGGCCGTAATATAGACAGCCTCCCAGCAGATCAGAGCCATCTTGTGGCCGTAAATAATTGGCCGCAGTGTGGGAAGTGGTTAATGGTGTAAGTTTATCAAACAGAGCCGAGATCCTGATCTCAGGTGAGCTAATTTTTGAAGCTGAGATGAGTAGAGAACATGGTCTTTTCTCATTACAGGACATGCCCTTCCGTCGTTCACGTTTATACAGATGACCAGTTTATGAAAGTGAGATCTAAAGCTCTCGCTGGCCATCTCTGTAAAATATATCTGTCCCAGAATCTCCAGCTAAAAGCTGGATAATCTGGGTGAGGAGCTACTGTGATGTGAGTAAGGAGGCTTCTTTCTTCCTAATATCAGCAATAGTAAGCTTAAAGATTGATATGAGCACAACTGTAGTTATTTATAAGTTTACACCCTGGCAGAATTTGATTTCTTGGCTGTTTTTTTCAGAGAATTTGAATAACAAACATTTTTCACCCATGGTTAGTTTCTGGCTAAAACCATTTTATTATCAATCAACTGTTTTTACTCTTTAAATCATAATGGTAACAAACTACCCAAATGGCCCTGATCAAAAGTTTGCATTACCTGGTGATTTTTGGCCTGATAACACGCACACAAGTTGACGCAAAGGGTCATTAAAAGTAACCATCCTCGTCTGTGATCTGTTTGCTTGTAATTGTGTGTATGTAGTCCATGCTTTTCTGGATTCCTGACAGACCCTTGCATCTCTTATTGAGTGCTGCACTGATGTTTCTAAATTCTGAGTCATGGGGAAAGTAAAAGAATTTGTCAAAGGATCTGCAGGAAAAGGTAGTTGAACTGTATAAAAACAGGAAAGGGATATACAAATATATCCAAGGAATCTAGAAAGCCGATTTGCAATGTTTAAACTTTAGTCAAAGAGTAGAAAATGAGGGGTTCTGTTGAAACCAAGCCATGGTCAGGTAGACCAACTAAAATTTCAGCCACAACTGCCAGGAAAATTGTTTGGGATGCAAAGGAAAAAGCACAAATAACTTCAGGTAAAATACGGGACTCTGAAAATGTGGTGTGGCCATTTCAAGAGGCACTTGAAAAAAGATGGGCTGTATGGTTGAGTCGCCATAGGAAAATCATTACGAGGCAAATGCCGCAAATATGCCAAACGGCACAGAGATGAGCCTCAAACCTTCTGGCACAAAGGTATTTTGAGTAATAAGACTAAAATTTAGCTTTTTAGCCACAACTATGAATGCTATGTTTGGAGATGAGTCAAAAAGGTCTATGATGAAATGTACGGGTGTGGATCTCTGTGGTAGTTTTTCTTTTGGGGGGGAGATGTGTGAGCTAAAAAGGCATAGGGAATATGGTCAAAATTGTTTGCAAGCTGAATGCAGTATGTTATTCAAAAAATACTGGAGGAACATTTGCATTCAGTAGCCAGGAAGCTGCTCATGGGACGTACTTGGACATTCCAACATGACCATGATACAAGGCCAAGTTACTTCTGCTGTAGCTATCTCCTGACCTCAAAATACAAAGAAAGAAAGGGAAAACCTGTGAGTGCAACCACTTGTGTACAAATATAATAGGCAATATGTGAACAATAATAGTTCACCAGTCCATATAGAATGGTACAACAGTAGAAGAGGAGGTGGCAGTGGCAATACAGCATCAGTCTGTCCTGTTGCCGGCGTGGAAAGCAGGGGATGATTGCAAAAAAATATATATACACATATGTATGAGAAGGACTGCACATATGCATAGGATAGATGATGGACTTTAGAGGCGTAATAAAGTTAAAATATGTGGGTATTTATTATAGACCTATAGTACAAAATTAGTAAAATACATAAATTAAATAACAGAGGCCAAAGATATGGCCTGGAATTCTAAACACATTGGTGTGACAAACCACCTATTAATTGGAAATACATATACAAAGGATCGACAAGAAGTTTGATACTCGCAACCACTGGGTGTGGAGTTTGAAGACCAGTTGGATTCTCAGAAAGGTGGGGTGTCACACAGTGATTTGGCCCAACATGTTTCGCATTGTATAGATGCTTCTTCAGGAGCTTTACAGTAGCTTCTACAGAATGATATAATAATAATGAAATTAACAACAATACGTTTTTGAATACACAGTAAATAACCACAAAACATATATTGCTATGAAGCTCTCGCAAGTGCCTAAAAAGTTGCACCAAAAGTCCATCTATCCTAGATGTGTAGTCTTTCTCTTACACATGTGTGTATATATTTTTTGCAATCCTTTCGGGACGTGGCACTTATAATATTTCCTCATATCCACAGCCCCACTCTGTGATGATTTGATTTTCCATTCTAAGCAGGGGATGATGTCACCAAAAACGGAAGAGCACCGAGGAGGAGAGAGAGCTTGGAAGAACAGGCCTCCTCGGTGCTCTTCCGTTTCCGGTCATGTCATCCCCTGCATCCCACACCAGCCCTGGCTGACTTCCTGTTGGCCACAGGATGGACTGCTACTGTATTCAACATCTGCCTACCTGTAGACATGATGCTAATGAGACTGGACTGCACCGTTTGATAAAGACAAATATGAGCCCGTTTTTATCTGCATTCTGTAAGTGCATAACTTACTGTACTGATAAATCTTACCCCAAATATTACACTTGGGTGGCGCTTCCTGTTCCTTTTTTTTTCCATCCTAACTTCCATAGCCACTCTGGGGAGATCTCAAATTTCCAGTTATGCAATACAGCCCAAGAATTTATGGGAACTGGAGGGTTTTTGCCAAGAGGAATGGGCAGCTTTACAATCTGAGAAGATAAAGAGGCGTATCCACAAATACCACTAAAGATATCAAGCTGTATTTGATGTTAAAGTGGCAATACGTGGTATTTTGAACTGGGGTTATTATTTAAAAAGGGTAAACACAGTTAATTGATGATACATGGCAAAACATTAACCATGAGTGAAAGAAAAGTTTTTGTGTTATTTTTCTCTGAAAAATGGCCAAGAAATCAAATTCTGCTAAAAAGGAAAATACCTCAAATTCTGCCAGGGTATTCAAACGTATGAGCACAATATATATATATAATGCAGTTGGCAGACATGCATTTTGACAAATACACTACCAAGGGGCCAAAATGCACAATGCTTCATTCTGTAGATTGAAATTGTATCGATTTCATGGAACGATGGTTGATGGAGATTTTTGATAAAAAGCATTTTTCTTAATTTTTCTCTGCTGAGCATGCACATAGGATAACATCAAGACCCCCTCCTGAAAAATTTCCACTCCCATTTATTGTAAAAATGAATGAATGAAAACTTATATAGCGCAGCAACATGCGAACCGAATCGCCTCTGGGCGCTTGTTGTTCCTGTCTCCTTTGATATCAAAAGAGATGAGTCTTGATCTTTCTCCTGAATGCTAAGTGGTTCTCCTCCAACCGAATGCTGGTTGGCAAAGCGTTCCATAGTCTGGGACCTTGGACCGCAAATCTTCTATCTCCTTTGGACTTGTAGTTTGTTTTCGGTATCTGGAGTAGACTTTGATTGGTGGATGCCAAAACGCGATTGGGGTTATGAACTTTTATTTTTTCGCATAGATAATGGGGGGCATTCCCATGGATACATCTATGCGTTAGACAGAGTGCTTTAAAAGTAATTTTGTCTTTTACTGGTAACCAGTGAAGGGTTCTCAGTGAAGGTGAGATTGATTCCCAGGGTTTTTTCCCAGTCACAAGTCTAGCAGCCGTGTTTTGAACGATCTGCAGACGAGCGATTTGGTACTTGGGGAGTCCGAGGTAAAGGGCATTTGCATAGTCCAATCTGGAGTTCACAATTGCTCCCACCACGACCGCTATGTCTTCTTTGGGTATAAAAGGAGTAAGTCTGCGTAGTAGACGTAGCAGATGGTGAGATCCGCTGACTACTGACCCTATTTGTGCGTCCATTGTCATATAGGAGTCGAAAATTACCCCGAGACTTTTGACTTTGGCGCTAGGGGTGATGATTTTGCCCAGAATGGGCGGGGGTGTCCAAGTTGTTGCAGGTTGATTCATACACTTGGCATGAAACAGGAGAAGTTCTGTCTTTGCTCCATTGAGTTTAAGATAACTCTTTGTCATCCAGTCCTCTATCAAAGAGAGGCATGTCTCTAGATTGAGGTGGTGATCCTTTTTGTTGCAAATGCAGAAATACAGTTGCGTGTCGTCTGCATATGAGTGATAGAGCAGTTGTTGAATAACACCGACGAGGGACACCACACGATAATGTGCGTTTCTCAGAAGTGAAAGGTCCCAACTTCACCATTTGCAATCGGTTTTCCAAAAAGGAGGAGAACCAAGATATATCGCCTTCTGCGACTCTGGCTACTTCAGCTAGCCGAGTCAATAAAAGCTTGTGGTCTACAGTGTCGAAGGCTGCGCTTAGGTCCAACAGAACCAGAAGACAAGATTCTCCTTCGTCTGCAGCCTCGAGAGCATCGTCCCATATTTTGAGCAATGCAATTTCTGTCCCGTGTCCGGGCCGGAATCCCGATTGAAATGGATCAAGTAGGTTGTTGGTATCTAGATGCTGTTGCAGCTGTTGTACCACTACTTTTTCCATTACTTTTGAGAGTACATTTAGGCCTGTTATGGGACAGCGGTGGAGTGGGTCCTTGGGGTCCAGGGTGGGTTTCTTCAAGATGGGTCGAATTATGCCCTCCTTCAACTGGGAGGGCACTATGTCCTCCCTGAAAGATTGGTTAATAAGCTGCGTGATAAAAATGCTACACTTTAGAGACAAAGAAAAGATCCTGGCCCTGGCAGGAATAAAAGGTAATACAGATGTAAAGGGCTCAAAAATTTCCTTTTACCCAGATTACTCAATTAAAATGTAGTAAATGAGGGCTCAATATACAGAAGTTAAAAAGCATTTCTGCAAGCTTCAAATATCGTATGGAAGGTATACCCAGCCAAGTTGTGGATTGCGGTTAAAGATGAGACATATTGGTCCAAGAGAGCCTGGTTCTTTCCCTCGATCTGGGGCTCCACGCAAGATCTAACCCTGTGGGGTCAAAATGATCACAAGAACGGTAAGCAGAAATCCCAAAACCACATGGAGGGACCTAGTGAATGACCTGCAGAGAGCTGGGACCAACGTAACAAAGGCAAAATCAGTAACACACTACACCGACAGGGACTCAGATCCTGCAGTGCCAGACGTGTCCCCCTGCTTAAGCCAGTAGATGTCCGGGCCCGTCTGAGGTTTGCTAGAGAGCATTTAGATGATCCAGACCAGAATTGGGAGAATGTCATATGGTCAGATGAAACCAAAGTAGAACTGTTTGGTAGAAACACAACTCGTCATGTTTGGAGGAGAGAGAATGCTGAGTTGCAACCAAAGAACACCATACCTACTGTGAAGCATGGGGGGTGGCTACATCATGCTTTGGGGCTGTTTCTCTGCAAAGGGAACAGGACGACTGATCCATGTACATGAAAGAATGAATGGGGCCATGTATCGTGAGATTTTGAGTGAAAACCTCCTCCCATCAGCAATGAAGATGAAACATGGCTGGGTCTTTCAGCATGGCAATGATGAATGACTTGTAAAGCGCTACGCATGCCCTCTGGGCGCTTTTTCTTTATCGTACATCACGGGACACAGAGCGCATAGCCATTACACTTGGGTTATATGGGTACCTTCAGGTGTGGACACTGGTGTAATCAATTTCACAGGAAGTTTCCTCCCTATATAACCCCTTCCCACTGGGAGTGCTTCAGTTTTTTCGCCAGTGTCTTAGGTGTTGGTCACGTCTAGCTGTCCCTCGGAGGTCTCGGGACCCAGGATAGCTAGCCGGATCCGTCCGAAGTGCTTCAAAGCCAAGGTGTACGGTACCCGGGCCCTGCTGGAGTGGGGTTTTGCCTATAATGCCTCTCCTTGGAGGGCTGGATTCTGGGCTCCAGTGCCTTAGTCTCTTCCAAGAACTAAACGCTACTGATGCCAGGATGCTATATAGGTCCAGGGGTGTGGGTTCCTTAACACAGGACCCCGGTCACTGAAGGTCCAAGACAATACCCACGGAGATGGGGGAAGGCTGGGCCTCTTGCATTTTGCAATACCCTGCGGCGTGGAGCAGGTAAGAGGGAACCTGCGGGACTTGGTTCGACAGTAGGTATCCCCCTGGGGGTTCTGGGTTGGCTAATGGTATGCTTGTGCATCAGCCACTATCTCCACTATGTCTTTTGAGGCAGGATGGGATGTACTAATGTTTACCCAGATAACATGTAGATATATATATATATGCTTTTAAAGATATGTATTTTGCTACTCCCCCCAGATTTGCCTGTTAGCATGATACTGCAGCCCCACGTGTATAGAGAGGAAGTGCTGACAAAACTCCTGTTTCCTAGGAAGCCTAGGGGGACAGCTTCCTCTATGTGTGCACTACAAAGTTTAGTGGCTTACTGGGTGTCTTTGTTACTAGCGCTGGTCCAGGCTTCTCCTCTGCTCTCTGCTTCCTCCATGTTGGTTTCAGCGTGGGGGGGGCGGGGGCGCGCGCGTGCGCGCCGCCTTTTACAGCGTCAGCGTGCGTGGGGGGGGCGGGCCAGCAGCGTCAGGTCTCAGATAAAGCAAAAAAGCATTTCCTGGCTGGTCATTCCCTCCTGAGAGCAGTGGAGAGTGAGGACGCAGAGCGCGCAGCTGAGCCATTTCTGGCTAACAGTGACACCCAGTGGTGGTTTGTGGATCTTCAGGTCTGGACTTAGTCCACAATGACCAGAAAAAAAAAAAAAAAAGAAAAGATTTTTTTTTTCTTAAAGGGACTCAGCCTTAGATCTGGCAGTATCTGAGTCGGTGCAACCTTGGACTCCAGCTAACGGGCATGGGTGTGGCAATACTCACAGGACTTTCCTCGGTATTGCCGCCTTCTCAGGCGTATGAAAATTTAGATTTTTTTTTACCATAGCCTGTCCTTATTAATGTTTCACTTCTAGCTACAACAGTTGGGTGTTGGCTGTAGGAGTGTCTCAAGGTTGTGCAATGGCTCCCAAGGGATCAGGACCAGCTAAGGCTGCAAAAGGTGCCAAAAAAGTAAAGGGGTCTCCAACGGGGTCAGAGGATTTGAGCCAGGCTCCAGTGGTCCCACCCTCACCAGATAGACCACCGAACAGCATCGTGCAGGAGCCATTGAGGGTGCTAGGGGCAGAGGCGGCCCCCAATCAACCCATTCCCGTTTATGTTACGGAAGAAATGCTAGAATCCACCCTGGGTGGGCTAGAGAAAAGGTTAACTGCTTTAATTGCCCGCTCTTTGCCGGGTGGCAAACGGGCTAGATCCCCGTCACCTAGAACGGTGTGTTCGGATGCAGAGGTCCTCTCTTCGGAGGAATTGGACCCACAGGGGGATCAAGCGGACCTGAGTCCTGACGGGTCAGACATTGAAGAGTCCACTATAGATGAAATTTTTTCGGCTTCTCAAGCAGAGAGTCTGTGGATCCAGTCTCTGACGGATATGGTTCGCACTGCTTTTAAACTTCCAGTGTCAGAACAATTAGCCCCCGCGGTATCCTCTTTAGGTTCCTTGAAGGCACCATTGAATGGTGCGTCTTTCCCGGTTCACCCTCTTCTGGAGAGCGTGATTTTTCAGGATTGGGCTCGACCTGATAGGATTTTTATCCCTCCTAAAAGGTTTACCATTCTCTATCCTATGGAAGAAGAATTTGCAAAGAAATGGGCACTCCCTACCGTGGACGCAGCCATTTCCTGCGTAAATAAATCCCTGACCTGTCCGGTGGAAAATGTCCAGGTGTTTAAAGATCCAGTCGACAAAAAATTGGAGACCCTACTGAAGGCTTCGTTTACCACAGTAGGTGCCGTTGTTCAGCCAGCAGTGGTAGCCATTGGCGTTTGTCAGGCTTTAAAGGATCAGACTAAACAGATATTAAGGGACATACCGGCTCAGCAAGCTCGTGAATTGGCTGACCTCCCAAGAGCTCTCTGCTTTGCAGTAGATGCTATTAAGGACTCCGTTCAACAGGCGTCCCGTTTATCTCTGCTGTTGGTTCATATGCGTCGCCTTTTGTGGCTAAAAAACTGGTCAGCAGAGGCACCCTGCAAAAAGCTTTTAGCAGGATTTCCCTTTCATGGTGGGAGACTATTCGGTGAAGACCTAGATAAATATATCCAGACCATATCAAGTGGTAAAAGTTCTTTCTTGCCTATCAAGAAAAGATTGCGTGGGCCCGCATTTAAGCGACAGGCCTTCGCAGGCTCGGCCCCTTCAACTTCCCGTCAGTATCGACGGCCTCCCCGCGCGTTCAGCATTTAATTGCCACCCACAAGGACAAGCCGTGACAGGCAAGAGGCCATGGTCTCGCAAGCCGGTTAAACCAGTCCTCAAGTCAGGATTCATGAAGGGGCGCCCCCACTCTCTTGGGTGGGGGGAAGGCTTCGGTTTTTCTCCGAAGTGTGGAAGGCCAGAATTCCCGACTCTTGGGTAAGATCCGTGGTAACCACGGGCTACAAGCTAGAGTTTCGGGAAGTCCCCCCTCCTCATTTTCAGGGGTCAAGTCTTCCAAGCGACCCATTAAAGAGGGCCTCTCTTGTAAAAGCATTGGATCGTCTCTTGCTCCAAGGAGTAATCATAGAAGTACCAACCCAGGAATGGGGTCTGGGATTCTACTCCAACCTTTTCATAATACCAAAGCCCAATGGCGACGTCAGGCCTATCTTGGACCTCAAACGCCTAAATCGCTTTCTAAACATTCAGACCTTTCGTATGGAGTCCATACGTTCGGTGGCAGCCAGCCTACATCAAGACGACTTTCTAGCATCTATAGACATAAAAGATGCGTATCTGCACGTGCCGATCTACCCGGCACATCACAGGTTTCTTCGTTTTATGATAGATCACCGCCATTACCAGTTCCTAGCCCTCCCTTTCGGGTTGGCAACAGCTCCGCGGGTATTCACAAAGGTGTTAGCCCCGGTGCTAGCCGTCCTAAGGACAGAAGGCATTTTAGTCTTGGCATACTTGGACGATCTTCTGGTTATCGACAGCTCAGCTTCCAACCTCAATCAGGCAGTAGGTCACACAGTTCAGCATCTAGAGGAATTCGGGTGGATTGTAAATCTAGAAAAATCGGTAATGAAACCCACAAAGCAGTTGGAATATCTAGGCCTTCGGCTAGATACAGACTGCCAGAGGATAATTTTACCTCGAGCAAAGATCAGATCAATAGCTCAAGCAGTTCAAGTGATCTTAGGCAAGAAGAGGCCGACTATTCGCTTATGTATGCGACTGCTGGGGAAGATGGTGGCCGCCTTCGAGGCTGTGCCCTACGCCCAGATCCATACCAGATATCTTCAGGCAGCCATTCTCTCTGCTTGAAACAAGTCCATTCAGGCGTTAGATCGTCCGTTAGTGCTCTCCCCGAAGGTCCGGCGCAGCCTGTCTTGGTGGCTGGTCTCTCAAAATTTGTCAAAAGGGAAATCCTTTTGCCCCATCACGTGGAAGATAGTATCCACGGATGCCAGCCTGTCAGGTTGGGGGGCAGTGCTAGAAGAACAGACCCAGCAAGGGCAGTGGTCGGAGGCAGAAAAACTGCTTCCCATCAATATCTTGGAGATCAGAGCTGCTCGGCTGGCCCTGATCGCCTGGACTCTCCCCCTTCAGGGTCTGCCAGTAAGGATACAGTCCGACAACGCCACTGCGGTGGCATACATAAACCACCAGGGGGGCACGAAGAGCCCAGCAGCCCAAAGAGAAGTAAACCTGATTTTCTCATGGGCCGAAGCCCATGTACCCTGCATTTCGGCGGTGTTCATCCCAGGGATAGACAATTCTCAAGCAGATTTTTTGAGTCGTCAACAGTTGCTCCCGGGGGAATGGTCGCTTCACCCCCAGGTATTCCAAGAGATTTGCCAAAGATTCGGAGTCCCAGATGTGGACATTATGGCAACGAGATCCAACAAAAAGTTGGACAAATTCATATCCCGAGCCAGGGATCCCTCGGCCTACGGGACCGATGCCTTGGTTTGCCCTTGGCACCAGTTTTCTCTTCTGTATGCGTTCCCTCCACTGCAGATGATTCCCCGCCTTCTACGGAGGATCCGGGTGGAGCGCAGGCCTGTGATCCTGGTGGCCCCAGCCTGGCCCAGGAGGGCTTGGTACGCACTCATCGTGAAGATGTCAGTCGGGGCGCCGTGGCCGCTCCCCCTGCGCCCAGATCTGCTGTCTCAGGGCCCAATCTGCCATCCTGCTTCACAGCAGCTAAATTTGACGGCTTGGCGGCTGAATCCCTAATTCTTAAGGGCAGAGGCCTCTCAGATCAGGTCATATCTACGTTGATTCAGGCTAGGAAACCGGTCTCCAGAAAGATTTATTACAGAGTCTGGAGAACCTATGTGGAGTGGTGCGAGTCTCAAAAATGGCATCCTCGAAAAAAAAATTATTGACAGGATCTTGCGATTCCTCCAGGTTGGCGTTGACAAAGGGTTGGCTCTTAGTACTCTAAAGGGGCAGGTGTCGGCTTTATCAATATGGTTTCAAAGACCCTTGGCCACCCATTCGCTTATGAAAACCTTCTTGCAGGGGGTCTTGCATGTGAATCCCCCTATTAGAGCTCCCCTCTGCCCCTGGAATTTAAATCTGGTCTTGTCAGCTTTACAAAGGCAGCCGTTTGAACCTCTGACAGAAATCCCTCTTGTGCTACTAACCCGAAAGTTGGTTTTCTTGGTGGCTATGGCTTCAGCCAGAAGGGTTTCCGAGCTGGCAGCCTTGTCATGCAGGGAGCCATACCTTATTCTGCATAAGGACAGAGTGGTTCTGCGGCCTCAACCTTCCTTCCTTCCTAAGGTCATATCCAGTTTTCACTTGAATCAGGACCTAGTCCTACCATCCTTCTTTCCTACTCCCCAGTCCAGAGAGGAAATACGGCTTCATACTTTGGACGTGGTTCGAGCCATGAGGGTCTATCTCAAGGCTACAGAGAAGATTCGGAAAACAGATGTGCTTTTTGTTCTTCCGGATGGCCCCAAGAAGGGTCAGCCGGCTGCCAAGTCTTCCTTGGCTAGGTGGATTAAGCAGCTGATTTTTCAGGCATATGGTCTGAAGCGCGTTCCACCTCCCTTATCAGTTAAAGCCCATTCTACGAGGGCCATGAGTGCCTCCTGGGCGGCACACCATCAGATCTCTATGGCACAGGTTTGCAAGGCGGCAACCTGGTCTTCCGTACATACGTTTACTAAATTTTATAAGTTGGACGTTGCAAAGGGTACGGACGCAGCTTTTGGGCAGGCGGTCCTACGGGCAGCAGTATAGAATCCTCTGGCCCGGTTCACGCCCCCTTGTTTTTCTGTTGGTGGAGCCATGTTTTCTCCTGACAATGTTTTTATTTGGCTATTCTTGGCCTTACGGTCTCCCTCCCTTCATAGAGCATTGCTTTAGGACATCCCAAGTGTAATGGCTATGCGCTCTGTGTCCCGTGATGTACGATAAAGAAAAAAGGATTTTTAATAAACAGCTTACCTGTAAAATCCTTTTCTTGAAGTACATCACGGGACACAGAGCTCCCACCCCTCTTTTGGGGAACATTGTGTAACCTCGGGAGAATTGCTTGCTACAAAACTGAAGCACTCCCAGTGGGAGGGGGTTATATAGGGAGGAAACTTCCTGTGAAATTGATTACACCAGTGTCCACACCTGAAGGTACCCATATAACCCAAGTGTAATGGCTATGCGCTCTGTGTCCCGTGATGTACTTCAAGAAAAGGATTTTACAGGTAAGCTGTTTATTAAAAATCCTTTTTTTCCAGCCAGTGTCTGCTTGGCTGGTGCGGTTATTTTACCCGGTAGGATCTTGACACACTAGGGATACAGTCATACACACATATATACTGGGCCAATTTGGACAAGATCCAATTTACCTACTAGCATGTCTTTGGAGTGTAGGAGGAAACCCACGCAGACACAGGGAGAACATGCAAACTCCAGGCAGATGGTGTCGTGGTCGGGATTCGAACCAGCGACCCTTTTGCTGCTAGGCGAAAGTGCTACTCACTGCACCACTGTGCTGCCCCTAATGATCCTAACACACACCGCCAGGGCAATAAAGGACTGGCTTCGTAAGAAGCATTTTAAGGTCCTGGAGTGGCCTAGCCATTCTCCAGATCTCAACCCCATAGAAAACTTTTGGAGGGAGTTGAAAGTCCATGTTGCTCAGCGACAGCCCCAAAACATCACTGCTCTCGAGGAGATCTGCATGGAGGAATGGGCCAACATACCAGTAACAGTGTGTGACAACAACCTTGTGAAGACTTACAGAAAACATTTGACCTCTGTCATTGCCAACAAAGGATTTAAAAACAAAGAATTGAGATGAACTTTTGATATTGACCAAATACTTATTTTTCACCATAATTTGTAAATAAATTATTTCCAAATCAGACAATGTGATTGTCTGGATTTGTTTCCACATTTTGTCTCTCATAGTTGAGGTATACCTATGATGACAATTACTGGCCTCTCTCATCTTTTTAAATGGGAGAACTTGCACAATTTTTGACCCACTGTATATGCCATAAAAAGTGTTTGGGGATCTGGGTCCTGCCCCAGGGGACATGTATCAATGCAACAAAAACTTTTTTTAAACGGCTGTTTGTTCGGGAGCAGTGATTTTACGAATTCTTAAAGTGAAACAATACAAATGAAACATTCCTTTAAATATCGTGCCTAGAGAGTGTCCTTAGGTATGCCTGTAAAGTAGCAAATTTTTCCCATGTTTAGAAAAGTACCGCAGCAAAATGACATTTTTAAATGTAAAAATTTAATTTAAAATTGCTCACGTCTGTAATGTACTGTATTGCCAGATCCCAGCAATATACATAAAAAAATCATTTAAAAAAACAGTGTAGGTTCCCCACCAGTCCTTACCAGGACCTTCGGTCTGGTATGGATATTAAGGTGAACTCTACGACCATTTTATTACTTTTTTTAAATGGCGTGGTGTCTCCCCCAAAATCCATACCAGACCCAAAGGGCCAGGTATGGAGGGGGGAACCCCATGGCATTAGTCTTTTAATTCTGTCATAGGGCTCCCCTTAACCACTTCAATACATTACATTATATATTGCACACTGCACTGTATTATATATACTTAAAGGGGTTGTAAAGTTACAAGTTTTTTTACCTTCATGCATCCTATGCATGAAGGTAAAAAAACATCTAGCAGCACCGCCCCCCCCCCCCCCCCCGAGCCCCCGTTGTACTTACCTGACCGTTCGAATCTCCCGGGCGCGTCCACGTCGTCCTCTTCGGTTCCCAGCCTGGCCGTTGATTGGCTAGGCTGGGCGGATTGATAGCAGCGCAGCCATTGGCTAGCGCTGCTGTCAATCAGAGCGGATGACGCGGCGCGCTGGGGGGCGGAGCCGAGTGATACAGTCGGCGGCTATGGCCGCCACTGTATCACGGAAGCGCGCTCGCAAAAGCTTTCCTCCGTGCGAGCGCCCTCGCATGAAGAGGGAAAGCTTTTGCGAGGAGGAGCCCAGACAGCCGCCGAGGGACCCCAGAAGACAGCTTTCCGGGCCACTCTGTGCAAAACGAACTGCACAGTGGAGGTAAGTATAACATGTTTGTTATTTTTTTTTTTTTAATCCCTGACTTTAGTGTCCCTTTAACTGAGTGTACTATATACTCTGAACTGCAGTTTATATATACTATATGGACTGCACTATATACTCTGCTAAAAAATTGTGCCTTAGGTGTTGGTGAATGAATGAATGAATGAATGATGTTGATGGTGCCAGAACACTGTAACCCCTCACAGTTACTCTTGGGTGCAGGTACGGTCCCTACTGTTAAATATTATTTCAGAGGCTGCTTGCCCTCTTTTAGTGGCCAGTAAGTGTCTGCCTCTGAAGTGTATTTGAAACTATACACACTGTATTATATACTGTGTACATTGCCTGAAGTGTATTTGAAACTGTACATCACCGAATGCACTGTATATATATAGGCTACGCTTAATGCAGAGTGTGTGTGTATATATACAGTGCGGAAAATAGGTATTTGAACACCCTGCTATTTTGCAAGTTCTCCCACTTGGAAATCATGGAGGGGTCTGAAATTGTCATCGTAGGTGCATGTCCACTGTGAGAGACATAATCAAAAAAAAAATTCCAGAAATCACAATTTATGATTTTTTAACTATTTATTTGTATGATACAGCTGCAAAGAAGTATTTGAACACCTGTCTATCAGCTAGAATTCTGACCCTCAAAGACCTGTTAGTCTGCCTTTAAAATGTCCACCTCCACTCCATTTATTATCCTAAATTAGATGCACCTGTTTGAGGTCATTAGCTGCATAAAGACACCTGTCCACCCCATACAATCAGTAAGAATTCAACTACTAACATGGCCAAGACCAAAGAGCTGTCCAAAGACACTAGAGACAAAATTGTACACCTCCACAAGGCTGGAAAGGGCTACAGGGAAATAGCCAAGCAGCTTGGTGAAAAAAGGTCCACTGTTGGAGCAATCATTAGAAAATGGAAGAAGCTAAACATGACTGTCAATCTCCCTCGGACTGGGGCTCCATGCAAAATCTCACCTCATGGGGTCTCAATGATCCTAAGAAAGTGAGAAATCAGCACAGGACTACACAGGAGGAGCTGGTCAATGACCAAGGTTACTGTTGGTAATACACTAAGACGTCATGGTTTGAAATCATGCATGGCACGGAAGGTTCCCCTGCTTAAACCAGCACATGTCAAGGCCCGTCTTAAGTTTGCCAATGACCATTTGGATGATCCAGAGGAGTCATGGGAGAAAGTCATGTGGTCAGATGAGACCAAAATAGAACTTTTTGGTCATAATTCCACTAACCGTGTTTGGAGGAAGAAGAATGATGAGTACCATCCCAAGAACACCATCCCTACTGTGAAGCATGGGGGTGGTAGCATCATGCTTTGGGGGTGTTTTTCTGCACATGGGACAGGGCGACTGCACTGTATTAAGGAGAGGATGACCGGGGCCATGTATTGCGAGATTTTGGGCAACAACCTCCTTACCTCAGTTAGAGCTTTGAAGATGGGTCGAGGCTGGGTCTTCCAACATGACAATGACCCGAAGCACACAGCCAGGATAACCAAGGAGTGGCTCTGTAAGAAGCATATCAAGGTTCTGGCGTGGCCTAGCCAGTCTCCAGACCTAAACCCAATAGAGAATCTTTGGAGGGAGCTCAAACTCTGTGTTTCTCAGCGACAGCCCAGAAACCTGACTGATCTAGAGAAGATCTGTGTGGAGGAGTGGGCCAAAATCCCTCCTCCAGTGTGTGCAAACCTGGTGAAAAACTACAAGAAACGTTTGACCTCTGTAATTGCAAACAAAGGCTACTGTACCAAATATTAACATTGATTTTCTCAGGTGTTCAAATACTTATTTGCAGCTGTATCATACAAATAAATAGTTAAAAAAATCATACATTGTGATTTCTGGAATTTTTTTTTTGATTATGTCTCTCACAGTGGACATGCACCTACGATGACAATTTCAGACCCCTCCATGATTTCCAAGTGGGAGAACTTGCAAAATAGCACGGTGTTCAAATACTTATTTTCCACACTGTAAATATATATATATATATATATATATATATATACACACACACTAGTAGATTATATATATATATCAAATATACTGCCTGTACTGACCGAATATATCAAATACACTGCCTGTACTGACTAAATATAGAGTTTTTATACTGTATATATATAGGCTACGCTGAATGCATAGATATATATATATATACTAGTCTGACTGTGTGTGTGTATGTGTATATATATATATATCTACCGTATTTATCGGCGTATACCGTGCACTTTTTTGCCCTGAAAATCAGGGCAAAATCGTGGGTGCGCGATATACGCCGATACCCGCGCTGAGTTTGAATACTGCACCGACATATACCGAGCGCAGTACACTCGTGTATAGTCGGGCAGGCTCGGCTCCTCTTGCACTCACGTCCTGGACGTACAGGACGTGAGTGCGAGAGTAGCCGAGCCTGCCCGACTATACACGAGTGTGTTGCGCTCGGTATATGCAGGTGCAGTATTCAAACTCGGCGCGGGAAAGCCGGGATCGAGCGGGGAGGATGCCCCAGAAGGACTCCGGACCCGACGAAAAGGACACCCGAAGCCGCAGACGTGACGCCGGACCCGACGAGGCCGCCGATGGACGCCACGCAAGACACCAAAACTGTAAGTACAAACATCTTTTTTTCACAGGAATTTCGGGTCCACTTTAGGGGTGTGCACTATATGCCGGAGCGCACAATACCCCGATAAATACGGTATATATATCTATATATATATAGATATATATATATATATATCAAATACACTGCCACTAACTAACCTTTCTGCTTAATCTAGCTCAATCTATCTATAGCTGTCCACTATAACACACTTTCCTGACGCATTCATGGCATCACACACTGCGTATTGACTCCGCCCCCACAACCTGACAGGATTGGTTAGCTATAAATTTGAAGGGGAGATGCCCAGCATCATTCTCTTTTTCATCCTCACCTGACAAGACGTGGATGGACAGCTTGCCTCCTACCGCTATCGCCCCAGCAGGTTCAGCCTCTCCTGTTTGGAAGTCCCCCCTGTACAGTCTCTAATAGAGCTTTATGGGGGGAACCCCGCTCTGGTGGTCTCAGGGGTTGGTCCCGGCAAAATACCTGGCATCTATACAAGCTTTAAATGAGCTTATCTTAGGCAGTGGCTCCCTCTCTTTTTCTTCCCAGTATCCTTCCTCCCCTCGTTTGGTTTAGGTTGCTGTCCCTCCTTTCATATTTTCCTCCCCTCGTTTTGTTTACCTTAGACCCAGCAGGCTTGCTGGGCAATGTGGTTTCCTCCGCTCCGCCGTGTCCCCTGCCCGCTCTGCGCATGCGCGCAGCAGAGTGATGACGCCGGCGATCTCCCTCGCCCTCATCGAAAATGGCGCCGGGATCCGCGGGGAGCTACTGCGCATGCACGCATATGTCATCAGCGCCGTGACGGTGGTGCCGAATTTAAAAAGGACAACATTTTTCCTTTTCCTTCTGAGGCTGCTGCTCTGCCCGGATTCCTTAGGGATTTTCGTCCCAGGTACCCTGGTTCCTTCCCCCTTCTAGGCTTTCCTGTTTTTCCACCCTGCTTGTTTTAACCACTTTTGTGCATCCCTCCAGCTTTCACATCTGCTGCTGTCTCTGCACATCTCATGGAGCCCACTGCCCTCGCAGACCACTACCAGCAAACAAGGTATGGAGGCTGTCATAGGATTAGGTATGTAGTGAAGAGACAAAAGAGAGCCGGCCACTAACACTACTTTTCCTGCAGTCCCATCAGACCTAAAGACGCAAGCCCGCGGCGCAGAGGGAGATCCAGCCATGCATCAAGCAAGAGGTCCCGCAGAAGTCGGTTAAGATCATCCTGCCGCTACCATCGATCGAGGCATAGCCGATCACGCCGCAGCCGATCCCGTCATAGCCGGTCTCACCGCAGACGGTCACCCGAACATTACCATACCCGTCCTACAGCAAACGCTTGCTGGGTGTGCGGTGCTACTGCATTGCCAGGAAAGCTAGCTTGTCGCACCTGCTTTAATGAAGCGACCAGGGAAAAAGAGGCGGACGCTAGAGTGGCTACAGGTCTCATAAGGGAGTCAGTGCGGGATTCAATCTGGACCTCGGCTCCTCTGTCCTGTGATGATCCCACTCCGGGTATTTCATCTGCATCTGGTCCGTATGCCCAGCTAGCAGAGACCCATTGCGATCATGAAGAACGTGAGCTGGCGTCGGGATTTGACTTTGGCTTGGTCAAACCTTTTGCCCGCTCTGTTAAGAAAGCTATAGTTTGGGAAGAACCCATAGCGGAACCACTGAAGGTTGGGAAGTACTTCCCCGAGTTAAGGAGGGATCCCGAACTGTTTCCCTTCATTGAAGAGTTGAAAGACCTCATTAGGGACGAATGTGAATAACCGGACAAGCGGCCTGGTCTGTCCAATAAGCTCGCTAAGATGTACCCTCTGAAGGAGTCTAAAGTCTCTTCCCTCATTAACGCTCTCATTTTTGATTCGTCCCTAAGGCGGCTTGCCAGGCACGTCACCCTGCCAATAGAAGACGCAGTCTCGTTCCGAGATGTTCTCGACCGTAAGATTGACTTGGAGTTAAAAAAAGCATACTCTACGGCAGTGGGAGCATGTAGACCAGCTATTGCGACAGCGGCTGTCGCCAGGGCCATTTACACATGGGCAGCCAATGCTGAGAAAGCCCAGCTAGAATGTACTGACCAGGGGGAGGTAATATCCTCTTTGCAAGAGATCAGGCTAGCAGGCGATTTTGTGGCAGGGGCTTCAGTAGATGTCATTCGCTCCTCGGCTAGATCCATGTTAGCCTCAGTGATGGCCCGCAGAGCCTTATGGCTGAAGCCCTGGGTCGCTGACACGGCTTCGAAATCAAACTGGTGCAAGATACCATATAATGGCACAAACCTGTTTGGTGCGAAATTGGACTCTGCGATTTCCAAGGTCACTGGGGGAAAGTCGGGGCTTATTCCCTCCGACTGGAGGCCCAAGCTTTAGAGGGGCCCTACCTTCATCTGCCTGATAGATACAGGGAAGCCAGAACCTATCGCCCCGGCAAGGAGTTCAGGAGAGATTGGAGATCTACTCGCCCTTCCTTTGCGAGGGTCCAGAAGACCAAGGCCATTACCGCGGCGGACCAACAGAAGTCCTTTTGAAGTCTCACCTGCCCACCCAGCTCAGGTGGGCGCCAGGCTCAAGAGTTTCGCACAAGTTTGGTCAGAACACATAGAAGACCCATGGACTCTCTCCACGATCAAACATGGCCACAAATGGAACTTTATGGGGGCATTGCCTCACAGTGTCTTCCAACCCACCAAAATACCATCTTCCCTAGACAGAAGGAAGCTACTCATTCTATATGTCTCAGAGTTAATTCAGAAAGGAGCAGTCATGGAAGTTTCTTCGCACCAAAGGGGCAGGGGATTTTATTACCCTCTATTTTTGGTGCGAAAGAAGTCAGGGGATCTACGGCCCGTGCTGGACCTCAAGCGGCTCAACGAGAGAATTCAGATAGAGGCTTTCAAGATGGAGAGTCTCCAGTCCATTCTTCTGGCAGTGAATCTAGGAGACTGGATGCTGTCAATAGATTTATCAGACGCCTATCTTCATGTGCCAATTTATCCCGCCTTCCAGATATTTCTCCGCTTTTCCATCAGCCAACATCACTTCCAGTTCCGATGCCTACCGTTTGGCATCTCTTCGGCACCCAGGACATTCACAAAAGTCCTCCTTCCTCTCATAGCACTCCACAGGGAGAAGGGGTTGCGGGTACATCACTACCTGGACGATACCCTGCTCTTAGCAGCAAATCGGGAGACTCAATGCGTGAGCCCATCAGTATCCCTAGCTGGGTCCTATAGCTCCTCCAGATCCGGAGATAGTGACATTAGATGCCAGCGAGAGGGGTTGGGGCGCTCACTACCTGAATCAGGCAGCCCAGGGACAGTGGCACTTCCCTGCTCAGGGCACAATCTTAAACATACTGGAGCTCCGAGCTGCGTTCCAAGCCCTCTTGGCCTTCGCACCTCTGCTACACACTGTTAGAGGAGGTTCACACCATAATAGAATGGGCCCAGGTACACCTACTGGACCTGAGAGACTTTCTGAGCAGAGAACTACTGTCAAACAACGAGTGGTCTCTGGACCACCGGGAGTTCTCCATTCTGACGGAGGAGTGGGGGGTTTCAGAGATCGACCTGGCAGCAACACCAGCAAACGCCAAATGCTTGAGGTTCCTTTCCAGAGTATCCTTTCCGACAGCGAAAGGAACAGATTGCCTTCTTCACCCATGGGACTTCAATCTGGGGTACATATTTCCCCCAACTCCCCTGATAGAGAGGTTTCTATCCCGACGCCGAAGGTCATCGGCCACAGTAATTGCAGTGATACCCTTCTGGCCAAGGAGACCGTGGTTCACAACTCTTCTACAGCTCAGTACCCGACCTCCAATCCACCTGCCAGTATCTGCAGACCTCCTGCACCAAGGACAGTTCCTCCATCCGACCCCAGACAGGCTTCACCTAACAGCCTGGAGGTTAAGAGGGCTAGACTAAGAGAACAGGGATGTTCCCACAAACACCATCTACACCAGAGTTTGGGAAAGATTCGCCCAGTTGGCGCAACTTAAAGATTGTGATCCCATCTCGCCTGATCCTTACCAAATCCTGGAGTTCCTGCAAACGGGAGTTGACAAAGGCCTACATTCAAGCACCCTAAAGGTACAGATCTCCGCTCTGTCTGCCAAGACTGGCATCAGATGGGCCTTGCTTCCTTTGATTATCCAGTTCATGAAGGAATGCATAAAAATCAGACCGCCCAGGAAACCATCCTTTCCGGCTTGGGATTTTTTGGTGGTTCTCGAGGTGCTTTCCAATCCTCCTTTCTTCTCACTTAACTCAATTTCCCTATGGGACCTGACCTTAAAGTTGTCCTTCCTCATTGCTATTGCTTCGGCTAGAACAGTGTCGGAATTACAAGCTCTCATGTCTAAGGAACCGTACTTCGTTTTCCTGCCCGACAGGGTGGTACTGAGGCCTTCAGATTGTTTCCTTCCAAAAGTTACTTCGGCCTTCCACTACAGCCAGGGCATCGTCTTGCCATGCCTTTCTAACGAGAATGGCAAACCTCATGCCTTGGACATTAAGTCTACAATTTCCAACTATCTGTGGGCTACTACCCACCTTCGGTCGACAGATGCCCTCTTGATTATACCTCATGGAGCCAGGGGAGGCCAAGCAGCCACTTCCCGTACCATCGCCTCTTGGCTAGTCAAGGCTATTGAAAAAGCGTATTTCACTCAACAACTGGAGATTCCGGAAGGCATCAGGGCGCACTCAACCAGGGCAGTGACAACCTCTTGGGCAGCATATTGTGGCGTTTCTTCGGAAACTATCTGCAGAGCAGCAACCTGGTCTTCCAGGCATACCTTTATCTCCGGTGGACACCGCTCACTTGGCTACAGCCGAATTTGGCAGATCTATATTTAGGGCCAATTGTTCTGCACTATAGGGAATAAATACTATTTGCATTGAACCCTTCCGACTGGTGAGTTATTTTCCAGTGTGTGCTGCCATGAATGCGTCAGGAAAACGGAAAATTGTATACTCACCTTTCCATAATTTTCCTTCCTGATGCATCTTCATGGCAGCACACAGGTGCCCATCCTGTTGTTCAATGATGATATATATGGAGAATGATGCCGGGCGTCTCCCCTTCAAATTTATAGCTAACCAATCCTGTCAGGTTGTGGAAGCGGAGTCACAACCCAGTGTGTGCTGCCATAAAGATGCATCCGGAAAGTAAAATTACGGAAAGGTGAGTATACTATTTTCCGTTATACGAGTGCTGTGAAAGCAACCTTATATAGTATGGGGCGTGGACTTTGTCCCCGTGACCCACGATTGGCACCCTGCCTTTGGCCAATTATGGATCACTCTGAGGAGCGTGCTGTGATTGGCCAAAGCACGCAGGTCAGATGTATGCTTTCCGCGGCACTCAAATTTTACACAAATTGCCCATAAAATTCGCTGTTCAGCGAACGGGCGAACAGCCAATGTTCGAGTCGAACTAACGTTCGACTCAAACCCAAAGCTCACCCCTAACGGACACTACAAGAAGACCCATTGGTCTCTCGCTTTTGCAGAGTGCTGGCTAAGTACACAAGACACAAAAATGTCCCACATGGGATCTGTCGGTGGTTCTGAGGGGGATCATCAAAAGTCCCTTGGAGCCTCTACAACAATAGTTCTCAACCTTTTAGTGCCGTGACCCCTTGATTAAATTTCCCAAGTTGTGGGGACCCCTAACAGTTAAAAAAAAAATTGTAGCGTGGGTTGTTGTCAGCACCCAAGGCAAGAGAAGTAATTTTCACCCCTAACCCATGGAAATTTAGCGCTCCCCGAGTCCTCCTACAGTATTAAAACCCCTTATGGTACATTTTAGGATGTGCCACTCTCTTTGTTCTCCTCTTTTTCCCTTTTATCTCTCGCTATCCTAATTTCTTGTTTCCCCCCCATCCTTCTGTCTAGCCGTCTTTCTTGTTTTTTCTCTTATTCTTTCTCCCCCTTTTCTTTCTCCCCCCCCCCCCCTCTTTTCCTCTGCCTTCCATGTATTCTCTATTTTAATTACTTCTATTACTCCTTGGTGGAGGGGGAATGGGATGAGTATCAATGCTGGGGGGGAGTTCTGATCAGCCAACAATAGTTCTCAACCTTTTAGTGCCGTGACCCCTTGATTAAATTTCCCAAGTTGTGGGGACCCCTAACAGTTAAAAAAAAAATTGTAGCGTGGGTTGTTGTCAGCACCCAAGGCAAGAGAAGTAATTTTCACCCCTAACCCATGGAAATTTAGCGCTCCCCGAGTCCTCCTACAGTATTAAAACCCCTTATGGTACATTTTAGGATGTGCCACTCTCTTTGTTCTCCTCTTTTTCCCTTTTATCTCTCGCTATCCTAATTTCTTGTTTCCCCCCCATCCTTCTGTCTAGCCGTCTTTCTTGTTTTTTCTCTTATTCTTTCTCCCCATTTTCTTTCTCCCCCCCCCCTCTTTTCCTCTGCCTTCCATGTATTCTCTATTTTAATTACTTCTATTACTCCTTGGTGGAGGGGGAATGGGATGAGTATCAATGCTGGGGGGGAGTTCTGATCAGCCAACTGATCAAGGTGCTCTTGATCAAGGTCATCTGCTGATCTAAGAACTGTAGTAGGGACTTTTAATGGCAACTATAATCACAGGTAGTGTTACCCAGTGTGTCTCCGACTTTGTGGTGTCTCGTAGCAGAGAAATCAGGAGATAGGATTCCCTCCAGCCCCTTCCACTTCACAATCCTCACCAGTCAGCGGACCTTTAGTCTCTGCCCCCCAGCCATGCCGTGAACTGAATGGGCGGCTGTGAAGAGGCTGAGTGGGCGGCCGTGTGCTCCAGGAACAGCCTAGCTAGGTGGCCACCGGCTCCAGAGACAGCCCTGCTGAGCAGCCGCAAGAAGGCTGGGAGAGTGGTGCGGGCTTCAGGAACAGCCCAGGATTTGGTGACCACTGGCAAATCATCATTTGACCCCTGAGGGGGTCCCGACCCCAAGGTTGAGAACCACTGCTCTACAAGAAACAACTTTACGCCTGCTGACATTCAAAACTGTGTTCCTCGTAGCTATCACTACAGCATGTAGGATAGGGGAACTCCAGGCTCTGTCTGTCAGACAGCCTTTTCTCAAGATTCACGATGACAGAATCGTCCTTCAAACAGATCCGGGATTTACACCAAAAGTGATGTCAACTTTTCATAAATCCCAGGATAAAATACTACCTTAATTTTGTAGTTCACTAATAACAAAGAGCAAGAACTAAGCCTTCTAGATGTTAGAAGATGCCTTCTTTATTTCCTTGAAATCACAAATGAGTTCAGAGCATCAGACGCACTGTTCTTCCTGTATGCTGGAAAACAAAGGTAAACAAGAATCTAAAAAAACGCTAGCTAGATAGATAAAGTCAGTGATACTGGAGTGCTACGTAGTTATGAAAGTAATACCACCAAAAGGGCTCCAGTGGGCCTCTTTGGCAGTGAAGACGGGAGCCACTCCAGAGCATATTTGAAGGGCAGCAACTTTGTCAAGATTCTCTACCTTTGTTCAGCATTACAGGACCAGGCTTTTGGTAGGAAAGTCTTCCAAGCCATTATTCCACCCTAGTCTGGTGAGTACTTGGTTATCCTCTCACGGACTGACCTAGAAGATGACTGGGGGAAAAAACAGAGTTAAATCTTACGGTAACTCCTGTTTCCAGTAGTCTTTCAGGGCAGAACGATTCCACCCTAATATTTAACCTTGTGGGGTTGTGTTTTATTCAGATTCCAAACTTTGTTTTTTTTGGATGACGGACCAGGGACCTGAGGGACCGCCTTTTAAAGAAATTGGTGGCAATGTATTTCCTGTGTAAGGAGGAGTTCCTTCTCTCAAGGGCTGCCCTGGAATACTACTGGAAACAGCGTTACCGGTAAGAACTAACTTTTTGTGCTCATTTTGGTAGTTTTTGCTGCTTTTTTCAACACACACTTTGACTTGTTTTTTTAAATTGTATTTTAGATTTTTTTTTGTGTGCTTTTTTAACATGTATTTTGGCTTACTTTCACCTGTGTTTTTTAGTGTGCATTCCGGAAACACATACAAAATGCATGATATGCTACAAGCAAGGCTGTATCCTGGCCTAGGCCAACAAGGCCCAGGCCTAGGGCAGCACTTTGCAGGGGGGCAGCACGGAAAGAGTCCCCGCCGGCTTGTGCTACACTGTTAGTGTAACACAAGCTGCTTCTAATTTTGATTGTCCTATCATCCTGGACCACAAACATTCCTCACTGTGCTATGTTTTCTGCTGCACCATTGGCATGGTTTTATCTTCCTGGTCCTCTCCATAAAATTATCAGAAATAAACACAAAGCTCTCGGTCCTGTCAGTGGGGGAAACGCTGATCTCCTGTTCATACAATGTATGAACAGAAGATCAGTGATTTCCCCTAGTGAGTCAACCCCCCCATACTGTTAGAACACACCCAGGAACACACTTAACCCCTTCCCTGCCCCCTAGTGTTAACCCCTTCACAGCCAATGGCATTTTTATAGTAATCCAATGCATTTTTATAGCATTGATCGCTATAAAAATGCCAATGGTCCCAAAAATTTGTCAAAATTGTCCAATGTCAGCCATAATGTCTCAGTACTAAAAAAAAACGCTGATCGCCACCATTACTAGTAAAAAAAAAATATTAATAAAAATGCCATAAAACTACCCCCTTTTTTGTAAACGCTATAAATTTTGCGCAAACCAATCAATAAACGCTAATTGCAATTTTTTTTTTAACTAAAAATATGTAGAAGAATACGTATCGGCCTAAGTAGGAAAAAAAAAGTTTTTTTATATATTTTTTGGGGATATTTATTATAGCAAAATGTAAAAAATATTGAATTCTTTTCAAAATAGTCGCTCTATTTTTGTTTATAGCGCAAAAAATAAAAACAAATACCACCAAAAGAAAGCTCTATTTGTGGGAAAAAAAGGGCGCAATTTTGTTTGGGAGCCACATCGCACGACCGCGCAATTGTCAGTTAAAGCAACGCAGTGCCGAATCACAAAAAGTGCTCTGGTCTTTGACCAGCAATATGGTCCAGCAAGGGGGTTAAGTGGTTAAAGTAGAACTATGGGCAACACTTTTTTTTTTTTTTTTTCACCATCCCTGTCCCATTGAAGAGATTTCCCTTCACTTCTTGCCCCCTAGCCAAACAGGAAGTGAGAGGAAATCTATGCAAATTAAAGCAGAGTTCCACCCAAAAATTGAACTTCCGTTTAATCCCCTCCTCCCCCCCCTTACATGCCACATTTGGCATGTAATTTTTTTTGGGGGGGGGGGAGTGGGGGCTTCAGTAGGAGTGGGACTTCCTGTCCCACTTCCTGCTTCCGCCGAGGGGCTGGTAAGGTGACTAGGCCTAATCGCCTTACTGCAGCCCCTCCCTTTGGACACTGACAGGTCCTAGACGATCGCCTGTCCAATCAGCGGCGGGCCGTGCCGCGTGCATGCGCAGTGTGGCTCGCGCATGCGCAGTGGGTGCCCGGCCGTGAAGCCGAAGGCTGTCATGGCTGGGTGCCCACAGTCGCAATG
Source organism: Rana kukunoris (assembly GCA_029574335.1). Lineage (NCBI taxonomy): Eukaryota > Metazoa > Chordata > Amphibia > Anura > Ranidae > Rana > Rana kukunoris. The sequence continues at coordinate 154,208,492 of CM056053.1, forward strand.
AGGATGCCGGCCGGGGAGGGGGGGAGAGGAGCGGAGCCCTGGTCGGCGCGTCGCTGGAACGTGGAGAAGGTAAGTGTCTGTTTATTAAAAGCCAGCCGCTACACTTTTTGTAGCTGCTGACTTTTAATAAACATTACATTTGGGTGGAACACCCCTTTAAGGGAATATACTGCCCCCCCCCCGACCCTAAGAACTAGTGTCCCCACTTGAAAATGTCAGGGCGGGTTTTAAACAGAAGGGGTGTGGTCTTGACAGGAAGGGGTGGTTCATATTTAAATTAGGGGGGGTGCACAAGTTTAGTCATGCCTAGGGCAGCACAAAACCTAAATACAAAACCTAAATACACCACTGGCTACAAGGTGCCATTAAATATTAATGGCACACCAAAAGTGGCTAGCAAATGTGCTGTTTGCCTAAATACACAAAAAAGGAAAATCAAAATGCATGTTAAAGTGTCAAACTACATACTAAAAGAAGACCCAAAATGTGTGTTAGAAACCACACCAAAATGCATGTTAAAATAACCTATGCCAAAATGTGCACTAAAGGGCCAAATGCACATTAAAAAATACAGCATGTTAAACGGGAAAATGTGTGTAACTAATGAACAATAAAAAATGTGCCAAAATGTGTTAAAAAAAAAGGTTAAAAACGCCAGTGCTTATTTTATTCATGTAATTACACGGTCTTAACGTTCCACTTTTAAAACTCAGCTGCTCTGTAATCATACAGGTGTCTCAAGAGATCACAGGCAGCTCTCCTCCTTCTATACAGATCCTTCTATACAGATCCCAGGTGTTCTCAGAAGAAAAACTTCTTCTCTCTTCTCCTGAGAACAAAGTGAGAACAAGTGTTGCCAACCGTCCGTATTTTTATGGACAGTTCGTAAAAACCGGCACTTTTTCCCCCGTTCGTAAATGTCTGTGTTTGCGGGAATGTGCCAGTAAAAATAGCCGAGAACGGTTCGGCTTGGAACTGTGCATGGAGATTGAAGGCAGGGGGGTGATGGTGGCTGCGGTGGTACCGCAGAGGGGGGTGGAGGCAGGGGGTGTTGGTGGTACCGCAGAGGGGGGTGGAGGCAGGGGGTGTTGGTGGCACCGCAGAGGGTGGGGATGGAGACAGGGATTATTGGTGGCACCGAAGAGGGGGATGGAGGCAGGGGGCCTGGGGGAGATTTGGAGGCAGGGGGAGATTGTGGCACCGCAGAGGGGCTTTAAGGCAGGGGTTGTTGGTGGCAGAGGGGGATGGAGGCAGGAGGTTGTTGGTGGTAGAGGTTGATGTGACTAAAAAATTGCCCTTATTATATTGAAAATAACAAAAATATGTTTTTTTACCTTAATATCTACCTTAAATCACATTGCTATTTGCCTAGCGTACTTATTTGTAGCCTAAACACCTAAAAATTAAATTGAGTACATTTTGTGAAATGCCAGTAAATTTCGGGTGTCGTGCCAGTAAATTTTAATCCGGTAGGTTGGCAACACTGTCTCCGCCTCATAAACAGGGTGCCAGAGGAGAAGATTTTCTCTGAGATCTGCAATCAGATAAATGTATCTCTGTTTGATAAACGTACACCAATGTCCAATGCAAAGTTAATTCTAGTTGAAGTACTTAGATCACAGTGGTCATTTGCACCCTAGCTCATCCATTCAGTAAAGCCCCTTTCACACTGGGGCCTTTTTCAAGCACTTTGGTGTTAAAAATTAGCCTGTAAAGCGCCTGAAAGAAGCCTCATCTGCAAACCCAATGTGAAAGCCTGAGTGCTTTCAGAGCCCTTTTACACTGCCAGTGCCCTAAAAATGCTGGTAAAGCACCGCTAAGACCCTTTTACACTGGGGCGTTTTTCAAGCGCTTTGGCGTTAAAAAAAAGCTCCCTCAATGGGAAAGGGGCTTTAGGAGCGGTGTATTCAACGCTCCTAAAGCGCTGCAAAGAAGCTGCTTGCAGGACTATTTTTTATGCCCTGCCAGCGCAGTAACTCAGTGTGAAAGCACTCAGGCTTTCACATTGGGATTGCAGATGCAGCTTCTTTCAGGCGCTTTTTTTAATGCTGAAGCGACTGAAAAACGCCACAGTGTGAAAGGGGTCTTAGTCTTGCATTCTTTTTAATGCTACATTGTGAGGCAGAGTGGATTACTGTCACAATCTCAGAGAATCTTGCATTCATTGGAATGTGAGATGTCTACTGAATGACGATTAAGTGACACTGTTCTTCAGAGTACCGCAGCCGGAACTGTCCTGCGCAGCACTGGACATTCAGTGCTGATTGTAATGTATGGGAATGATTTAGGCCCCATGCACACGAGAAGCAAAAGCAAACACTTCTAAACTCAAGTTTTCAAATGCAAAAACCGGCGTTCAAAACGCCCGTTTTTGCCGCGAATTTCGCTGCGTTTTGCCGCGTTTAGCGGCGTTTTACCGCGATTGCGGCTATCAGCGTTCAGAACCACTGAATTGTAGACCCTCCCAAAGCTTATATATTTAACCATTTCTGCAATTTTTAACAGAGAGAGCAGCAGCAGCAGAGAGAGCACTTGCATACATTCATTATTCTCCTTTGTGAAATGGATCCCATAATGAATATATGCCAAGAAATTGTCCTTACTTTGCTCTTGATGAGGCTTCAACGCCGTCGCAAACTACATTCGAAAATTCGAATTTTTAACATTTCTATTTTTCAAAACTTCGAATTTTCAAAATTCGAATTTTCAAAATTCGAATTTTCAAAATTCGAATTTTCAAAATTTCGAATTTTCAAAATTTCGAATTTAGAAAAATTCGAAATTTTGAAAATTCGAAATTGTGAAAAATTCGAATTTTCGAAAATTCTCATTTTGAAAAATTCTCATTTTGAAAAATTCTCATTTTGAAAAATTCGAATTTTGAAAAATTCGAAATTTTGAAAATTCGAAATTTTGAAAATTCGAAATTTTGAAAATTCGAAATTTTGAAAATTCGAAATTTTGAAAATTTGAAATTTTGAAAATTCGAATTTTGAAAATTCGAAATGTTAAAAATTCGAATTTTGAAAATTCGAAATTTGAAAATTCGAAATGTTAAAAATTCGAATTTTCAAAATTCGAATTTTTAAAAATTCGAAATTTAGAAAAATTCGAAATTTTGGAAAATTCGAATTTTGAAAAATTCGCATTTTCAAAATTCGAATTTTTAAAAATTCGAAATTTTCAAAATTCGAATTTTTGAAAATTCAAAATTTTCAAAATTCGAATTTTAAAAATTCGAATTTTTAAAAATTCGAAATTTAGAAAAATTCGAAATTTTCAAAATTCGAATTTTTCAATAAGTCTTTTTTGACTCTGTCTGATACAGACTTCCATCTCTTCTGAAAATCTTTCACTGTACAAGGAAAAATAAGAATATGTCAGAAATTGTAACTAGTTAACATCCCAACCAAGCCCAAAGCTGTATTAATCTTACCTCTTTTTTCTTGGTGATATGGGTTCAACTGGTTCCAGTTGGATGTCAATTCTTTTCCAATTTCTTGCCAAGTCCTTTGCTTGGCTGTCCTGTCTGAATATAGTTCATGGGACTTGTCCCATATTTGGGGATAAACCTGGACTGCCTCTATAAGTTGTACTAAAGTAACATCAGAAGTCATTTTTGGAGATGTCACCTCTTCAACTTCTAACCAAAAATGAAGATTTTGGGAGGTGGCTTGTGGACAAAGGTCAGGAAAAACACATGTCTTGGGGTTGTCTGCTGGCTAGACAGCATGCCAGGCATTTATATGCAAATTAGACACTGATTAGATTAGTTGGGCTGAATGGAAATGCAGGTGGACAGACGTTGTTGAAAGTACAACATATAGGTTTAAATTCAAAAGGAAAATTTTGGAAAGTGCAATGCTGGTGGTGTATTGAATTATTGAATGAATATATATCATCTTTGAATTATCTGAATGATAGACATAATTTAAAACGATTTAAATAATTTTTTTGACATTTTTTAATATTTCCCTATTTTATTATGTTAAAAAAAGGGTTCCTTTAAAAACGCGTATAAACGCAAACGCGGCTAAACGCGTTTAGACGCGTTTAGCGGCATTTAGCGTTTAAAACGCAAAAGCAAACGCTTCTGAACCCAAAATTTTGCGTTTGAAAAAACGGCCCTAAACCCAACTGCTTTTAACCGCCAAAAAACGTGATTGTGTGCATGGACACATAGGATAACATTAAATGGGTTCAGGGGCAGTTGAAAAAAATGCCCAAACGCCTCTGAACTCGAGTTTACCAGCGTCTCGTGTGCATGGGGCCTTAAAGTCAGAACTGTCTGTAATGCTGCACCCAGACCCATGAAACACACTTCATTACTGTGGATTTTATTTTCAGTGCAGATGTCCAAAATATTTTTTTGGTGGAGTTCAGCTTTTAAAGCTATAATCGATGTTGCAGATGGGTTTGGGCAAAACCCAGAAGAAGCTGTCAGGACTGGGCCAGTTGGCTATGGATAGGAATTTCTCCCCCTTACAGTTGCACATACACAAAGGGAAGGGTGGTTGACAGTCAAGTGACCTAATGTAGCAGCCCATGTGTACTGTGGTTAACCACTTTGCAAAAGGAAAGCCAGATGCGTGGACCTTCACCTCTCATTTTAGGCCTGCCAGTCATAAACAAGACTACACCTGGGTAGCAAAAGTTGGTGGCAACCCCAAGATATCACAAAAAAATTCAGCAGGCAGACCCAACTAACTAGCAATCTGTTGTTGCTGATGTGGGGGGGGGGGTCTTTGGATAGAGTGCTGAGGTGAATGGTTTCAAAGTAATTATACTATTACTGTATTACACCAAGCTCCAACACGCTGACAACATAACTGATAAGAGTTTATGTGTTTATTGAGGGGGGAGTATTCATTCCTATGGATTATTGGCTTTTGTGACTTAAATCCATCTAGTGACTACAGGGCACTGCGACCAAACATGGTACATTGTACCTATCTGGCCACAATGCCGAAAGCAAATGGGGGTTCCAAAGGGGTGCATCGTCGCAACTCTGGTCTGGACCAAATACCAATCAAGGAGTGTTTTTATAGTTTGCTTCAGTTAGTGTTGTGTTAATAAATAATTTGGATAAAGCATAGGCAATATCTTGCCAGTCAGACAATTCAAGAGTGGTATTCAAGTATTGTTCCCATTGAGTCATATATTGGAGCTTAGTAGTTGGGTCAGTAAGAGTGGCGTACACCATAGATACCCGTACCCATAGAAGGCCTTTCGTTTGACAAGGTAATTCAAAATGTAAGGGGTCCCTCTAGCAAATTAAGTTTAGATCATACAAAAGAGATAAGCTGTTTGTACCGAAATATTTTACTATAGGGCATGTGTAACGTATCCTTAAAATGTTGCAATGAGTACGGTTGATCCCTGTTGAGGTAGTCACCTAAACATGTTCTAAATTTTCCCGTTGTGATTCTCTGTGGTTTTCTCGTCGGGAAAACTGCTGGAGAGCCTACACACGGCCAGTTTTCTCGACGAGAAAACCGATCGTGTGTACGTGGCAATAGGCATTCCCCGAAGCATGTGTTTTTTGGTAGAGAAACCATTCCTGCATTTATTTAAAAGATTTTAGTATGCCTTTAGTGACATCTACTGGATCTTTGTATCATTTTTTTTTTTTTCTTTCCTTGACTGCAATTCTCCTCCTAGGTAGAGAAAAACAGAGCCTACTTGGTACCAAAGGTATTTCTATCTAAAAAAAGTAGGGGTTTATTATGTAAGGATAATGGGCAAAGCCATGAAACCACTAGTGAAAGGTTATAGCTCACAACAATTAGGTGTTCATAGGGGAACTATACAAGGATGCCCCTTATCTCCCATTTTATTTATATTGGCCCTAGAGCCTCTGGCTATTAAACTTAGGAACCGTCCTGACATCAAAGTGATACAGTGCGGAGGCATAGAACACAAATATGCACTTTTTTCCAATGATAGCCTCCTATTACTCACCTCTCTGATTACATCACTCCCGTCTCTTCTATGGATAATGCAACATTTCTCCATTATCTGGGGCCTCACTATTAATCATACTAAATTGGTTGCCTTGAATCTCTCCCTAGAAACGGACACAATTACACAACTACAGAATTATTTTTCCTTCAAATGGCAAACAAAGGCCCTTCCATATTTGGGCATCTCTCTGACTCCCACCATAGACAAACTGTATATAACAAATTATCCGTCATTATACCCAAAAATTATAACAGACCATCAACGTTGGGAACACAGTCCACCATCATGGTTTGGCAGACTGTATGCATTAAAGATTAACCTTTTACCTAGATTGTTATATTTATTCAGAACATTACCCATCCAAATTTCCCTGCCTGAACAGATTTCAGAATAAAATGTTGAAATTTATATAGGTGAACAAGAGACCTTGAGTAAATAAATTTACCTTATACACAACAAAGTCTTGAGGTGGCTTGGGTGTTCCGGATCTAGCTAAGTATTACTGAGCAGCGCAATTGGCCCAACACATACAGTTTCATTCCTCATCTCCGCCCAGAGGCGTATCTAGTGAAAATTGCGCCTGTGGCAAAGCACTGAAACTGCGCCCCTGTCGAAACATTTAAAAACCCATCTTTCAGATAACCTTGACAAAAAAACAGCTAACAAAACAAGTGATAATTATCATCCCTTGGGTAGTGACATATCCTCTTTATGGAGAAATCTGGGGTTTATTAGACCCCTGATCCCTCCTCTGCCCTCCAAGGCCAAGTAAATGCAGAACGAATACTGGAAGTGATGAAATCTTCACCACTTAAGACCTCCATTTTCACAGAGGAGAGGGAGAAACTGATGTTCTTGTCAATCCAACCAGATGGAATGGGAGAGCCTGGGAAAACAGGGGAGGGCTGTGGCTGAACGCAGCAGGGATAGCGCTGCCATTGTCCATTAGCAAAGGTGCTGAAAGGGAGATCTTGCCTATGCTCGGGAGGAGGGAAGAAGAGACCCTCAGACCCTGGTAAGTGCCTTGCTGCCCAGCCACTCAATGGCGCCCCCTTCATATTTGCCATGGCCGCCATACCCTAGATATGCCACTGTCTCCGCCACCTACTTGGATGAAATTAGAATCTTCTTTATATCCCACAAGACCGGTTAGTCATTTAATGTAGCTCCAACAAAAAGATAGACCGGTCATAATGTGCCCGACACTATCATTCTCACTACATTTATGGGATAGACTTGTAAAACCCTATGGTTTAAAATCACTGCATAACCCTATGTCCTCCTTAGTCCATAACCCAGCATTCACTCCAGGTCTCCATTCCCACACATTTGATTGGTGGACCAACACTAAAATTTATGCAATTCTAGTTTTCAAGTCAGAAAAAATATTCTATATGATGAAATGGGAACAAGATATAGACGAAACCTTCGAAATAGATGAATGGTTCAAAATATCACAGTGTGCATATAGATCATATATAAACACTTCTTTGATCGAGACAAACTACAAGGTATTAATGAGATGGTATATGGTCCCTACGAGAATAGCAGCGTTTTTCCCGGGGGCCTCCTCTTTCTGCTTTCGTAGATGTGGGATGGAAGGTACTGTACTACATATATGGTCGTCCTGCCCTAAGGTGAAAAGTTTTTGGATTCGTATTTACAATTTAATTTATTCACACACTCAGGTGAACTTACATAAAGCTCCACAGCAAGCTCTTCTGGGACGTCCAGTAGATGGAACTCCAAAACAGACAGGGAAACTCATGGGGCCAGATTCACAGAGCCATTACGCATGTCTAACTGGTGTTAGACTGGAGTAATTTCAAATTACGCGCGTTTTCTAGCTAGTCGAAAACCTCAAACCATGAATAGATGGCTGCGGGCTTCAATTCAACTGGATTACGTGTTCGTACGCCTTCGGATCTACGCTGCAATAAAATTGCGGCCACTGGGTGGACTTCCCGTCGTTTTCCGCGTCGGGGTATGCAAATGAGCTTTTGCCAGCGATCCCAGAAATTACGATCTTCAATCGCAATCTCTTACGGCACCTTTAGTCATCTTTTTTTTACGTAACACTATACCAGCTTTTTGCTGGTCTAATATTAGACAGCCCATGTTAAGTATGGCCGTCGTTCCCGCGTCGAATTTCTACGTTTTCCGACGTCCTTTATTATTTTTTACGTAAGTCGTCCGGGAATAGGAATGTTCGTAAACGCCGCTACTCAAACAACGAATGACGTAACGACATGATTTCGCGCAATGCACGGCGGGAAATTTCTGAACGGAGCATGCGCAGTTCGATCGCCGCGGGGACGCGCTTAATTTGAATGTTTCACGCCCCCCAATTGCGTATTTCGATTACGCGGCGAGAAATAGACTACGCCGCCGTAGCGTATGGGCAAAAATCTACCAGGATTCGGTGTAGAGCCTGGTGAAATACCGCAGCGCAATATTAAGTGTATCTGAATCTGGCCCATAGCCTTCATCTTTACTACAGCTAGGATAGCGATTGCGAAGTCATGGAAAACTCCTGCAATTCCATTTAATTTAGTAAAATCTAAGCTCTCTTGAATTATGGTAAATGAACACCCATCAGTGACATGTTGGATAAACAAGCTAATTAAATATTTATCTGACCCTTTGTGAATAACAGAGGTTCAGATATATCCATAACATAATGTGTACTTATTTCTCTGGTTTTCTACCATCTTCTCCTATCCTCTTCTTTTTCTTTTCCTTCTTTTTTATTTTTCTAGAATCATTTTTTTCTCATATCCTCTCCCAACCACTATGGGAGAGAGAGACACTATAATTTGTAATACAATAAATGTTATTTTTTTTATTTTTTTATCATTCTATCGGACGAGAAGATTTGCTTATGCAATATAACGATACCTCCAGAATGTTTAATTCTCATGGAAAAACAAGTTAATTGGCACAAACTTTCAGTAGAGCCACACAGGAGGTTTTCGTTCCCCTTTATTCCTATAGGGGGAGGGTGAGGGAAGGATCCACAGCTTGCCCATAATTGTTTTCAATAAGTGGTGTATTCTTCTCAGACCGTTTAAATTATTTGTTTCAATGTCTGGTTTTCGCCTTAGGACGGGTTGAAATTTTAGTTATATAGACCGAATGCTGTTACTATCCTTCTCGGCAAGTTTATTTTTAATTGTATGATGTTATACTTTCTGATTCTCTGTAAAATTTAAAATAAAAAACATTGGAAGAGAAAAATTGCTCCAACATGTATAGAAAAGCACATAAAACATAGATACCAATTATAGTCCAAACCGTTTAGATCACTGTAAATGGTACATTCAGTATGTGGGAAGAAATAAAAATAAAAAGGCAAGTGGATAAATTCAGGCCTCATTCACACAGACAGACCGTTCGGGTCCGCCTGTCAGTTTTGACGGCGGACCTAAAACGGCCGCTCCATGCATCCCTATGGAGCGTCGGATGTCAGCGGAGACATGTCCGCTGACATCCGACCCTATCCGATCCGCTAAAAACAGACTATGGGGGACACTTCCCCATCCGTCCATGCAGATCGGATAAGATCTGATGAAAAAAATAGCACCGTTTTGCGTTAAAAAGTCCTTGCCCTTTCCAAATACGCAGCAGCTGAAAAAAAATCATGGATGTAAATGTGTCTCATAGGCGCCGTACACACGGCCGAGGTTCTCGCTGAAAATCAGCGAGAACCTCGCTGGAATGCACATTCCAGCGAGGACCTCGGCCGTGTGTACGGTCTCAGCGAGCTTCCCGTCGGGAAGCCCGTCGAGCCGAAATAGAGAGCACGCTCTCTATTTCCTCGACGGCCCGCCTGGAAGAATGGCTGGTTGCCATTCCCGACGGGCGGGTCGCCGAATTCGACGGCCGGGAGAGAACCTCGACGGGCGGAACGATGTGTTCTGCCCGTCGAGGTTCTCTGCCGTGTGTACGCGGCCATAGGAAAACATGTAAATGAACTTTAGTGTTTCTGCAAAAAGCACCAAAAAAACAGAGGTGTGAACCCAGGCCTGAGATGTTTAGTAACAATGGGGTTAAACAAAAAAAAAAAAGTACAAAAAGAGCAAATAATCACTACTGTAAGGGGTTCATTTTTTTTACTGTGGGACAGTGAAAATAATATTCACAGTAGTGATTTGCTTTTTTGTACTATAAAGGGCTATTTTATTTTATTTTTTTAACCCCATTATGTTACTGGCCGATTAATCGATTATGAAAATTGTAATCGATTCATTTCATAATGAATTAGTTGTAGATTAGCCCTACATGAGTCCCTGCTACCTACCTGTGACATTTAATTTAATTTTCTATTGGCCTCTGTATCACACCATTCTGACATCTGTTCTTGACCGACTTCCTTCTCTAGTATTTGACCCTTAGCTTCTCTTAGATTGGCCATAATTAAGATGGTGTCAATGATTTTGTACATAAAAGAAACACTTATTTAGCAAAATGCCCCACTTCAGTGATACAAAAAAAAAAAAAAACGGGAGCCGAACATGTATTGCAAATCGTATTTTTATGACACAAGGACCCAATAAAGAACTCCAGGATAAAAATAAAAGGATTTCCTCCAGGTAAGTCTGCTATGTTTGTGCATTGCTGTATAGGCCCATACACACGATCGGACTTTCCGACGAGAATTGTGTGATGGCAGGATGTTGTCGTATAATCCAACCATTTGTATGCTCCATCGGACAATTGTTGATGTGGGATAGCATGCTTTAAAATGTTTGTGTGTACAGAAGCCAGACGGAAAAAAATACAAAGTACAAACACGCATGCTCCGAACCAATGCTAACCATAAGACATTAGCAGAAGTTGCCCAAAGGGTGGCGCTAAATAGCTGAAAAATTAAGTAGTTTTGTTTTTGTTGGCCAACAATTCCGTGTCTTTGCCCGATGGAAATTCGATTGTCTGTACGAGGCTTTAGGCCCTGTACACACGATCAAACTTATCCGATGAAAGCGGTCCGACGGACCGTTTTCATCGGACATGTCTGCTGGGCTGTTTTGGTCCGATGGTTGTACACACCATCAAACCAAAATCCCCGGACAGACAGCGCGGTGACGTTGACGCCACCACGTCACCAACCAGGAAGTAAAATACCTCCACGCATGCGTTGAATCCATTCAACGCATGCGGAAGATTTCGGTCCGCTGGTTAGGCGTACTAACCAGCGGACATGTCGGATGGACGGGTTTCCAGCAGACAAGTTTTAAAGCATGCTACCATGTCTAAGGCTGGATTCACACATGTGCGGTCCGAATTCCAGCTCCGTTTTCTCTGCGAAGAGAAAAAAAAACAGCTGTTTAGCAGTTCCTCGCCATTGTAGGCGAGGATCAGCTGAGCAGGGAGAAGAGGTGGTGTAGCGAGGAGGGGGAGAGAATGCCACAACGGAATGCATCTGCGAATCAGATGCATTCCCATAGAAGAATATGTGCCTTCAATTCACACCGCACTGCCTATAAAACGCACATGTTTTTTGGTCAACCAGATGCATTAAAACGAATGGATTTTAAAATGTTATGCGAATTGGATGCGGTGTAAGCACAGATCCCAGCCTAAATTTATGTGTGCAATGAATAGCTGCATCCAATTTTTATACTATCTTGCTGCAAATAAAGAATTCCATCATGAGAGAAACATGGAGGCTGAAATTGGTGAAATCTCCTTTTTTAATATGCTAGTTTCCCAACTGTCACGTGCAAATACTTGCTTCAATAAGTGTGTATACAGATAAGGACTTGACTTTCTCTAACTGTCCTAAACAATATAATTGTTTTAGGCCAGTGACTGAGGTATTGACATGGGCCAGGATAACAGCCAGGCAGAAAGCATGTTTTATAAGTTTTAGTTTTTTCTTAGGTGGTCAGTAATAGAAACCCACCAGAACAATCATCAGGTTAACCTCAGCCCAACTGCAGCTAAAACTTTTTTTTTGAGTAATGGAAAGTGTGGAAGAGTCTTTTTTTTATTGCAATCTAGATTCCTTTTTTTAGGGAGGTTTCAGGACAGTAAGCGATGGAACATCTTTACGACAGGGAAACAGATTAAAAACAAAACATTTCTGAAGTGTTATGCCTCATACACACAATTGGGTTTCCGGCAGACTTTTTACCACCGCAAAACCAGAGGGGAAGCCGAGAACCGGCTTGGCAGCTTTTTCCCCTCCTACACACGGCCGGTTTTCCTGGCAAGAAAACTGCCATGAGAGCTTTGGTCGAGAATCCTGGCTGTGTGCATGCTCCACCGCAGGCTTTCCCCGTGGGAAAACTGCCGAATGAAAAATCGCCAGGAATCCCGGCGGGAAAAAGGGAAACATGTTCTAATTTTTCCCGGTGGTTTTCCTGTCGGGAAAACTGCCATGGAGCATACACACGACCAGTTTTCCCCGGCCAAAAGCTGTCAAGGCAGTTCTCCAGATGGGAAAACTGGTTGTGTGTACGAGGCACTAGAACTGATAATGGTTTTGTTGCCAACGTTGCTGGCCTGATGAGACCCCCTCCTCCCCTTTTATGTATAGGCATCACAGGAACAGAAATCTACTCAATAGAGGCAGTGGCTAAGTGGTTAGCACTTCTGCCTAGCAGCACCATGGCACTATCTGCTTGGAGTTTGCATGTTGAGGGTACACCGGTTTCCTCCCACACTCCAAAGACATGCTGATAGGATAATTGGCTCCTGTCTAAACTGGCCCTAGTATGTGTATGTATGAATGTGAGTTAGGAACCTTAGTTTGGAAGCTTCTTGAGGGAAGGGGCTGAGGAGAACGTACAATATATATGTAAGGCACTGTGTAAATTGATGGGGCAATAAAAATACCAGCAGAAAATAAATAGATAAGAACTTGACAAACTGGCGATGTCAAACACTCCTCCATTTTATCCAAAAATCAAAACCTGTTGGCTGGATTTAGAACCCAAGGACGATTTTTCTTAATTTAAATCCAGAAATAAAATAGTAAACACAAGGAAATACTCATTCATTTCACATCTTTAACCACTTCCATACTGGGCATGTAAACCCCCTTCCTGACCAGGTGAAATTTCAGCTTGCGGCACTGCGTCGCTTTAACTGACAATTGCGCGGTCGTGCGATATGGCTCCCAAACAAAATTGGCGTCCTTTTTTCCCCACAAGTAGAGCTTTCTTTTGGTGGTATTTGGTCACCTCTGCGATTTTTATTTTTTGCGCTATAAACAAAAAAAGGACGACAATTTTGAAAAAAAATACAATATTTTTTACTTGTTGCTATAAAAAATAGCCCAATTTAAAAAAAAAAATTCAGTTTAGGGCGATACGTATTCTTCTACATATTTTTGGTTAAAAAATAAAATAAAAAAAAATCGCAATAAGCGACTGGTTTGCGCAAAAGTTATAGCGCCTACAAAATAAGGGACAGAATTGTTATTTTTTATTATTTTTTTTTTTACTAGTAATTGCGGCGATCTGCGATTTTTATTGCGACTGCGACGTTATGGCGGACATATCGGACACTTTTGACACATTTTTGGCACCATTCACATTTATACTGCAATCAGTGCTATAAATATGCACTAATTACTGTATAAATGTGACTGGCAGGGAAGGGGTTAACACTAGGGGGTGAGGAAGGGGTTAATGTGTTTCCTGCATTGTGTTCTAACTGTAGGGGGAGGGGGGGGGTGACCGATCTGTGTCCCTATGTACTAGGAACACAGATCGGTATGCTCTCTCTATGACAGGACGCTGTCATTGTGAGAGCAGGCAATGAGAGATGATCTCATATGTTTACATATGAGATCATCTCTCATTGGCCCATCAGATCGCACCGCAAACGGCCACTCTGATTGGCCGTTCGCGGTGATCTGTGATTGGCTGTGTCCGAGGGACACGGCCAGTACACTAGTTCCCCGCTGCGCGCTCTGGAGCGCGCGCTGGGAACGAGGAAAGGAGATTTAGAGCCACCCTGCGGCCGTATATACTCGTACGGCCGTAGGGAAGTGGTTAATAGGGTAACACCTCCAATGTAGCAATTCTGTACCAAAAGTGAACAGCAAGAAAGTGATCAATCATCCACATCAACTTCGTGTAAGATCTTTCCGTGGGATAGTACCTTAAAGGGCAACTCCTCTAAAAATGGATGACAGGGGGAGGGGAATGTAAAAGGACACATTACACAAACCTTCATACGCTGTCACTCTACAGCACTGGCCTAAGCCAATTCAACAAGTTCTTCACTCTGTATCTTACCATTTCTTTTTCCCCATACATTCTTGATCCAGACTAGCTGAAGGATCCCCAAAATGGCCCAAATATGACTTTTAAGATGTAGATCCAGCTAAAACATAAGTAAATGACATGCTAGACTTACAGTTCACTCTTTTTTTTTATGACTACACTTCTGCCATATTGTAAAATAAACAAAAAATGGCAAAGTGATGGATTTCTGGAGTGCTATTTCTAAACGTCACTCCTTGGACAGCTCTACCTTAGCATCTCTGTGATTGTAGGTCTAAGTGGCCTGTAAGGGTTTACAAGCACTTTAATACCTCTTTAAAAATACCATCAAAAAGGGCTTAGAAGAATTACCGTTTATACTCAAGTATAAGCCAACCCAAATATAAGCAGAGGCACCTAATTTTACAACAAAATTGGCTTCGAGTATAAGCCTAGGGTGTCCATCTGCATGTCTCACTGTGTCCATGCCCATGCCTCACTGTGTCTATGCCTAGACCGACAATTAACATAGGAGTCTATGGAAGGGGTGCCCGGCTTTGAAAAATCAGTGCTCCCTGGTCAAAAATCCCACAGACAAACTTTGTACACTGGTAGAGGAGAAATGGGGCTACATGTGTACCAAGTTCCGGTGGGGGGAGGAGATCTACGACCGGCTTGTACCGGGTCCCCAAAATCATCAGAGAAATTACCGTTTAACATGGGAGTCTATGGAAGGGGTGCCAGCTTAGGAACAAAACAAAAAACGTTGTAGAGGAAGAGTGGCGCTACATATGTGCCAAGTTTGGGGTACAGGCGACCTACGGCCGGCACCGGGTCCCCAAAGTCCAGGCGCAAAAAAAAAAAGTCCTGAAAAACTCAGCTTATACTCGAGTATATAAATAAATGAAGGGGTATTAGGTCCCTTTCACACCGGGGCGTTTTTCAGGCGCCGCTATACCGCCTGAAAAAATAGTGTCCTGTAGTCTTCAATGTGAAAGCCCGAAGGCTTTCACACTGAAGCGGTGCACTAGCAGGACCGCTCCAAAAGTCCTGCTAGCCACATCTTTGGAGCGGTATAGGAGCGGGGTGTTTACCACTCCTATACCACTCCTTCCAGTAATACCGCCCACAATGCGCCTCTGCAGAGGCGCATTGCGGGTGGTATTAACCCCTTTTACGGCCGCTAGCGGGGGTTAATACCGCACCGCTAGTGGCCGAATACGGCGGTATAGCGGCACTAAAAATCGCGCCGCTATACCGCCACCACACCTCCACTGCCCCATGTGAAAGGGGCCTAACAGACTGGTTCTCGCATTAGAATATATTTTACACTGTAAACATCACAAGAGTACCAAAACGGTTATTTGAAAAATTATGCATGTGGCCATAAGCATCTTACATGTTGAGGGGAGGAAACAGAATTTTTTAACTTTTAAAAAATGTTGATTATGATATAATATGCATACTTCCAAACCACAAAGGAACAACACCTAACATGAAAAAAAATTCAGGTAGATATAAAAACACACAAGTTACCACAGCCCTGTATTCCTTAACCACTTGCTTACTGGGCAGGTATTCCCCCTTCCTGCCCAGGCCAATTTTCAGCTTTTAAAGCATTATCGCAATTTAAATGGCGATTGCTCAGTCATGCAACGCTGTACCCAAATGCCATTTTTATCATTTATTGAGACAAGTAGAGCTTTCTTTTGGTGGTATTTAATCACCACTGGGTTTTTACATTTTTGCTAAACAAAACCAAATTTCTGCAAATAAGTACATTTTCTCCTTCAGTGGCGTTTGCTGATGAGAACTGATGATCAGTGCCCTGATCATCTGTGTACATGTTCCCTGCCAGGATTGCCGGTTACCAGCTCTCTTTCTCTGTGACAGCGCGTGAGGAAAGGAGAGCCGATAGAACACTGGTTATTGATTTGTGCCCCCCGTGGGAGATGCCATTTCACGGGCACAATTTTAAAGCCATGCAAAGACCAGATGGAAACCGTAGATGTCATTGTGCCTCACTGTAAACGTGTGGCGCAACAGCGAGGCACAATATGACAATTACCTGTCCCTCTGCTATTTGCATAGTTGTGCCCGTGAAAAATGGTATCGCCCGTTATTTGTGCCCATGCACTATGGTGACGTCACTCGGGAAATCGGCTGGAGTGCCATTCTGTTCTGCACTTTGACAGCAGGCACATATCAACAGAACACCTGTTCACATTGTGATCAGCTGTGATTGGAAACACAACTGATCACTTGGTAAAGGGCTGCTGTGATCGGCCCTTTACCAAAACTTGTGATCGGCTGTGCGAGGGATGTGCCCCAGGGCCGTGGACGTTTATGGCCTCCCTGGAAAAACAGAACAGCGCTGTCTGTATCTGTCATTAGTAAGAAAGTGGAACTTCACGCTCCCAATCAACATTGGCTATTTTTAATTCTTATACTGCTAGCATTAGCAAATAGATACAAAGGTGTATCATATTTACTTGTTTTAAACATTCTTTTTACATTTTTTTCAATCACTTTGTCATAAATCCCAAGAGTCTTTAGGAAGGGAGGAGGGTTTTTTCAGCTAAGCACACCCTCCTGCCTGCATGAGCCAAGGGCAGATGCATTCCGGTAAGTAAAGGCCACATGAATTATCTGCCATTACTCAAGATGGCCACAGTCAGAAAATGCTTGGGACTATTTTTTAAAGTGAATTCACGGCAAAATAAAGCATGGATTGGGGAGTTTGTTTTAAATATTTAAAATTAATTAAATATCGTTTTTGTTTTGTGGTGCTCAGATGCAGTGTAGTTCCGCAGTGTAACTAATTTCCATATCAGCATCTTGCAATCCCTTGTACAGCTCGGACTAGGAGAGAGAAAAGCGGCACAAGGAGCTGTTCTGCAGTGCTCATATGTTAACAAGGAACACATTGGGAATCAGAGAGCGCAGAAGACAGAAAAATGAGCTCATGGGTGTGCTGCTTCCCATTCACGGTCCAGTTACTACTATTAAGTAGACTTAGCAGAGACCAACAGCAATACAAATCCTTTGGCAGGTAAAAACCACCAATATACAATATGCATCTCATCTGTGTATTTAGTTGTTTGCATGGAGTTCAGTTTTAAAGCATAAGCTCTTGAGCCATCATCCTCGCCTGTGTTACCCTATATAGGGAGTCACGGACCTGGAATAAATATGCAGATCAGGAGTTGGGATTGGACAAGCTATCCAAGTAGCTCACAAAACTTTAAAGCATTAATGGTCCAGCAGCCTGCACCTTTTGCAATAGCAACCTTCCTTGTTTCTTGCTCTGCCATCTCTAAAGTTATCCTGTCCAGTGTCCACATATTGGAACAATGTCATTCTTTCATTGTATTTACTTTGTCTCATTCTTTTAGACATTAGTCTGAATCAGAGCTTCTGTGAGAAGATTTGCGATTTTTCTTTTTCTTCTTTTTGTCTTTCTTCTTTTTCTTCTTCTTACGTTTTTCTTGTGAACTGTCACTGCTATTGCTGCTTTCTTCAGATGTTGAATCCTCAAGCAGTTTTTTCAGCTGTGCAATCCTACAAAATGATATAAAAACACATAGTCACTACATTGCCTAGCTGATCAGAGAACTACCACCATTTTATTCTCTAGGACAGGGGTCTCCAAACTTTCTAAAGAAAGGGCCAGTTTACTATCCTTCAGACTTTAGGGGGACTTTGGCCTTTTGGGAGTCAAACATGTCAAGGTGTCCAGTGGGAGTAAACAATACCATATCTTTGGTGTCAGTGGGAGGACTAGTGCCCCAAAGTTGATGTCAATGGAAGGAATTGCACCCTTTTGATGGTGTGAGTTGGGGGAATAGTGCCCCACTGTTGGGGTCTGCAACAAAAGAGATTCCCCACCGTTGGTGTCAGTGGATGGAATAGTGCCCCAAGGGCCGGATGAAGGCAAGCAAAGGGCCACATCCGGCCCCAGGGCCGCAGTTTAGAGACCCCTGCTCTAGGATGTCTGCTTTCAGATAATATATATAATGATTTGGGGGATTTATGTAATTTTCAGGCCTAACATTTTTAAACATATGTGCAAAAAAAAAAAAAAATGCAAAAAAACTGTTCTAGCAGAAAAGGTTAAAAAATAAATCAGGTAAAGGTGTATACAGTTTCATGGTACAGGAAAGATGGCCCACTTTCTATTTTCTTATTACCTCTGTTGTTTTTCTTGGTTTTCTTTTTCCTTTAATAAGCCATACATTGGGTCTTCATGAGCCTACAGAAAACAGTATACACACTTAGTGTTCTAATGCATCATGAAAAAACATTGCATTTAAGATAAAGCATGGAAAATATATACATACCATTCAATTAAAAAAAAAAAGAAGGGAATTGAAAACTACATTAAAGTGATAATAGACTCTTACATACTGCAAGTCCTCTAAAGTGAAGCTTCAGGTGCTAAACAATGATAAAGTATAATATCCTCCCACATAAACAGGCACAGCTTATCTGCAGCCTTCTCTCCTTCAGAGCCCTCTAAAGTACACAGATAGAATGGTATTGCTCAGCTTCCAGGAGGCAGGGGGGTGGGGATCTGATGTCACACACAGAGCTGAGTGTATTCTGAGATCCGAGAAGGAAAAGGACATAACAACCCGCCCCCCCCCCCCCCCCTTCCCTACGTCTAAGTCTCACAGGTAGGTATGCACATCTGAGGCCATTAATCACCTTTTGTATACTAAAGGGGGAAGACTACTGTCACCATGGATTGTCTGTTGTCAGAACAAACTGTCAGAAGTGACATATGCAGATAGAGGAAGAAGACAGCAGACAGGATTCAAACTAGGCAATATGGATTGAAAGTAGTACACATTATATGCTAATACTGAGTACTTGCGCGAGTACTCGTGTAAATGCTCTGATACCTTTGCAGTCCGATTTGAGCCCATACAAAATGAATGGGCTCAAATCACACTGCAAAGAAATCACATGCGTTTTTGAACAGTATTGTAGTGCGATTCCTGTTCGCACCGCTCCTGTGTGAATCCAGTATGGAGAGACAGGGAAGCGCCATCTAAGTGCAGCAATGGGTATACAGTTTATAATTTTTTTTAGCACAACCAGCACGTTAAAGAGTACATATCTTGCATGTCAAATCCAAATCTGCGTGGTCATAGTGCCCCCGTGCCGCAGGACCCGCAGATGATGGAAGACCATTGGAGGAGATGTAGGAAGTTCTAGGATTGGGGCACACACGTTGATATAGGGCAGAAGTGATGTCAGCTTGGGGGCAGACCGCCTACACATCTCCTCCAGCACTGAGTGCCACAAGCAGCCGTGGCTTTCCATCATCGGAAGGTCCCGTGGTTACACTATGACCGTGCAGATTGGAAAAAAATAAATACAAAAATTATTGTACTGAGTTATACACTTACCTGTCCAGGAATCCCACAATGTCGGCGAACCCTACTGTGCGTGCGCGAAGCACGCTGCACTTTCTGAATAGCCCGGCGGCAGCGGAAGCAGAAGGTGGGCCAAGCTTCCGGGAAACCTCCCTGCGGTGAGGTCTCCCGGAAGTAGAGGAGAGTACCTGTCAAAAAACAGCCCGCCCCCCAACACCCCCGAAAAGGTCCCAAATGTGGCAGCAGAGGGGGAAGGAAGCAAACAAGCAAAGCTTCCTCTTATTTGGTGGAGATCCACTCTAAAGTGAAAAAAAGCCTTCATTTAATTTGTAAATAACTTTGCAATGCTTTCTACCACAATCATAATTTGTGTCATTTTAAACAGGATAAATTATAAAAATAGGATTTTTTATGACAGCTTACCTGTAAAATCCTTTTCTTGGAGTACATTACGGGACACAGAGCGGCAATCCATTACTATGTGGGTTATAGAGTCTACCTTCAGGTGTGGACACTGGTGTACTTAACTACACAGGAAGTTCCCTCCCTATATAACCCCTCCCATACTAGGAGCTCCTCAGTTTTTGTAGCAAAGCAATAAGTGTCCCAATATCCCCAAACAAGAGGGGTGGGAGCTCTGTGTCCCGTGATGTACTCCAAGAAAAGGATTTTACAGGTAAGCTGTCATAAAAAATCCTATTTTCTTTATCGTACATCACGGGACACAGAGCGGCAATCCATTACTATGTGGGATGTCCGAAAGCAATGCTTACTGAGGGGAGGGAGACACAAACAACGCAGGCCGCCATCAGATGTGAGGATCTATAATGCTGCCAGATGCATACTGCGCCAAAAAGCTGCATCCTTTTGCCCTCCTATGTACATCTGACAAGAATCAGTGAACCTAAGCACAGACGCCAAGTTGCGGCCCTGAAAATCTGCGTCATAAAGGCTTGGTAAAGCATCGCGCATAAATCGCTTACTATCCTGGTACGGAGCACCCCCCCCCCCAAGAAACGGGGAGTCCCACTCTCCGAACCACAAGCCTGAATAATACCCTGATGAATCAATCTTGAAAACAGTTGATTTTAGACGCTGCCTGCCCCTTCCTGGGGCCTCCTGGTAGCGCAATAACATCAGCTTTCCGTATCCGAGCAGCCGCTTCAGATAGGCCTTGACCCTTCTACTCCAAAGGAGAGAGTGTAACCATTTTAATAGCTGAACTGAACACTGCCTGCCCACATCTAGGGTCTTCTGGCAGCACAATAAAAACTTCAGATTTCTATATCTGAACCTTCAGATAGATATTTAACTGCTCTCATCTCTACTGAGAGAAAGCAATAACCTTTCCTTCCGAAAACAAGGTTTTGAAAAAGGGGGAGGTAAGAATATCTAGATTCAAATGAACACTAGATCCTTCTAGTAAATAAGGCTGGGTGAGGATTAACATCACCCTACTAGTAAGAAGAAGTATGGTTTTATACCAAGAGGTTGCCAATACTGAAACTCTCTTGGAGGCTACCACAACCAAGAACACCAATTCCCTTGTTGAAGGCTGAAGGGAAATATGGTGCATCGGCCCACAGAGCTGACCCTGTAAGCCGACAAAACTAGAGCCAATCCTCCAAGCACAAGGGCGACTAAACTGGTGGACTTATGCGCGTCACCCCTTGTATAATGGCTCGGAACAAAGAGTGTGAAGCAAGCGACCTTTGGAGGCAAGGCCGAGATCGGATCCTTGATGTAACTTAAGGCTAGCTCCGTCTCCTTTCCAAATGCAGGAAGGCAGGAATTTTATCTTTGACAAACTTCCAAGGATGCCACCATCTGTTTCATACCAGGAACATGGGCTCTACCGATCCTGGGATATCTGGTCCTGGAGGCCAGCCTTCCTGTATGAATCAAGGAAGTGCCGTTGATTCTAAAAACCCTGATCCTGAAGAATGTGGGCTAAAATAGCCAGACCATTAATTCACCTGTTGCACGACAGGATGTAATACCCCCTTCGAAGTAGGCCTGGACAAGATGTAAGGGACCGTGGGTCCTCTACTACCACCCCTACTGTCCCTGCACAGAAAAGGTCGTCAGGGCTATGCCGGAGTAATCAGGCCAGCTTCCGCCATCCTCTAATGTTGCATGGAAGCCACAAACGCCGCGGCACTGGGGGGAGAGACATAACCAGTGACCACTGGTCCCACCAGATTACTAACACATCTGCCCCGCATGCGGGTGGATCCCTTGTCCTTGACCTCAAGCTGTTCAATTTCTTGTTGAGCCTGGACGCCAATACATCTTATGTACAGGGTACTATTTCTGTGGCCCTTGGTCAGGAAAACAGTCGGGGTGTAGAGGTCCTTCTCCTGGAGACACTTGTTGACGGCTACAGCGAATCGCCTGCCAATTCTGCATTTCATGAAATGATGAATGTCAATAGGCAAGGCACAAGCTCCTCCTTGGTAAATTAAGTAAATCACTTAATATGGTATAGTCTGATTGAACTCTGACCGAACCAACCAGCCCCTGAACGTTCAGGCCCCTAAGCCAGATGCTCCATCGGTAGCTCTAGCTGACCAATAAGGCTCCCTTGGAGCTCGACTACTTCCCCTGGGCCAAGGTCTCTTCCTGACCTGGCAAACCCTTTAGTTAAGAACCACCAAGAGGAATTCCAGCCTATCTCTGGGACCGGTTCTTTGGATAATGCTAGGTCAAGATCCACTCCTTCTAGGCCAACACAATACTGTTTATAACAGTCCTGAATAAAAGTATAGGGAACTGTCTTGAATGAAGCAGCATCTTCTCTAGTGCCTTAAGCAGAAGGCCAAAAGTAAGGAACTGTTCCTTGCCGTAACCACCTAGACCAGCTTTCTTATAGCGATGGTCTTGTCTTAGGCCAAAAGTACTCTCCTGGTGCAAAACATACCCAGCTTCTTGTCAATGAAGAATGTATCTTTAGACTGGATTCCTAACCCAGGAGATCCAGATACCTGACCATGCTGGACACCCTTAGGCCCAGCCATGCTGCCGACTGATCCATCAGCAGGAGTCTGCTTCCGTATGCCATTACTGCTATACCCTGGGCCTACAGACCTGCTAGAGGCGGGCCCTAGCACCCTGACAACCCAGACACGGAGGCTAACCCAAAAGGGCAAGACCACCAACTGGAGATAGTGCTGTTCCCCTGCACAACGCAGACAACCTCTGCAGTCCCAAGTAAATAAACACATATGCAACTGGCTCCCCATATGTGTATGTGGCAAGTGTTAAAGCCATATGCCTCAATGGAGGCGTGTGTACATGGCAGTGTGTGTTCATGGAAGCATGAAATCATATAAATATGTCTCACGCCCAACATGCATATAGCATGTGTGCTCTGGAACGAGCATCCTTGCAAGCAAGCAAGCATGTGCTATAAACGTGTTATGCAACATGAACCCATGCAGACACGTATCTCTATGCAAACACAAGGCATCCTGTATTGCTTAATTAAGCCACCATGTGCAACTTTAAAGTAACCATGCATGCGATTCAGCATCTTCCATGCGATCAACATCTTATGCATTTTAAGCACTACTGTGCGGACAAGAACCCTTGTGTGACCAAGCACCCCTGTGCGTTCCAACATCCTTATGCACCCAAGCATCTTAATGCGACTTTAGGCATTTCTGTGAAACAAGCCTCTCTATGTGATCAAGTATCCTTGGGTAATCCAGGACTCTGTTGATCCAACAACCATGTGTGATCCAGCTTCTTTTTGCATTCAAGCATCTTTAAGCGATCCCTTTAGGCCTTGAGTAATCCAGGACTTGGGTGATCGGGTAATCCTGTGTGATTCAGCATTTTTATGCCTTCAGGCCTCTTTATGCGATTCTAGGCATTTCTGTGGGAACAAGCCTCTTTGCGTGACCAAATATCCTTGGGGAATCAAGGACTTGGGTGATCATGTAATCCTGTGTGATTCAACCTTTTTATGCATACAAGCATCCTTTATGCGATTCAGCATTTTTATGCATACAAGCATCTTTATGCGACTTTAGGTACTTTTGTGGAAACAAGCCTATTTGTGTGACCAAACATCCTTGGGTAATCCAGGACGCTGATGATCAGGTAACCATGTGTGATCCAGCATCTTTTTTGCATCCAAGCAACTTTATGCGATTTTAGGCCTTTCTGTGGAAACAAACCTCTTCTGTGTAACCAAACATCCTTGGGGGAAACAAGGACTTGGGTGATCAGGTAATCATGTGTGATTCAGCATTTTTATGCCTACAAACGTCTTTATGCGATTCAGCATTACAAGCATCTTTTATGCGACCTCTTTTGTGGAAACATGCAGCACCATATAGACAGAAACATGTATGTTTATGCGATCCACAATAGAATCTGCTCTGTTACTTGTTTTTATCCCACATGCATTCCAAACTCATGTATGTTATGCAACATGCGGACTGGTAAAGAGGAAATTATCCTCTGCAGATGTGTGTTTCCTCAATTAAGAGACATTAGCAATGTGTGCCCGCAACTGTGCATCCCTCCGATGCATTTGGTTAGCCTGAAGCCGACACTAGGCTGAGGATTATATGGAGGTCTTACTAGCCACCTATAGGAAAACCTCTCTTTACACTCTAAGGAGAAGATAGAGGTGTAATCAGAACCTGTAGGGCTTTTGATAGCTTCTCCTTATTAGGCTGCAGCTCCTGTCTCCCGTCCTCTGACAGTGAAACTTTTATCCCCAAGCTTTCTAATCCCTTTGTTTCAGGATTAAAGCAGGAAAAGGGGGACACCCCCCTTTTTTTTTTTTTTTCTTGCAAAACACAAAACACATGCAGAGTGATTGCAATGTTGGGGGAAGGCTGCATTGCCTGACAGGTCTGATGGCTCAATCTATGAGCTGTTTAAGTCTCTTCAGAGGAGAATAAGGGTCCACCAGGTTCAGGTGGCGATCCCTCTTTATATTCCTACCCCTGACCTTATTCAATGGGGAGACCAAGTCCTAAGCTAAAGCAGAGGCACTTAACCCAGGTGCATCAAATAGCTGAATTTAGTCTGACACAATGCCTGCTAATCTGCACAGCTAGATGCGAGTAGGCGTCTTAGATGAATCTGTATCCAACTCACACAAGGTGCTTACGTTTGTGTCCCCCTAGCTTTACAGAGCTCTGACGTCCGGGCCCTTTGAAGAGCCTTCTCTGCGACTGCACTGAGCCGGTGAGCACGTGCAACATGGTAGAGCCTGAAGCAGAGGAAGTGGGACACAATAGATCAGCTAACACTTAAGCTTCAGTTTTCTGGAAAGCATGGTAAGCAAAAACATCAGGCATGTCTTCTACTGCCCATAGTAGTGGAAACACAGATAAGACTTGCAACTACTCACGGAAGACAATCCTTTGTATAGGATTAAGGGCATATTTTTTTTATTTATGTACCGGCCCCTTCAAGGGGAGATATATAGGTACTGCAGCCATCCTGTCTAACAGACATGGTGGGCCAGGCTGCATGCCGGCTAGGGGAGGTATATGGGTGCCCTGAGCCATACCGTCTCAGAAGACATAGTGGTTTACATTGCCCATGCATAGAAGCATAATATAGGCGAGACCCAAGTCCCCCACGGAGGACCTACTGTCGAACCAAGTCCCGTAGGCCCTCCTCTTACCTTCTCCACGCTGCAGGGTATTGCCAAGCAAGAGGCCCAATCTTCCCCCTTCACCGTGGGTATTGTCCTAGACCTTCAGGGACTGGGGTCCATGGCAGGAACACCAACTCCCCTGGACCTATATAGCATCCTGGCAGCAGAAAAAACATTTGGTCCTTAGAAGGCACAAAGTTCTGGAACCCAGGATCCAGCCCTCCGCAGAGAGGCATTATAGGCTAAACCTCGTTCTTCGTACCGAGGCCCGGGTACCGTCCACTTTGGCTATGAAGCACCTTGGACGGATCCGGATTTATGGAGGTTTTTTACATCCAGCATGGATCCCTCCAGTGGAGCTCCTAAGAGCACATGTTCACTCGTGACCAACACCTTAGACACTGATGAAAAAACTGAGGAGCTCCCAGTATGGGAGGGGTTATATAGGGAGGGAACTTCCTGTGTAGTTAATTACACCAGTGTCCACACCTGAAGGTAGACTCTATAACCCACATAGTAATGGATTGCCGCTCTGTGTCCCGTGATGTACGATAAAGAAATAAAAATTTATATTTTTTTTAATCTACAATAAGGCTAGCTTCTCACATGTCACATGAGTTCAGTGCAGTTTTAGTCACCAGTTTAAGTGCAATTTTTTTCTTGAATTCGCACCTGAACCAGACCCAAAAATCGATAACGAATCCCAGCCGCCCCAGACATGTGTGAGCCGGCTCCATTGCAAGCTAGTCCAGGTCATGTTATGCAAATTAGAGGCGGTAGAACTTTTTGTTTGCTTTTTGATTTTAGAATTAATGTAATTTGACCCATTATTAATTAGAAAATCAAACAAATGTTCTTAAAAAAAAATTCTTTGAAATTAAATTCTACTGGTGAATGGCAAGCTTTAAATAAACCACAAAACACAACATTCAAATAACTATTAAGATCAACTCTAGCCTTACAACTCTGAACTGCTCAATCTTCTGATTGCCTTTGATGAAGTAGGGACACTCGCGATCACCAGTTCTGTGCCCATACTGTTTACACCTCCAGCCTAAAAGACAAAAAATCAGGAGAGACCAAAATAAAACCCTTGCACACAAAAGTGCTATAATGATATACTGTAGTTTTGCAAACTCGGACTTTAATGTTAAAGGATAACATTATCAGCATAAAATCAGCTTTTTAACCACTTAAGGACTGGACCAATATGCTGCTAAATGCCCAGAGGCGTTTTTACAATTCGGCACTGCGTCGATTTAACAGACAATTGCGCGGTCGTGCGACGTGGCTCCCAAACAAAATGTGCGTCCTTTTCTTCCCACAAATAGAGCTTTCTTTTGATGGTATTTGATCACCTCTGCGATTTTTATTTTTTGCGCTATAAACAAAAATAGAGCGACATTTTTGAAAAAAAAAAAATATTTTTTACTTTTTGTTATAAGAAAAATCGAACTACATTTTATTCAAACATTTAGGCCAAAATGTATTCAGCCACATGTCTTTAATAATAAAAAAAAAATCGCAATAAAAAAAAAAAAAAATGGCTACCTAGCGGCAACAGTGACACTAAGACAGCAATCAGAAAAATTATCGCTTAGTGACACTGGCAAAAGGGGGTGAAAGGGTTAACTAGAGTGGTGATCAAGGGGTTAAAACTTTATTGGGGGGGGGGGGTACGGGGGCTACCCTGGACCTAACACTAACTGTCACACTGACACTAAATGCAGTGATCAGTACATATATGATCACTGCATTCAGTGACACTGTGACAGGGGGGTGGGGGGTTTATGTGCCTGTGTGTTACTGTGTCAGTGTAGTGTTGTGCAGACTCACTTGTGATGTCTTCTCTCCTCAGCGGCGGTTGAAAATACCGCCGAGAGGAGAGATTACATCACTTCCCCCTTCCTGTGTTTACACAGGAAGAGGGCGGGTGGCGGACGCGCATTGGCTGGCATTGTGCCGACGTAAATGTACATGCGGCGGTCCTTAAGTGGTTAAGGTAAAAACATGTGCAGAGAATATATATATCCCGATTCAGATACATCTGATGTATCTGTCCGGCGGCGTAGCGCATGCTGTTTACGCTACGCCGCCGCAAATATTATGGGCAAGTGCCTTATTCAGAAAGCACTTGCTCCATAATATGCGGCGGCGTAGTGTAAAGTGCCCGGCGTAAGGCCGCGCAATTCAAATTTGTGATGTGGGGGCGGGATTCATGTAAATGAATCATGACCCCACGTAATTGACGTTTTTTTTGGACGGCGCATGCGCCGTCCGTGGACATTCCCTGTTCGAATGCGCGAAATCACATCGCTATTTGTTAATGTAAATGACGTGAACGTAACCAACGTCGAGCCCCATTCCCGAATGATTTACACAAACGACGTAACCGACGTACAATTCGACGCGGTCCCGACGTCCATACTTAACATTGGCTACACCTCCTATAGCAGGGGTAACCTTACGCCGCTATAACGCTTATGCAAACGACAAACTACGACGGCCGGTCGCAAGTACGTTCGGGAATCACCGTAAATCCCTCATTTACATATTCGACGCGTAAAACGACGGAAGCGCCACCTATACGGCCAGCGTAAAAACTGCAACTAATACACGACGGTGTAACAGAATTACGCCACTCGTATATTAGCAGAATTCCGGCGTATCTTCTTTTCTGAATAGCAAAAAAAGATACGCTGGCTATTCTTAGTATTTACGCGGCGTATCTCTTGATACGCTGACGTAAAAACTATCTGAATCGGGCCCATAATCTCTATATTTACATTGGAGTCTGTAAAGCAGGGTGCTCAACCTTTTGAAGAGCGAGGGCCACTTAAGTAATATGGTAACCGATTGCAGGCCACAATGAACTTTGGAGTTTTACCCCCCCCCCCCCGCCCGAACCACAAATGTAAACAAGCTGTACTGTTCTAAGACCCTTATAAGGCTGCTTTCACACTGATGTGCTGCGGTTTACCTGCACCATGGGTGCAGCGCAGTGCACCTGCAACTTTCCTGCGATTTTGAATGAATGAATGAATGAAAAAACTTACATAGCGCGGCACATGAGAAATAAATCGCCTCTGGGCGCTCGTTGTTCCTGTCTCTCTTGACATCAAAAGAGCAGAGTTTTAATCTGTCTTTTGAAGGTCAGGTGGTTTTCCTCCAACCGAATGCTGGTTGGCAAGGCGTTCCATAGTCTAGGACCCTGGAATGCAAACCTTCTTTCTCCTTTGGACTTGTATCTGGCTTTGGGTACTTTGACCAGATTTTGGTCGGTGGATCGCAGAACGCGATTGGAATTGTGGGCTTCTATCTTTTCGCATAGATATTGCGGAGCCTTCCCATGGATGCACTTATGAGTCAGACATAGTGCTTTAAAAGCAATTCTGTCCTTTACTGGCAACCAGTGAAGGGTTCTCAACGAAGGTGAGATTGATTCCCATGTTTTTTTTCCCAGTCACAAGTCTTGCGGCCGTGTTCTGAAGGACTTGCAGACGAGAGATTTGGTACTTTGGGAGTCCGAGGTAAAGGGCATTTGCATAGTCCAGCCTGGAGTTAACAATTGTTCCCACCACGACTGCTACGTCTTCTTTATGAATATAAGGAATAAGTCTACGTAGTAGGCGCAGCAGATGGTAAGATCCGCTGACTACTGACCCCATTTGTGCATCCATTGTCATGTAGGTGTCGAAGATGACCCCGAGACTTTTGACAGAATGGGCAGAGGTGTCCAGGTTGTTGCCAGTTGACTCTATGACTGGCGTGAAACAGAAGTAGTTCTGTTTTGGAACTGTTGAGTTTAAGATAACTCTTAGTTATCCAGTTTTCTATCAAAGAGAGACATTTCTCTAAACCGAGATGATGATCCTTTTTGTTGCAAATGCGGAAATACAGTTGTGTGTCGTCTGCGTATGAATGATAAAGTAGTTGTTGGCTACTGATTTCAAAGAGACGACGAAGATAGATGTTGAAGAGCACCGGTGACAGGGGGGATCCTTGAGGGACCCCACATGATACCGTGAGTTTTTCAGAAGTTTTTCCATAGACTTCTAATATTTCTTACAGGTGTGATGCACATTCTGAAAGCACACAAACCTGCAGGATATAATAAAATTCTATGGTTCAGTGCAGCTCACCCACAGGAAAGCCGCAGGCGCACTACACTGCACCCTCAGAGTGTAAAAGCAGCCCAATACCCCTTTTTGCCAAGTGTTGATATGCCCATTGCAAAAAGTGCAGTGTATTTGATATTTAAAACACTGATCTTTTCGTCTTCCAGCTACTGCTGTCATCGCTCTCCCAGCTGCTAGAAAGGACCCACTTGGTATTACTCTGCCTGGGACAAAAGCCTGCACTACAGAAGAAGCATTGGCTTATGCGACTCCTGCTCCCTCTGCGGCCACCTGCTTCCTCCACTGCCGTCACCGGCTCCATGCACTCTGATGCTCTGGGGTGGTGGGTTGGCAACCCTTGATCGCAATCTGAGCTTGCTGACCCACCATCCCAGAGCATGGGCATGAACTTCCCTGGTTTGAGGTCGAGGGTCACATCAGAGGGCTCCAAGGGCTGCTGCTGTAAAGCATTGCACCTGCAATTAGATTTCAGATGCAATGTCAGGATCCTGCAGACTCTCAGTACACTGTCCGATACTAGTAACCAGTTACTTAATTGCAGAACAAAACTCAATGAACTATGAGGACACTTGCCAGAGCCCTCGAAGTTCATGGAGAACTACAAGATTTTGGCCGCAAGGTACTTGTAGTTCATTCAATCACAGAACTCTGAATGAATAACACGGCTATGTGGACAGAGCCCCACTTGATTGTGACAGCAATTTTTTTTACAATCACTTTAGGGGCCAAGTTCACCTTTGAAACGTTATATGTTCCAGCTCCTGCATACTCTGCCTGAACCCGCGGGGGATCCTCTCCTCAAACCTGCTGTCACAATCAAGCGGGGCTCTGTCCACATAGCCGTGATAGATTATATATACGGAGCAGGTAAGTATATACTTACCTGCTCCGTGCAATGGAATTGCACAGAGTGGCCGCAAACAATTTCTATTCAGGTCCCCCGCCAGCGCTCCTGGCCCTTTCCCTCTGTCCAGTGCCCCAATGAGAATGCAGTTGTGCAGTCTTGAACCTGAGCCCCTCTACTGCATCCATTGACAGACAGCAGGACTCGGCTTTGATTGACAGAACTAGGAGACAATGTCTGCCAGGGCCAAAGCAAAGCCAGCGAGACCCGGAAGTGAGGAAAGAGAAGAGCTGCGGACGTGCACGGCAGTGGATCAAAGAAGGGCAAGTAAAAGGGGTGGCGTGGTGGGATGCAGACAAACATTTTTTACCTTAACCACTCAAGACCCGGAAACTTCGGACAATTTTGACACATTTTTGGGACCATTGTCATTTTCACAGCAAAAAATGCATGGTTTATTGTGAAAAATGACAATTGCAGTTTGGGAGTCAAGCCCTTCAGCGCCCCCTTATGGTTATGTGTGACCTAATGCGTGTTTACAACTGTAGGGGGGGGGGTGGCTGTAGGTGTGACGTCATCAATTGTGTATCCTTATAAAAAGGGATCACACGATCGATGACGCCGCCACAGTGAAGAACAGGGAAGCCATGTTTACACACGGCTCTCCCCGTTCTTCAGCTCCGGGGACCGATTACGGGACTCCAGCGGTGATCGGGTCCACGGAGCTTCGGACCGGGGTCGCGGGCGGCGTGACCCATGCCTGGGTAGTAGTACAGGACGTACCTGTACGCGATTGTGCCCAGCCGTGCCACTCTGCCGACGTATATGTGCAGGAGGCGGTCCTTAACTGGTTAATGCAAGGAATACATTAAAGGTAAAAAAAATGTTTAGGCTTTACAATCACTTTAATGCTCTGTTGTAGACTGGTTTCCAAAAAAAAAAAAAAAAAAAAAACACATAGGTAAATCACAGAAAAATCAAATATTATAAATGCTTACTTGCAGCATTTCCCCCCCCCAAAAAAATGTATTCACTTACAATGCACCTTTGAGTTTGTAGAAAATGTGACTACTCCAAAAAGAGTCAGTTTCCTGGCACAGGCCAATCCCCCCCCCCCCCCCCCCCCTCCAGCAGGTGACAGACCTCTCCTCTTCCGTGAGGGTCTAATTACTTTCTCTGCTGGCCCAGCTCCTCCACCCCTCATCTCTTTCCATAACCTTTTATGTGGCTGCAGCAAGGAGGAGTGAAGGGGAATGCTATGGGGTGTCACTTGAGTGCTCCAGCCCTACTGGAACTGCTAACATTCCATCCAGGATGGCAAGGCCCAGCAGAAGGAAGTCTCAGGACTTTGGTTTGTCTACACAACTAAACCTTTTACAGGTAAATAACATACTTATAATATGTTAAATGCACATATAATCTTATGCAAACATTTTTGTTGAAATTAATCGTCTCTTGACAGGGTCTATTTAAAGTGCCACTCAGAAGTACTTTGTAGGCTACTAGGATAATGTCTGGCAAAACAAACAAAAAATGCCCAAAGTACCAAGTGTAGTAAATCTGACAAAAATAAATAAATGGATATAATAAAAGTATAACATTCTATAAATAAAAGACCATTTGGTGCATAGCACAAGCCCCACTACTTAATTGATCAGCTGTGTCCCATGTGACCTCCTCTGCTCTTCAGCAGTGAAATATCCTAAAGCCAAGTCACAACCAGGCAGGACATGGTTTATCATCCTATGAAAAGTAGCATTGCTGCAGCAATACAATCTGTGCCCCTGTGCAGGTTCTCAGGATCAGAGGCAGGCAGGGAACTGGATAGATCTACAAGTACAGTAAAAATCAACTAAAAACAAATGTCACCAAACAGTTCTCTGTGTAACTTACACTGCATAACTTTAACTTCCTTGCCCAATGGCATCCACAAACCCTTTGTAGGAGCATGAGCCAGGAAATCTCTGGCGTATTCATTGCCTGGTAAGTCTGGTATACAGTCTTCTGGTTTAGGTTCATCCTCCTAATTAAAATGAAAAACAGAACGTGATCCTGATATTTATAGGTAAAGAAGGAAGCAAGACAACTAATCAAATTTTGGATCACAAGATCTAACTTTGAAACCTTAAAGTGACCGTCAAGCCGTAAAATAATCCAGATAAAGTTCCCCCAATAAGACGTATAATACTAAACCCTCTGGTGGCCCTAATCTACAATCTTCCCCCTCCTTTTCAAGCACCGCAGCCTCCTTCATAATGTTCAGTATTTGACACTTTCAGAAGTGTCTGATGCCTGTGTCCTCACTGCACCCCACAGGACACAGGAGTTGGAGAATGAAGTCACATCACACAGTGGTGGAACACAGACATCCACGTTTTCAGGGCTGGAATACAACAAAAAGAAAGCTCCATTTGTGTAAAAAA
Organism: Rana kukunoris; assembly: GCA_029574335.1. Taxonomy (NCBI): domain Eukaryota; kingdom Metazoa; phylum Chordata; class Amphibia; order Anura; family Ranidae; genus Rana; species Rana kukunoris. The sequence continues at coordinate 154,241,082 of CM056053.1, forward strand.
ATAAAAAATAAATCAAATGGGTACAGTGTTGCATGATCGAGTAATTGTCATTTAAAGTGTGAGAATGCTGAAAGTTGAAAATTGGCCTGGGCAGGAAGGGGGTGAACGTGTCCAGTATTGAGGGCGTTGAAATACAAGATTAGCCTGTAACTGAAACCATTATAATGCAGTTAAGACCTGCGCTGCACCGTCCTTATTGGACAGGCGATCGCTTAGGACCTGTCAGTGTCCTAGGCCATCGCCTACAGGGAGGGGCTGCAATAAGGCGATTAAGCTTAATCGCCTTACCAGCCCCTCGGCGGAAGGAGGAAGTCCCACTTCTCCTGAAGCCCCCACTCCCCCCCCCAAAAAAATTACATGCCAAATGTGGCATGTAAGGGGGTGAGGAGTGGGATAAGCGAAAGTTCCATTTTCGGGTGGAACTCCACTTTAAGGAATAAACCAGTTATCTCCAGGCAGAGAGCACCCTGCTAGTACATATCCCCTGATAGCCCCGATCTGGAGGACCAACATATCCAAATTTCACCCAGATCAGTCCAGGGGTTCTTAAAGACAAACAGAGTCTATGAGAAAATCCAGAATAAAGTCTATTTTCTTCACAGATGCATATCACGGTAATACAGTGCCTTAAAATAGTATTCACATACCCTTTGACATTTGCCACGTTTTGTCATGTTACAACCAAAAAAAACGTAAATTTATTTTATTGAGATTTTATGTGATAGACCAACACAAAGTGGCACATAATTGTGAACTGGAAGGAAAAATGATAAATGGTTTTTAATTTTTTTTACAAATTTGTGAAAAATGTGGCATGCATTTGTATTCAGCCCCCTTTACTCTCATACTCCTAACTAAAATCTAGTGGAACCCAATTACCTTCACAAGTCATCCAATTAGGAAATATTCCATCTGTGTATAAATTTTATCTCAGTAAAAATACAGCTGTTCTGTGAAGCCCTCAGAGTTTTTTTTTTAGAGAGCCTTGGTGAACAAACCGCATCATGAAGGCCAAGGAGCCCATCACTCAGGTCAGGGATAAAGTTGTGAAAAAGTATAAAGCAGGGTTAGGTTATAAAAAAAAATATCCCAAGCTTTGAACATCTCACGGAGCACTGTTCAATCCATCATCTGAAAATGGAAAGAGTATGTCATAACTGCAAACCTACCAAGACATGGCTGTCCACCTAAACCAACAAGCAAGAAGAGCATTAATCAGAGAATCAGCCAAGATGCCCACGGTAATTCTGGAGGAGCTGCAGAGATCCATAGTTCAGGTGGGAGAATCCAGGGCCGATCCTAGGCAGGGTGCATAGGGTAAGTTCTCCCGTCCCTCCTTTTCTCTCTTTGTTTGTGTCCGTCCAGAACTGATGTGTCTCTGACCATCTCCTGTACTACGTCTGCAGTCTCTGATCATCTCTTTGTACTACGTCTGCAGTCTCTGACCATCTCTTGTACTACGTCTGCAGTCTCTGACCATCTCTTGTACTACGTCTGCAGTCTCTGACCATCTCTTGTACTACGTCTGCAGTCTCTGACCATCTCTTGTACTACGTCTGCAGTCTCTGACCATCTCTTGTACTACGTCTGCAGTCTCTGACCATCTCTTGTACTACGTCTGCAGTCTCTGACCATCTCTTGTACTACGTCTGTAGTATGTCTGGGGGCTCTTTCTAACAGATGCCCTCTTTGTGTCCATCAGAGAGGCCCCCCTCCAGGTCCCAATAAAGTATTCTGCTTCTCTTTCTGTACTTTGTTAAGAGATCATGCAAGGATCCCAGGGTAATGAAGACTTTGTGTGAGAGCGCCTCTGTGGTTGAGTCATTGCCATAGAAACATTTGTAAAGGGGAGGAGTTAGTATAATGACCACGCCCATGTAGGGGCATCAGAAATATTTCTGCACCCAGGCGCTTGTGACCCTAGGATCGGCCCTGGGAGAATTTGTCCACAGTAAAACTATTATGCCGCGTACACACACGACCATTTTTCATGACGCGAAAAATAAATTTTTTTTAATTGGTTGTGAAAAACGGCCGTGTATATGCTCCAGCGTATCTTTCCTCGACGAGAAAAATGGCGCAATTTTTTTTTTAGAACCTGCTCTATTTTTTCTCCTTGTTTTTCACGTCGTGAAAAACGGTCATGGGTACGCTTTAATGAGGGGGGAAAAAAACATGCATGCTCAGAAGCAAGTTACGAGACGGGGAAATTAGCAAAAGCAGCCCAAAGGATGGCGCCAGTCGGATGGAACTTCCCCTTTATAGTGCTGTCGTACGTGTTGTACATCACCGCACTTTGCTCAAGCATTTTTTTTTCCACAAACGTGTATATGCAAGGCAGGCTTGAGAGAAATCACGACAAATCACGTTGAGAATTTTTTTTATTTTTTTTTCCATGACATGAAAAACGGTCGTGTGTTCGTGTCATTAGTGCTGAACTCCACGAATCTGGCCTTTATGGAAAAGTGGAAAGAAAAAAAGCCATAAGAAGTCCCATTGGCAGCTTGAGAGAAGCCATGACAAAGCATACATGTGGAAGAAAGTGCTCTGGTCAGATGAGACCAAAATTGAACTATGTGGCCTAAAAGCAAAACGCTATGTGTGGCAGAAAACTAACATGGCACATCACCCTGAACACCCCATGCCCACCGTATAACATGGTGGTGGCCGCATCATGTTGTGGGGATGCTTTTTTTCAGCAGGCACAGGGAAGCTGGTCAGAGTTGATGGGAAGATGGATGGAGCCAAATACAGGGCAATCTTAGAATAAAACCTGTTTGCAAAAGACTGTAGACTAGGGAGGAGGTTCACCTTCCAACAGGGCAACGACCCTAAACATACAGCCAGAGCTACAATGGAGTTCTTTATATCAAAGCATATCCATGTGTTAGAATTGCAGTGAACAATGGTCCTACAAATTATTGACTCAGGGGGGCCGAATACAAATAAATGCCACACAAAATGTGGAGCATTTCAAGGGATATGAATACTTTTTCAAGGCACTGTATAAAACTTTACTAGGAATTATTAAACCAGTAATGTTGCCTGATCTTCACCTATAGGTGAATCAATACAACCTATCCCAATATGAACATAAATCCTTATTACAAATAGTATTATAAAATGTGAAATGTGCATATAAAAAATCAATGATAATGACAGCACCTGCAGTGAAGAAGTGTGCAATTATATATGAGTGAATATGATAAGACAATATACAATACACGGTGAAATGTATAGTGACCATAAATAATATTAAAGTGCTCCGTGCTCAAAAAGTCCTTGTGGTAGGTTCCACCTTCACCAATGGGACACCTCAAGTGGGGATGGATGGCTCCTTACCAGATGAAGTTGACCTAAACTAAGGTCAATAGAGCCTGGGTAACACCACCTTGCGCATGGGGGATTCCAATGATGTTGAACAAATAATGCCGATGTCATAAGAAAAAAGGAAGAACAGCTCCCATAGTGTAAAACTATTTATTTACGATATAAAAACAAATACACAGTGCCAAGTGGCCCCTTACTTGAATGGGTGCCCGTATCCCGGCACTGAGGCTGTAGGCTTGTAGGTATGGAGAGAGAAGCGAAGACCGGCGTGCGTTCCACTGCTGTGCGCGAGGAAACCAGATAACCGGAAGTAGGTAATCAGTGCGTGCCCAGGTACCGCCTCGACATATGTTTCGATATGATCGTCATCAGGAAGCGCTTCCTGATGACGATCATATCGAAACATATGTCGAGGCGGTACCTGGGCACGCACTGATTACCTACTTCCGGTTATCTGGTTTCCTCGCGCACAGCAGTGGAACGCACGCCGGTCTTCGCTTCTCTCTCCATACCTACAAGCCTACAGCCTCAGTGCCGGGATACGGGCACCCATTCAAGTAAGGGGCCACTTGGCACTGTGTATTTGTTTTTATATCGTAAATAAATAGTTTTACACTATGGGAGCTGTTCTTCCTTTTTTCTTATGACATCGGCATTATTTGTTCAACATCATTGGAATCCCCCATGCGCAAGGTGGTGTTACCCAGGCTCTATTGACCTTAGTTTAGGTCAACTTCATCTGGTAAGGAGCCATCCATCCCCACTTGAGGTGTCCCATTGGTGAAGGTGGAACCTACCACAAGGACTTTTTGAGCACGGAGCACTTTAATATTATTTATGGTCACTATACATTTCACCGTGTATTGTATATTGTCTTATCATATTCACTCATATATAATTGCACACTTCTTCACTGCAGGTGCTGTCATTATCATTGATTTTTTATATGCACATTTCACATTTTATAATACTATTTGTAATAAGGATTTATGTTCATATTGGGATAGGTTGTATTGATTCACCTATTTATTTTTCTTTTAGCGCCCCTATTACATGCACACAATTATTATAATTCAATCCATTTGATTTATTCAGGGAGCAGCTTTTCTAACCTAATTTTCTCACCCCTCCCCCTCATTGGCGCGAGATTTTCCACCCAATACCTTGATCTTCACCTATGTCAAAGTTTTAAATACCAACAATATTTTACTCCAGGGGTCTCCAAACTTTCTAAGCAAAGGGCCAGTTTACTGTCCTTCAGGAGTTTACGAGGGCAGGACAATGGTCAGTGGGAGTCGAAAATGTCCTGACATCAGTGGGAAAAATGAACACCCCATTTTTTGTTTCAGTGGGAGTAATTGTGCCCCGTCATTGAGTTCCATTGTTGGTGTCATTGTGAGGAATTGTCGCCTATCAATGGTGTCATTGTAAGGAATTATGGCCCATCATTGGTGTCATTGGGATGATTTGTGACCCAATGTTGATGTCATTTGGCCCCTTTGTTGGTGTCATTGGGCCCCATTGTTGGTGTCAGTAGGAGAACTAATGCCTCATTGTTGATATCAGTGGATGAAATAGTGCCGCAAGGGCCGGATAAAAGCAAGGAAAGGGCCGCATCTGGCCCCCGGGCCACAGTTTGGAGACCACTGTTTTACGCTGTCCAATCCTTTCTGAGCAAATCGATAAGTAAACACCCAACCTAAAGATGTTAAATGCCCTACAAGTGGGTATGCTACAAATGGTAAGTTCAGGGACAAACTGTATGGTAACCAGTTGGGTGTTAAAGCAGCCCATGTATTTGATTTAGGTCTCTTGCTGTCATTAGATTCATTAGGCCCCTTTCACACTGGGGCGTTTTTCGAGCAAAGCCTCATCTGCAATCCCAATGTGCTGGTAAAGCACCGCTAAGACCCTAACGTTTTAGGGCGTTTTTGCAGTGCCTCAGTGTGAAAGGGTAAGGCGTTTTTACACCGCTTTCATTTCAATGGAGAGGGGCGTTTTTGGAGCGTTTTTTTCAGCGCCCAAAAGCTGCTCCAAAGATGCTGCTTGCAGGACTCAGTGTGAAAGGGTCCATTGAGATGCATGGGGAGCATTTTAATAGCGCTATTTTTAACGCTAAAACGCTGTAAAAATGCTTCAGTGTGAAAGGGGTCTTAAAGTGTTACTAAAGTCAAAGATTATTATTATTTTTTTATTAAACCAAAAAACATGTTATACTCACCTGCTCTGTGCAGTGGCATTGCACAGAGTGGTCCCAATCCTTCTCTTCTGGGGTCCCTGGCGGCGATCTTGGGTCTTCCTCTGTTTTGGGACTACCATAGCCGCTGGCTATGGGGAGAGTGTAGTCTGTGCGCTCGCTCACAACCTGTGTGTCTATGGAGCGGCGCTCCATAGGCTTAATCAAATGCACTGAAAAGTCTCATTGTGCAACAGCAGCAAGAGTCAATGGCTCTTGCTGCTTCTCGAATACTGTGTGAAGAGGAAGGGGAGAAAAGATGCAGCCGTGAAAAAAGCGCTGATCTTATCCCCTACGCGCAGGAAGGGGGGGGGGGGGGGGGGGGGTACAGAGAAACTGACATTTTTACTTTAATGAAAACAATGCATTAAAACGGAAAAAAAAAATAATGATTTTAGGCAACACTTTAACCATAAATATAATGACAGCAAGGGATCCAGGCTTACATCGCTTCAGATGAGCTGCAGGAGAACTGTAGATGCGCTAATATCTGGCTTGTATGTCAGCAGCTGAATTTTGAATTGCTCCAAAAAAAATAAAAAAAATAATCTGGAACATTATTACATTGCAAACAAAATCAACATGCAAGCTTATGTGAAGAACATTGGTAAATATACATATGAGCCATTACAGACACATTATAACAATACCTTAATTAATCCTGGCGGAGGTTTCTCATAGCTAAAAGAGACAAATGGAGAAATCATGTTTTTTAAAACATGTGAACAACTAAATAATGCAGTGATAGTAAACCAATACATGCAAGTATTTTTAAGCGTTCGTCCACTAAAATCTGAGTGAAAGAATAATTCCAATTGCCATTTACCTACCTATCAAGGACATACCGGTAATTAATTTTGGGCAGTCTCAGTCTTTAACACACTATAAATTTCCAATCCTTGCGATATTAGAAATAGTTTTTGATATAAAAATATGCATGACAACCCCCTCCTTTTTACAAATGACCCTTATAAGTTTCTTTCCCATTTATGCAATTGTCAAATATCATAGACAATGCTTATACTTGTTTTTGTAAATCAAAAACTAATATCAAACAATCAAGTACAAAGCGCTGTTATCCACTAAACCCAATCAGATTACAGCGGAAAATTGGTTAACGAATAACGCGGTTAACAAGCTTTTTGAAATACGAGCAACTTTTCTTTTTTCTTTTTTTTAATGTGAGTGTTATCTTGCAAAACGAGCAGGATTCAAGCTAATGGGGTGTGCAGTACCGCATTTGGCCAGAGGCGAGCGGGTGCCAGTGACACACAAAACTCTTCTGAGCCGTTTGGAAATTCCGAACATTCCGAGTTCACCCGAGATGTCCCCGAGGTATGTACGAGGCTCTCCAGCACCCCCCCCCCCCCCCATCTCTGGCCACAAGCAGTATTGCATGCAATAGAAGTCAATGCGGAACAAATTATCTCAGTTTCCACTGACTTCTATGGGGAAACTCGCTTTGATATGAGATTGCTTTGGATTACAAGCATTCTCCTGGAACGGAATTATGCGCGTAATCCAAGGTTCCACTGTACTAAGAAACGACTTCTTAAGAAACAATGAAGATGGTGCTATGGGATAGAAAGGGGATTTATCAAAAGTGGAACAGCTGTGCTTGACAGCCAATCAGCTTCTAACTTCAGCTTTTTCAGTAAATATTTGAAAATGAACGATAGAAGCCGCCGCACAGCTACCCTGGTTTTGAATAATTCCCTTCCATGAACTGTATATTCCACATTACTGTTTAAGCCAAAAACAGGAACTGTGAAAACTGAATGACGTTCAGTATTTGAGTGATGCAATCTACATTTGGAAAGCCAAAAATGTTAACATACTGTATTAATTATGTAACCTCTGCTTGGTTTTACATTGCCTTCATCATAATAACGGTTTAATAACAAAAACTCTGTCATTAAAGCAACCACCTCTACCCACTCCGCTACTGTAGAAAAACTGTGATGTGGTAAAACAGAGAAGTCAACACAAGGCTTTTAATTAACAGAGGGCTCAGTAAGAAAAATGAAAAGGATTGCTAGAATATTATTTATCCCTCCTATTACAATTCTCCCATTTTAAGATGTACACATTAAGCACTCCTATATAAAACGGGTTTAGATTATGTTTTTTCTATTGCAAGCAACAGGGAAATCTGCATAGACCTAGGCAGGCAACTATGGACGAGCTTGTTTGAGCCCAGGTTCACACTGACTGTGGGTTAGAAATCGCTCGCGTTCAGCTGAACTCGCACATATTCATACCCGCATATCAGTCCAACTTTGGAAGCGATTTTTGAGACATCTGTGCGGATTGCTGCACAAATGTCTATTAAAATCGCCCCCAAAGTCAGCAAAAGTAGCGCAGGAACTACTTTTGGGAATCAGTGCGGCGCCGCAAAGTCAGTGTCGCACCGATGCAGACAGTGCTATTGCCCGCGATAGTCACCAATTTGGCATACAATTTGACATGTGAAATCGCATGCCAAATCGGACCGATGTGAATGTGGGCTAAATGTAGTTTTAAACCAGTACACTGCAGCCATGATCAAAAAAGTAATCTGCTTTTCACCATTGGATAACAAAAGTGAATATTCTAAACTCCTTCACCCACGTATCATTTTTGAAGGAAATAACGGACTGTGGTGTCCGTTTAGTAAACTGTGAAGTTTTTTCTCCGTTCAGTTCACAGCAGTTCACGGCAGTTCTCAGGAGGAAAATTATCTCCTCTGCAGGCGGTTTAACCACTTAAGACCCGGACACTTACGCTGCTAAATGACCCAAGGTGTTTTTACAATTCGGCGCTGCGTCGCTTTAACAGACAATTGCGCGGTCGTGCGACGTGGCTCCCAAACAAAATTTGCGTCCTTTTCTTCCCACAAATAGAGCTTTCTTTCGGTGGTATTTGATCGCCTCTGCGATTTTTATTTTTTGCGCTATAAACTAAAATAGAGCGACAATTTTGAAAAAAATCACTATTTTTTTACTATTTGTTATAAAAAAAATCAAATAAACTAAATTTTTAGTAAAACATTTAGGCCAAAATTTATTTAGCCACATGTCTTTAGTAAAAAAAAAAATCGTAATAAAAAAAATAGCTACCTAGCGGGAACAGCGACACTAATACAGCGATCAGAAAAATGATCGCTTAGTGACGCTGGCAATAGGGAGTGAAAGGGTTAACTAGGGCGGTGATCAGGGGGTTAAAACTTTATTAGGGGGGGTGGGGGGGCTATCCTGAACCTAACACTAACTGTTTTTTACAGTGCCTGTCACACTGACACTAAATGCAGTGATTAAATCACTGCATTCAGTAACACTGTGACAGGGGGGTGGGGGGGGGCGATCACAAGGGGTTAATATGCCTATGTGAGTGTGTGTCAGTGTTGTGTTGGTGCACACTTACTTGGCATGTCTTCTCTCATCAGCAGCGCTGGGAAACAGCGCTGCGATGAGAGAAATGATCATTTCCTCCTTCCTGTGTAAACACAGGAGGAGGAAGTGACAGGCTGGGAGCGCGCTCCCATTGGCTGGGAGCGATCGCGGGGGGGGCGGAAAACACGGACATCCGCCCGCTCGTCGGCGATCGCTCCCAGAGCCAGGGGGACCGCCGCACGCCGCGAAGGGGGTCCCGATGGGACCCCCGAACCGCACTAAGGCGAGGACGTAAATTTACGCCCTTGTGCCTGTACGAGCCATGTTGTGGACGTACATAGGCGTGCGGGGGTCCTTAACTGGTTAATAAACTGAGAACTTCAGTTCTCAGATGGTGAACAGAGGTGAAGTTTTGGTGGGTGGACTGCCTGTAATCTCGTGAGATAATGGTGCAGCTGAGTTCAAAAAGTGAAACTAAAGTTTAAAAGAACATGTAATTAATGTTTTCAGACATGTGATTATATATATATATATATATATATATATATATATATATATATATATATATATATATATATATAAATAAAATGTGTGTGTGTATACACACGCACACATGTTATATAGATACTGTGTGTATATATATATATATATATATATATATATATATATATATATATACACATATACATACACACACGTGTATATTGTTGTTAATATTCATTTTTAACCCACTGGTGCTAATATTGTGAAGAAATAAGCCTTCTTCCTCTTATCACACCAGCTTCTCTCCCATATTCTCCACCTCTAAGCTGGTGAATCTGGAAGGGAGATATTTCAGTGGAAGAGCTGTGAAATCTTCAGATCACGGTTTATTAAACTGGCCATTTGTGACAAAACATCCACGTGCTGTGATGTGAAGTGGAGAATGTGTTCTCTGCTCCTTATCACAGTTTATTAAACCGGCAATGCTCTGTGATCAGCCGTGATCATCACGGTTTATTAAACGTACACCTTTGTTGGATACATTTGGCTAGGTGCAATTATTTTCCCAATGGTTTGGTCTCCAACATAAAAATGCACATACAGATCTGCTGATCTTATTACAGCTAGAGTAGCCTTAAAGGATTAGTTCACCTTCAAAATAATAAATTATTTTTTTGCAGGTGAAAAAGAAAAAAGTGCATTTACAATTTTTTTTTTTTCCCCGTAGGAGCCTAGAAGGCCTTGTGCCAACAATCAGCAGATCACTGGTGTCATTCAGGACTCCCGCAGACTGTCAATGTAAGCTGTCTGCCCCGTACATTGTACAGGCAGTTTCACCCTGACAGGAAGACTTAATGAACTACCAGAGCACTCAACATTGTGCTAGTTCATTAAAAAACAGCCACAAAAGGATATTACAACTTGTAGGCATTCACAGAAATGTGTTAAGCCCCATACACACTATCAGTTTTCCTGACGGTTTTCTCTTCAGGTTTACCAAAACTATCAAATATGAGGTCACACCTCAAGAGTTTAAATTTGTATGCAATGAGGCAGGCCCTTGTACTACATGGTTTTGGTAAACCTGAAGAGAAAACCGTCAGGAAAACTGATAGTGTGTATGGGGCTTCAAAGAATGACATGGCCAAGTGGGCAGAGCCCCGCACTGGTGCGCTCTTTTCAAAAAGTGCCAACTGGTACGGGGAACTTCTTCTCGTACTTCTGTCACAGACAGAGGGGGGGATCTGTGAGCAGCTGCAACTGTGGGACCATGTTGTACCCAAAAAAAATGGATGGAACAAAAAAAAACACATACATATATACTCACCTTCATGTTGCAGCATTGGTCTGTTGCTGCAGCTTTCGATGGATCCCGACAATAGGACAACAGGATCCTTTCCAGAGCCTGGAGCAGCTCTGTGACTTTAGCCCACTGTTGGCTGGTTTTGGGTCACAGGAGAACACAAGTAAATGCACTCCTGTAACCCACAAGAGAAGTATAGCTAAAAAAAAAAAAAAAAAAGCTTTAGCCATTCTTCTCTTTTAAACTCTAGCCAAAATGTTTTTGTAATCTGTCAGAATTTCATTTCATCTGTGTTCCTGATAGTGAGTGTTGTCACCTATATTGTTAAAGTGATCATTGTAAGAAGTAATGGAAAACAAACATTTTGAGTTGTCACTAGAACACACTTCCAATGACTGTCTAAGAGGGGATTTCCCTTCCTTCACAAAAAAGGATGCAACTTTATACATAAAGTCCAATGGTGTTTCACAAACTCTACATACTTACAAAATCTCAACATGTTTGATCTTCTGAATATCCTGTGTGTTAGGATTACTACTAGTGCTGCTACTCCTCCTCCTTTTCCGGTCACTATGGTCTTTTTCATGATGATGGCTGCTACTGCAGCTCTCTGGACTTTGAGCATCATCATCCTCTCTCTTGCGACTCCTGTGTGTGTTATGGGACTTTTCTTCTCTTCTATGGGACATTTCTGGACTTCTGGAGACACACCTCTGTGTTAAATTCGTAAAGCAAAAAATTAGAAATGTAACACAAAAAAATAATTAAAAAAACACACACTAGTATAAGATGATCTTCAGATTATAAAACAATAATATACCGTATTTATTGGCGTATAACACGCAACCTAACTTTGAGGCCCCGTACACACGAGCAAATATATCTGTTCAAATCGGTCAGACAGACCGATTTGAACAGATCTGTCTGCTGGGATGTATTGGTTTGATCGTGTACACACGATCAAAACAAAAACCCCGCCGGCAGACAGTGCGCTGACGTGGCGGTGACCTTGACGCCGCCACGTCACCGCACCAGGAAGTAAATTACTTCCGCGAATGCGTCAAATCCATTTGACGCATGTGCGAGCAGATATGTCTGCTGGTTAGCGTACTAACCAGCAGACATATCTGTCCGCCGGGTTTCCAGCAGACAGATTTGAAAGCATGCTTTCAAATCTGTCGGCTGGCCAAATCCGTCTGTTTGCCCGTACACACGATCGAATCTGTCTGCTGAAATGGTCTGACCGTTTCCAGCAGACAAATTTGATCGTGTGTACTCGGCCTAAGAGGGAAGTTTCAGGAAAATATCTTTCCACAGCCCCCTGCATATAACACGCAGGCACAGTTTACCCTCTATTTTCAGGGTAAAAAAAGTGAGTGTTATACACCAATAAATACAGTAATATATATATATATATATATATATATATATATATATATATATATATATATATAAATAAATAAATAAAAAGTGCTCCTGTTTGTTGTTGTTGTATGGAGCAGAATTTGGACATCCCATAACACTTCAGATGTTATTTTAATAGCAGTACAGGTGGTCTCCTAGTTACAAACATCCGACTTACAAATGGGAGACAACGGTAAGGGGGAGGAAATCTACCCCTAGGAATGGAAATTCCCTCCTTTAAGAGTTGTTATGGGGAAAAGCTGTCTCTACTGTTTCTTCATCACCAAGGCTTGTTTCCACAACAACCCAACATTTTCAGAAAAACGAATGTTATGGGGGAGTTAACCCTTCCCTATGCTAGCCAAAAAGGTTAAAAAAGTCCAGGTCTAGCGAACAGCCTATAGACCAGGGTGCACTGGCTGTTGCAGAAAATAACCCTCTCAGGTCTGAAGGTCCGAGCGAGCATAAACGCACAATGAACTTTATTGGCCCCCTACAGGTTCAGGAGGGAAAATAACCCAGAGCTTAAAGGAGTTGTAAAGGAAAATGTTTTTTCACCTTAATGCAATCTATGCATTAAGGTGAAAAAAACATCTAAAGCTGTCGCCCCCCCCCTGAGCCCCCCTTATACTTACCCTGACCCCTCGAAAGTCCCGCACACGGTCCCGAGATCCTCTTTGCCGCTCAGCCTGGTCGCACAATTACTGACCACCATGCAAGCTCTGTGGTGAGTAATTGCGGGAAGGACCAGAGACAGCCGCCGAGGGACCCCATAAGACAAGGATCCGGGCCACACTGTGCAAAACGAACTGCGCAGTGGAGGCAAGTATAACATGTTTGTTATTTTAAAGAATAAAAAAAAATTCCTTTAGTAACCCTTTAATAAAGGTGTCAGTAAAAGGGTTTTAACGCCTCAAATAAAAGAACCCACGTCTACTGGATAAAAATGAGTGCAGCGTTTGTAAAACATGTATCAATATTCCTGTATCGATAAAGTGCAAATGTGTAGGGAAATGCAACTACATAAAATTAAATATACATATATCAATTAATGTTTAAACGGGGGCGTGGCTTGCACGCGATCTGAATGGCCGCTTGAGCACGGAGCTCCGACAGAACACCGGGGAAAACAGCGGCGAAACGATCGATTTTCGATACAAGATCGGATATAAAGTATCGAATTCCCGTGGCGGAACACATCCGATGCTGACTCGAAAACGTAAGGACAAAAAATCAGCTGAAAAGCTTATAAATCCCTGCGCCATGTCAGCCTCTGTGGGGAAACTGCCTCATGACAGGAATGGCAACACAACTGCGTCACAGCCTTCCTCATACACAGACCTTCCTGATGACAACCCTGATCTATGGGGCTCTGTACAACCAGACACTCAGGATTTGAATTCCCCTCCACATAGTCCATCATCGATTAGCCCGGCTAAATCTAAGAGGAGAATTGATGACGCATTGCAGATATCCCTTCCCAATATGGCTGTTTTACCTCATGTCCAAATGGGTCATAACGCTGCATCTATAGCTAACTATCCTACCTCAGGGATGCCAGTACTAGATACCACAATGAAAGATATGCTCTTGACACTGCAAACATCCCTCATGACAAGCTTTTCAGTAATGATGAATAACATATCAATTGAACTGAAAGGTCTGGGAGACAGAGTCCTTACTGTTGAAAACAAAATGGAGGATCAATCTGGTACCATTGATGATCTTGTTGGTGCGTACAAGGACCAGGCTGATGATACTTTGTGGGTCAAAGCCAAGCTCGCGGACCTCGAGGACCGTTCGAGAAGAAATAATATTAAGCTGAGGGGGATACCTGAGTCTGTGTCTCCGAGTGATCTGCTTAAATATGTGGATGACTTGATAGTTAAACTTATGCCTGAGACTTCTCAAATAGAGCGCATGATTGATCGCATACACCGTATACCCAAACCGAAATATATGGATGCATCTATCCCAAGGGATGTTCTTATGAGGGTTCATTTCTTCCCTACCAAAGAAAAGCTTCTGACACAGGCTAGAATACTATCAACGCTGCCTGACCCGTATAACGATATTCATCTATACGCTGACTTGTCACAATATACATTAAACCTGAGGAGGCAACTGAGATCAATCACAAAAGCCTTGATCGATCATAAAATACCATATAAATGGAAACACCCTGCTACATTGCTTATCACCAACAACGGTATGACTGTCACAGTTTCAAGGCCTCAGGAAGGACTGCAACTTCTGAACTCCTGGGGTATAAATCCGGATGTCTCCGCTGGAGAAAGGAAAGCTATGGAAAAATCACGCTTCGGGCGCAACTCACGCGAAGGTTACCACCCTCCTAAAGGGAAATGAATGTCTTGAAACTTTTCCCTTGTTTTTGCAAATTCCTTTCTTGTTTACGTGTCAACAAATTCCCCTGGTGTTCTGTTCTGTAGTGATCTAATATTTGAATATTTTTGAACTAATACCCCTACACAGTCGGTTTAATATTGTACCCGACTCTTGCTATTTGTTTTCTTTTAGTTGTTTTACTCATACAAATATTCTGTTCTACACAACTAGGGACTGTCCCTACAATCCCTGAATATTTGTAATTATTTATTTGTCTTGATTTTGCTTTAAGTTTTTTTTTTTTTTTTTTTTTTTTGTTTGTTTATTTGTTGTTTGGCTTAGTTGTTTGTCAAGTACCTGATTGGGACGCTTTTATCGGCCTTGTCTGATATTGCACTCCCCTATATCTTCTGGGAAGTAAGGACAAAAGAGAAAAAAAAAAAAAAAAAAAATCATATTTCCCACAAGACATCTAGATTTGTGAGTGTATTCAAATAGCTTAACCAACTCACATCACGCTAGAATGTCCATTAATTTTCTATCAGTCAATGCCAATGGCTTAAACCATCCAGCCAAAAGAGCATCCATGTGGAAAACGGCATTGACTAATAGTTGTGATGTTTTATGTGTACAGGAAACCCATTTTTCTTTAGAAAATTCGCCTGTATGCTTACATAAATCTTTCCCTTATATATTTAAGGCTAGTTACTCCCGTAAACAGAGGGGAGTTATGATAGCTATACGAGATTCTTTGTCCTTCCAAGAGTTAGGTTGCACCTTGGATCCTGAGGGCAGGTTTATCATTTTGGTCTGTTCCCTGGATAATGTTATCTACACGCTTGTGAATGTATATGCACCCAACATTCGACAGATGAAATTCCACAAAGCTGTTCTGAAGAAAATTAATGAAATTCAGCAAGGTCATCTCTTAATATGTGGGGACTTTAATTTGGTCCCAGATATTATTATGGACTCTTCTTCCAGTGCCAAAAGATTTGCTTCTCCCCTTGCGTCCTTTCTTATGGATAATGATCTTTATGATGTATGGAGGTGTTATCACGCGGCTGAAAGGGACTACACGTTCCATTCCCCGCGTCATAACACTTACTCTCGGATTGATCTGTTTATCTCTGATAAATGGCTGCTACAAAATGTAATTGACACCCGCATCCATGATATCACCTGGTCGGATCATGCACCCATCAGCATAAAATTGAAAAATGCAAATTCTCATCAAAAATCACACTTATGGCGTATAAATAACTACCTTCTACAACTACCGGATAATATTCGATATGTTTCTGAAAAATTAGTTGAATTTTTCTCTAACAATGTGGGCTCTGTATCCGACCCGACGGTATTGTGGAATGCACATAAGTCCTATGTACGTGGTCTTTTGATCCAACTTGGATCGCAATACAAAAAGAAACGGACTGCAAAACTAGATAAACTAACGAAGGAATTGAATGACATTGATTCAAAAAATAGGGCTAACCCCTCTCCGACTCTCCGATCCCAACTTTATGACTTAAGACACGAATTACGCTCTATGCTCCTGCAATCTTATGACCTCAAACTTAGGAAGTTAAAGGCGCGCTCCTACGTCACCAATAATAAGGCAGGTAAAGTTATGGCATCTCGTATTAAAGGACACAGACAAAAGACTAAAATCTCGCACCTTATTGACCCCGTCACTCGAGAAAAAATTATAAATCCGCAAAAAATGGCTGATTTATTTAGCTCATACTATAGTGATTTGTATAACCTTAACAATGACGGCACTATTCAACAGCCTTCCATTGACGAGATTCATTCCTTCCTCTCTCCTTTAAAATTGCCTAAATTATCAGATGATCAACTTGACCTACTGAATACCCCTTTCACCGACATTGAAATTATACATTCCATTAACTCTATGCCCAGCGCCAAGGCACCAGGCCCTGATGGTTTCTCTGGAGAATATATTAAACTGTTTAAGGAATTGTTGGTACCCCATATGAGAGACCTTTATAACCATGTTGCATCCTCGTCGTCATTTCCGAAGGAAATGCTCTCCGCATTGATTATCACGCTTCCCAAACCTGGCAAAGATCCTACCTCCCCCCCAAATTTTCGACCCATTTCTCTACTCAACATTGATCTTAAGATATATGCTAAAATAATTGCTAATAGACTGATTGATATTCTCCCTAACCTTATAAATATAGACCAAACTGGATTCATCAAGGGACGTCAAACATCTGATGCGACTAGAAGACTAATTAATGTTATTCACAATATTAATATGACTGGAACGCCTTCTCTGCTCCTATCATTGGACGCAGAGAAGGCGTTCGATAGAGTGAACTGGTCCTATTTATCATTAGCTCTACAGAAATTTGGATTCCAGGGACTTATTCTTAAAGCTATACTTGCCTTATATTCATTCCCAAATGCAAGAGTTTTTACTTCTAATCTACTATCCCGACCTTTTGATATCACTAATGGAACTCGTCAGGGTTGCCCTCTGTCGCCCCTGATTTTTAACTTAATGATAGAACCTTTGGCGGAACATATCAGGTCTCATCCTAAAATTTCGGGCATTACTATTGGTCCTCAAGTCCATAAGATCAGTCTATTTGCTGATGATATTATATTAATGTTGACTGACCCATGTACATCTCTAGTGGAAGTACAAAATATACTGTCATGGTTTGGAAGGATCTCCTATTATAAAGTAAATACCACAAAATCCTATGTGCTAGACATTGGAATTGACGCTATATCAAACAACATTCTCCAAAACACATTCCCCTATGTATGGGCGGAGAACAACATTTCATACCTTGGTATAAACCTTACGAGAACAACTAAATCCCTATTTGTACATAACTATGTTCCCCTAAAAAATAAATTACAATTGGATTTGCTCAAACTAGGAAGGAATGAATTCTCTTGGTGGGGTAGACTCTCTGCGTTTAAAATGATCCATCTGCCGCAAATTTTATATGTATTTAGAAGTGTGCCCATCCCAGTCCCTATTAAATTTTTTAAATCTCTTCAATCTTTATTGTCTAGATACATATGGAATGGCAAAAAATCCAGGTGTGCCCACCATAAACTTATCAAACATAGGATGTGGGGTGGAGTGGGCTATATCGACTTCCAGGATTACTTTTATGCATCCATTATGACACAAGCTAAAGAATGGTTTCGTTCTTCTCCAACAACAATGTGGGGAATGATCGAATCCACTTATGTCAAAGAGGGTCAGACTTATTTATGGCTGTTTGGAGCACATATGGGCATCAAAATCCCTACGCATTTGTCCCCGACGATAAAGGTGTCTATCACGACATGGCTGAAAATTCTTCAGTCTGCTGAAATTCTAGACTCTAAAATTGACGTGAAAATACCACTTCGAGTGCTGCGTTTAATTGTGAACCAAGTTCCCTTTGACCTTTGGAGTGAGAAAGGCATTGTGTATATACAAGACTTATACGACAAAAACGGAATCAAATCATTCCTTACATTGCAATCGGAATTTGACTTGCCTTCAACATACTGTTCTCATTATACTCAAATTACACGCTGCTTACAAAAATTGAATACTGCCCCTATTTACCTCCACACATCAGCATGGTCCTTCTTAAATTCTTGTGATACAAAGAAGGGAGGGATTTCCCATTTTTATAATTTATTCCAACTTAAGAGAACCTTTGTGAAATCTCCCTCCCATATACAATGGGAGGAGGACCTAGGACAGTCATTTTCCTGTGATGAATGGCTTACTGCATGTAAAATCAATCAATCAGTATCCAAGTGTACGTCCCTGTGGGAATTGTCAGTTAAGATAACCTTACGATGGTACTATACACCGGCTGTACTGTCCAAGTTCAGCAGCCAAAACTCTGATAAATGTTGGAGACTTTGTGACATTAAGGGTGATCTACTACATGTCTTATGGAGTTGTCCCCTACTTGCAAATTATTGGAAAGCCATATTTAACATCATATCTGCTTTGATTGGCTCCCCGATAAAACCTGACCCAGCTTTGGCTTTACTAACCCTGGGGATCAATGATTTTCCAACTCATGTACGCAGTTCTGTCACCCACTTTCTTCTTGCTGCCAGGTTATCCATCACTAGAAAATGGAAAGACTCTCATCCCCCATCTGTTATTGAAGCTATAGATCTGACCAATTTACATATGACGTATGAACGCATGTTAGCCACTTCTATGAATACTTTGCATAAACATGATACATTATGGCATCCTTGGGTAATATGGAACGACCAAAATGATAAACGTCTATATGTTTGAATGCCCTTTTATTTATTTTTTCTGAGGTTCTCTGGTTGCAGCAGCACCTATGCCTGCTGTGAACATTTTTTTGTTTATTGTGGGAGACACTGTGTTCTATATTCTGACTGTTTCCTTTTACTGCATGTATTGTTCCTTGATGGTACTTGAAGTTTGTATTGTAGATACTTTTGATTGTCTTCATTTAAAACTAGATTCTATGCTTATGAGAATATTCCTGTGTATTAGATTGTTTATTTGCGACCTCTGTATTGCTGTGTATTGCTACTGTATTTCATGATGTATCTTACTGCATATGTATACTAGATATGTGTAATTTTCTAAAATCCAATAAAAATCTATTGAAAGAAAAATTAATGTTTAAACAAACAATGTGCCATATAATAAGATGCAACAATAAAGTGCCATAATAAATAAAGTGACATATGTGATAAAAAGTCCATCCTCGTAGAAATAAATTGACTTGGTAGAAATGCTTGACCTCGTGAGAACCTTCACCCCAGTGAGATAAAAGGCTTACTGAAATGCCAGCGACACCCCTGATGCCGCGTACACACGATCACTTTTTCTGATGAAAAAAAAATGACGTTTTATGTGACGAAATCAAAAAAATGGGAAGGGGGAGGGAGAAGTGAAAAACAGGAAAGAAGGAAGGGAAAGGAAAGGGGAAAGGGGGGGGGGAGGAAAAGGGGGGATGAAAACACGTGGAACAGGATACACAGGAAAAGCACTCGCATCCGTATATAATCAATGCGTAGGCGACTTCAAAGGATTTGTTCCAGTAAAAATCAATAATCCATATGGTTACATTATACCTATGTCTAGTATATTTTTTATATATTGTATAATTCTTATATTAAAATATATATTTTTTAACATACTTCTGCACTGCCTCAAAGTCCGCAATTCTTTCACTTTGTGATTGGATATTTCTTTCCATATGTTTTATGTGACGAAACAAAACAACGTTTTTCAACTTCATTTTCCAAAACGACGTTGCATACACACCATCGTTTTTCCAAAATGCTCTAGCAAAGCTTGGTGACGTACACCACGTTCGACGGCACTCTGTTCCATTGAAGCTCCGTCTCATAACTTGCTTCTGAGCATGTGCGGGTTTAAAAACGTTGTTTTCAACATCGTTTTGCCCACACACAATCACTTTTTATGACACAAAAAATGGCAATTTTGAAAAACGACACAAAAAAACTCAAGCATGTTCGAATTTTTTTTTTGTCGACATAAAACAACGTTTTGCCCACACACGATCATTTTAAATTACGTTTTTGAAAACATAGTTTTTTTTCATCACAAAAAGTGATCGTGTGTACGCGGCATTACTCAGGGAGGTCACAAAGCGCTAACTGAATCAGAGATCCCCAACCATGGATATCCAGATCTCCTGGGTGTCTCCCACCAGGAGCCTCCGTATACCGGGCGGTATTCAAAGCAAGTGTCTCGAATATCCAAAAGAAGTGCAAATTATGCAAAAAAATAAAATGCCAAATAGTGCGATACTGTCTCTTTAAAGGGTTGTAAAGGTAAAAAATGTCCCTAAATAGCTTCCTTTACCTTAGTGCAGTCCTCCTTCACTTACCTCATCCTTCCATTTTGCTTTTAAATGTCCTTTTTTCTTCTGAGAAATCCTCACTTCCTGTTCTTCTGTCTGTAACTACACACAGTAATGCAAGGCTTTCTTCCTGGTGTGGAGTGTCCTGCTCGCCCCCTACCTTGGACTACAGGAGTCTCAGGACGCTCTACGTTGCAGATAAAGAAAGGAGCTGTGTGTTAGTGGGTGTCCTGACTCTCCTGTTGTCCAAGGGAGGGGGCGAGCACCACACTCCACACTAGGGAGAATGCCCTGCATTACAGTGTGTTAGTTACAGAAAGAAGAACAGGAAGTGAGGATTTCTCAGAAGAAATAAGGACATATAAAAGCAAAATGGACGGGTGAGGTAAGTGAAGAAGGACTGCACGGAGGTAAAGGAAGCTATTTAGGAAAAACAGTTTTTACCTTTACAACCGCCTTTAAACAAGGCACTTTAGTTGTGGTAATGTGCATCGCTTGATGCACAGTACAAATCCCATAGTCTATGGAGAGAGCAGGAGAGAGTGCCAACATTCCCACATACAGTAGGACTACAGAGAATGAATGTGGCCACCCTCTAAAAGGAAAACAAAAAAATTGAAATTGGATATTTTGAGTGAATATATACTTTATTAGAGTTTGTGAAACCAGAGTTTAGTGAGCCCTGTTCACAC
Source organism: Rana kukunoris (assembly GCA_029574335.1). NCBI lineage: Eukaryota > Metazoa > Chordata > Amphibia > Anura > Ranidae > Rana > Rana kukunoris. Next base: position 154,262,120 of record CM056053.1, read on the forward strand.
TGGCATTAGAAACAAGCGTTTGAGAAGTGTTTTTGCATTCCTCGAATGCCTAGTAAAACAGCCTACAATGGATAATATGGACAGAGGACAGAGCTGTTCACATTTGAAAAACATGTAGCATTTGCATTGCTTTGGTTCACTGTGCAGCACAAATGAAGCTACATGTTAAGTCTGGGAGAAGTTGTCAACTAATAGTAAACTTGCTCAAAATACTCACTTATCAAATGTGCCCATAGCGTTAATGCGTGTTAAAAGGAGTGGTTGATAAGCGTTTAATGAGCACTACAAAACGCTCCCCCCCCCCCCCAAACATCCTATGCGTGTTTGTGGCACAGTTGACAAACGTTTTTTGGCTTTTTGAAACCACATCAAATATGCCTACACTGGTTGTTAAGGAGTGGGCCAAGAAGCTGGCCACCGCATCCCTAACAACCGATGAGTCATCAGCTGTCAGCAGCCTTCCCTGTTGACACATGAATGGGGGAAAAAAAAAATTAGGGTCCGGTCCCCCCCATCTATACCAGGCCTTCAGGTCTGGTATGGATTTTGATGGGACCCTACACCAAAATGTAAAAAAAAATAAGAATGTAATAAAACCCCCCCCCATATTTCCATACCAGACCCTTATCTGAGCATGCAGCCTGGTAGGTCAGGAAACATACCAGGCCACATGCCCTCAACATTGGGGGGGGGTGCTTTGGGGCAGGGGGGCTCCGCCTCGTCACTTGTGAAACCACCAACTAGTAATGTACCTCATACTCCACATGAAGGGGGGGGGGATCTGGGGGGCTTCCAGATTCTGATAAGCCCCCTGCCTGCAGACCCCCACAACCACTGACCAGAGTTGTGGGGAAGAGGTCCTTGTCCCCATTGAGATGGTGGGTGGCGCAAAGCCAAGAGCACCAACCCCCCCCCCCCCCCCCATGTTGAGGGCATGTGGCCACGCTGTTTTGCCTTGAATTTTTTTATAATCTGCACATATTTTTTTTACATCACTGTGTGCTGTCCATTGTACCATTTACAAAGGTGGTTGAGGGGTATTAAAAACGCTCCTCAAACACCTGCTTTTAATGCCAGTGTAAACGTAGCCTAAATCACGTGGAATATCAGGGAGATGGGAGGAAAAAAAAACACTTGTTGTGCACCTGGTGTGCACGATTACCGAGGGTGGGGCGAAACATGTTGGGGAGTGGCCTTAAAGAAACACACTGAGGCTGCTTTTACTCGGGTCGGAGTGCAGCAGCTGGGCTCATTCTATTTCTACAGCGCATTGATTTCCTATTACTGTTAGTATTTTTAGCACGTGTGTTCTCAGAATGCACATCACGCTTGCGGCGCCATTAACAGGTAATGGCACCCCAAATGCAGGAAGCAAGCACGTTTTGCCGCTCTGTAAAAACAAACCATGACACAGCAAAATGATCCATCAGCTAATCTGTCACACTTGTTACGTGAAGGGCAGCCCACTGAAATCGACAGGATGCCCTACGTGTGTTGTATGAAAAGAAATGCACTTTTCAAAAAAGCTAGGTGTGAATGTGGCATAACGAGGCACCTCACCCCCTATTGATTTAGGGTTTCTCTAAACCCCCTGCTACTTGGTCTTCTGGGTTGAGCACTCACACACCCAGCAAATCCATTGTTGTCTTGCACCAATCCACTTAAGGCCATTGCACACTGGGTCCTGTGCCACCACCTTTGTTATCGAGGTCATCAGGAGGCCAGCTGTTCCTCCTTGCAGCCAGCCCCCTGATAACACTCCATTGAGCATGGGCAGTGTGACCACGTGTCCCGGATTGCCTGGGACAGTCCCACATTTTGCAGGTAGGGTTGCCACCTCATCCCTTTAAACCCGAACACATATGAATTACACAGGTTCTGAGGCTAATTTAATACAGATAAGGTACCAAGTGAGTTTAATTACCACCCTAATCAGCCACAGAACCTGTGTAATCAATATGTGTTCGGGTTTAAAGGGATGAGGTGGCAACCCTATTTGCAGGTCTGTCCCGGGCACCTTCATTGCAGGACAATACAGAGTCCTGGGATGAAACTGACACATCCCCTGGGTCAATCTGATGCCCCCAAAAAAGGCCGCCACATCACCGCTTTACTCACTGACAGTACTTGTCCTGGCCAGGAATGCCTGGAGGAGCACAATCCCCACCCCCTGCATGTGATTGGAGAAATCATAAATCCCGCCTCTTGTGTCCAATCACTGTGCGTGATCCGTTACACCACAAGCTGATTTTTGGGAAGGGAGGGTGTCCCTGAATGATAGTTTGGAAATGTGGTCACCCTAGCGGTGTGATCTACACAGGGGTCAGGGAGCACAAGATGCACTCCACAAGTAAATGTATTTCCATCTACCCCATCTTGAGGTTTTCTGAAGAGGGGGATCAGTAAAACGAAGTAACAATAGAAATGGAAGCGAGGGTCCCCTTTAATTTGGTGTCAGCATGTATTAGTCTGATAGAACGTGTAGAGAAAAAGTTGCATTGATGAAATGCAGATCTCTAGTCTCAGCCACACACCAGTTCTATACTACACATGAAAGTCCAGTCACATGGTCACTGAGACAAATGTATGAACAGAAAAAGTCTTACAAACTATTTCCGTCTCCTTAGTTCATGGAGCTGAAGATCTCCTGAAGAGTGTGATGATCTTTACGTGTCTTCCCAATACATCGCTGCTTTCACTAGAGGACAATGAGGACACCAAACATGCTTCATATCCGAGATTGCCTTGTGGTTGCCATTTTTGTGTAGACCATAATCCATTCACCTTCGTTTAGCTGGCTTCATAAAAATGGCTCTGGAATGAAGACACGTGTTCAAGACAATCACAACAGAGCAAGAGAGGAACATCAGCACATCCGGACTCCACAGAACACAGCGACATCTCGTGGCTATTTGGGAAATTGCACAATTAGCTCTGTTTAATCAGAGTAACGTGCTCACTTACTGTAATAAATAACAGAAAGACTGAAAGGAGAGAAGGGACAGAGATTTGGTATCTTGTGTCCGCCACTGTATATTTTTATGTGCTGCCATTATATTAGAGCAGAAGAAAGCAGAAACTAACCATTTTCTGTGTCCATAAGTGAACGCATATGTGAGCAGCGCCCGCATATGAAAACAGTGTTCAAACCACACATGTATCGCTGCGATCGTTAGAGTGAGAGAAATAATTCTAGCCCTAGACCTTCTTGATAGTGTTTTGGCCGAGATTCAAAGGAAGGACCCCAGTGCTGTATTGCATAAGTGGCAACCACTGAGCTACTTTGCAGTCCTATTAACTCTTATTTGCCCTAATTATTTTCTATTAAATAGTTCTCTCTTTCCACTTTTTATTTAGCTGATTTTTTTCTTCTTAACAATTATTGTACATGTGGACATGCAAGCACAGTCTGTCTAGGGTTGCCCCCTTTTTCTTCAATCTAAACACGAACACTTTAGCGGCGCGCAGCAAATATTTTTATAGTATACACTATACTTGAGGGCGTGGATTGTATTTTGGGCACTCCAAAGAGAGTGATAATGTGGCGTGCATAGTGCCCCCTCACCTTCCTATCAGCCACATTTCTGTCTGAATATTGTGTCCAGGTTTCAGGCAGACTGAACCTGGACACATAATTCAAAACCTTAACTGTCCAGGTAAATCCTGGACAGATGGCAACCTTATTTCTGTCCCAGCTCACAGCTCCCAACTGATTTCGAGGGACTGTTCCTGATTTCGAGCAATGTCCCTCTGTCCCTCATTCTCCTCATCTATCCCTCATTTTGGTCTGATCTATATAGATGTATATAAAATGCACTTTTTATCTATGAAAAAGTGTTTCCCAGCGCTAAACCTTTAATCTGATTTCTAAATCATGCATTTGTAAATTCCAAAAGCCAATATAAAGGAATAGTGGTAAAAAAAAAGCACTTGTGGGTTTAAAGGGGTTGTAAAGGTAAACATTTTTTTACCTTAATGCATTCTATGCATCTGAAAGCACCGCCCCCCTCCCAAAACCCCCGTTTTACTTACCTCACGCCTCAAAAGTCCGGTGCGCGTGCTTGTCGTCCTGTTCGGTTCCCAGCCTGGCCGTTGATTGGCTAGGCTGGGCGGATTGATAGCAGCGCAGCTATTGGCTGGCGCTGCTGTCAATCACAGCGGATGACGCAGCGCGCCGGGGGGGCGGGGCCGAGTAATACAGTCGGCAGCTATGGCCGCCGCTGTATCACGGGAGTGCGCTCGCAAAAGCATTCCACCATGCGAGCTCGCTCGCATGATGCTAGAAAGCTTTTGCCAGAAGGAGCTGAGACAGCCGCCGAGGGACCCCAGAAGACAGGGGGACACAAGCTGCACAGTGGAGTTAAGTATAACATGTTTGTTATTTTTAAACTAAAACATTTTTGCCTTAAGTGTTCCTTTAACTAATCATGTTCTTTTGTACAATTCTCCTTTAAGGGGGTGTGGCAAGGGGTGTGTCCTATGCCTGCATACTTTTGCTGACAAGTGTCCCTCATTCCCATTTCAAAAAGTTGGGAGGTATGCCAGCTCAAGGCGGAAAGGCGTTGTGGCATCTTCAGCTCGGATGTCAAACAACCTTTTCCAGGCATTGCCTGCTACATTTTTAAAAACAAGTCGTATAGGATTTCACTAAGCTGAACTCTGGGCAGGTGAACTTTGCTAAAAATATATTCCTCAAAAGTCACAAAAGATATATAACACTACTCCCATAGGGGTTGCAGGTGATAGGGTTCCCCACTGCTGCACAGCCAGGCACATAACATTTCCAGCTTTCATCCAGACACAGTTAAAAGTCCTTGAGCTTTGTTTTTGTGTTTTTTCTTTTTATTAGGGGGTGATTACTTGGATGGGGATAGGAATTATGGGATGCCCAACTTGAAAGTGACAAAACCAGGGACAACTTCCTTTCTATATACAACTCCAATTGATTCTTCTTACATGCCAACAGTATCTGTTAGATTAGCAACAGCCTCTTACAGACTAGGAACTCTCAATCCCTCTAGAAAGTAGCAAAATGTGTTGTGAACTGCATCTTGGAGTACCTTTAACTAGTTACATAGTTAGTCAGGTTGAAAAAAGACACAAGTCCATCTAGTTCAACCCTAAAAATAAATAAAATATCATACAATCCCATATACCCAACTCCATACCCACAGTTGATACACAGGAAGGCGAAAAACCCCAGCAGAGCATGATCCAATTTGCTACAGCAGGGGAAAAAATTCCTTCCTGATCCCCCAGATTTTCCCTGGATCAACTTTACCTATACATGTTAGTACCCAGTTATATTATGTACATTTAGGAAAGTATCCAGGTCTTTCTTAAAGCAATCTACTGAGCTGGCCAGAACCATCTCCACATTTTCACAGGTCTTGCTGTGAAGAAACCTTTCCGTATTTTGAGATAAAATCTCTTTTCCTCTAGACCAGTGGCCTCCAAACTGCGGCCCTTTGCTTGCCTTTATCCGTACCTTGGGGCACTATCCCTTCCACTGATACAAGACACTATTCTGCCATCTGACACCGACAATGAAGCACCATTTCTCCCACCGACACAACTAATAGAGCACTATTCCTCCCTATGATACCCGCAATGGGGCATTATTCCCCCCCAAAGTCCGGCCCTCCAAGAGTCTGAAGGACAATAAACTGGCCCTTTGTTTAGAATATTTGGAGACCCCTGCTCTAGATGTAAAGAGTGCCCCCTTGTCTTTTGTTTTGACCATAAAGTGAATAACTCAACACCAAGTTCACTATATGGACCCCTTTTATATATTAGTACATGTTGATCATATCAACCCTTAATCTCTTCTCAAGAGGGAATAAATTCAGTTCCTCTAATCTTTCCTCATAGCTGAGCTCCTCCATGCCTCTTATCTGTTTGGTTGCCCTTCTCTGCACTTTCTCCAGTTCCCCAATATCCTTTTTGAGAACTGGAGCCCAAAAATGAACTGCATATTCCAGATGAGGTCTTACTAATGATTTGTACAGGGACAAAATGATATCTCTCTCTCTGGAGTCCATACCTCTCTTAATACAAGAAAGGACTTTGCTCACTTTGGAAACCACAGCTTGGCATTGCATGCCATTATTGAGCTTATGATCTACCAAAACCCCCAGATCCTTCTCCACTACGGTTCCCCCAGTTGTACTCCTCCTAGTATGTATGATGCATGCATATTCTTAGCCCCCAAGTGCATAACTTTACATTTATCAACAATAAACCTCATCTGCCACTTAGTCGCCCAATTAGGGATGTGAAAAAGTGCGAGTATGGCCTCACTTAGGACTAGTTAATCGGGTAATAGAGTACCATCATCCAAGTATTGATGAAAAAGAGGGGGGGGTGGGAATGGGGGAATAGTTGCTGAAGCTAGACCCAACACATACCCGCCCAGTTGAGGTGTGGACTATCTCGGTACAAAATAGGTCAGGGTAAACAATATAATAAATAAGAAATTAATTTATTAAGTAAAACTGTTGCATTAAAAACAATAGTGTACATCAAAAGATTGGTCGATTCTCTACTAGTTTCGCGGGATGTCCGCTTCTTCAGGAGAACCAATCTGAAGGACAATAATGCAATAAAAAATAATGTAAAATACAGGTAATACAGTTCAGCAGTGAGTTAAAAATTGAATAGACATAGAGGTTTTACCCAAAGTGTAACGAAGCAGGCGCGGAGCCAAGTCTGCCCAATAGGTGATCCCCCTGCAGCGAACGTGGGGGATGATATGTGGGTCTCTGAAAAATTAGCATACATTAAGTTGGAGGAGAAGACCCAGGACATGGATAGTGGTAATGGTGGGGGTGGATAAGGGGAGAGGGGGAGTAGAAATATAGGAAAGATAGAAGCAGGGCGCGGGGGGGGGGTGGAGTAGGGGGAAGAGGACGGGGGGGGCCGCCGGGTGGGGGAGCAGGAGTAGGGAGGGGGGAAAAAGGGGGAGGAGAGAAAGAGAGGGAGAGGATGGGAAGAAGAGGGAGGGGAAGGGGGGAAAAAGAGGGGGGGGGAGAGGTGGAAGGGTAGGAGGAGGGAAGGGAGGGGATGGGGGGGGGAGGCAGGAGGGGGGGAAAAAAAGGGGGGAAAAGAGCGAGGTGGGGGTACAGCCAGGTAGGGGAAGAGGGGGAGGAAGGGGAAAAGAAGAAGAAGGGTGGGGGGAGGAGAGAGAAAAAGAACAGGGGTAGAGGGATAGGGGAGGGGTGGGGGGGAGAAGGAGTGAGGAAAAGCAGGAGGAAGGAGAAGAGAGAGGGAATGTGGACAGGTTAGACCCTAAGAAGGGGTCGGGGATGAAGACTCACCACAACCGATCGTATCCACGGATGTATGCGGGGCCAAAGGCCAAGGTGGTGGCAAAGGGTAGGTCCCGATGGTAGGTGGGAAACAAAAAGGCTAGGCTGAGGACAGGGCAAGGAGCTGGTGCAGGCATATGGGCGGGGCCAAGTACAGGGACAGGGTCCAGTGTAACTGGTGCGTGGCCAGTATACTGTCACTCATGGAGGTATCCATGGACGTGGCAATGCACGGTAGTGCATGGACAAATCTATCTCCCGTACGGATCCCCGCTGTGCCGTCGGTAGCAGCCTAGCTGGGTCACTCACATGAGCCAGCCTGTGTGAGATCCGCGCTGGCTCATCCAACGGGCCGGGGCCCATTAAATGAGCATCCCCAACCGGGACACGCCTCGACGCCGTCAGAAGGGCGGCGTCTGACGTCACCCGGTCAGCTTCCCCACACTGCGCAGATGCGGGAACCGCAATACTGCACATGTGTGGCCGAACCAGGCCAAGGGGCGGGGAGCCCCGAGCCTGGACGAGCAAGTGGGGATGGGCTAAGGCTCATCCCCACCAGGGGAAGCACACGTCCGCTGCAAAGGGGGGAGGGGGGCACCATGGGCAGGCATGCGACGTGAAACTGGAGGGCAATACATTTACAAAGAAGGAAACATAAAATTGAATTAACATAGTTAGAATGTACATTACAATCATGTAGTAAGTGAGAAGATGATTCCCACAGTTAGATTACTATTTAGTGGTAACTTGTGGCATGGCAGATTACATTGACAACTGCAAGGTCTCAGGGGAGGCTACGGAGGAGGTGATGGGGGGGGGGGTGTATTGTTCCCCCAAGTTATATAAATAAACTGATAGAACTAAATAGCAGGATAAGCGGTGAAGGTAAAAATAAAAATAAATATAAAAATAATTATAAAAATAAGCATAGAAAATAAAAAAAATTAAATAAAAAAATAATAATTAAGGGGGTAGATGAATGAACAGAGTAGATGTATATAAGGAGGGTGACAAAGGGCGAGCAGTGTAACATCGCAAGCCTACCTGAACTAGGGTAAAAATGTAGCAGAAGTGAAAAGCTACAAACACTAGCAAGTGCTTGACCTATGTGTGAAAATGGGGAAGGGGGTTATATAAGGGAAAAAGAAATGGGAGAAGGTGATAAGGTATGGGTGATCTGATCAATGGCTAGTCCACGGGCCTGATAAAGTGGAGTGGGGGTAGTGGCAAGGGGTGTAATAATACTAGTTGCAGGGTACCCCTATGTAATATGAACTGAAATGGGTGTCTAATTGTATATATGGTTGTGAAAAAAAGGTGTTGTTGACGATGATAATATTGTTATGAGCCCAGCCATGGGTCGGGGTGCCATAGAACAAAGAGGGGGGCACCAGAATGGGTGCAGCTGCAGTAGATAATAGGAAGTGTGGGTAACACAGAATTCCTAGACGGTCTGGAACATATCCATACCCTTGTCTCATCAATGGCCTTGAGTAGGGGTCAGGTGAGGGCTGAAGCTTTCCTCTTATTAACATCCAGAATAATACATGTATATATCAATATATAGACATAAGACATCAAAAGAATAACACATTCGTTGGCAAATATAACAATAGAAAAATCTGTCGGATCCGTACCGAGATTTTCCCAGGTCAATGCAGAATACAAGGCAATGTCATGGCCATGTCACATAGTAATGGAAAGGGTTGAATAAAAGATAGATTGGGATTTACAAGTTAGAGGCACTCAGGGAAGAGAGAAGCGGGTGTGTTATCCACCCAATTATAATGAAAAAGTGCGAGTATGGCCTCACTTAGGACTAGTTAATCGGGTAATAGAGTACCATCATCCAAGTATTGATGAAAAAGAGGGGGGGGTGGGAATAGGGGAATAGTTGATGAAGCTAGACCCAACACATACCCGCCCAGTTGAGGTGTGGACTATCTCGGTACAAAATAGGGAAAAGAGCGAGGTGGGGGTACACCCCTACCTGGCTGTACCCCCACCTCGCTCTTTTCCCCCCTTTTTTCCCCCCTCCTGCCTCCCCCCCCCCATCCCCTCCCTTCCTCCTCCTACCCTTCCACCTCTCCCCCCCTCTTTTTCCCCCCTTCCCCTCCCTCTTCTTCCCATCCTCTCCCTCTCTTTCTCTCCTCCCCCTTTTTCCCCCCTCCCTACTCCTGCTCCCCCACCCGGCGCCCCCCCCCCTCCTCTTCCCCCTACCCTACTCCCCCCCCCCTGCTTCTATCTTTCCTATATTTCTACTCCCCCTCTCCCCTTATCCACCCCCACCATTACCACTATCCATGTCCTGGGTCTTCTCCTCCAACTTAATGTATGCTAATTTTTCAGAGACCCACATATCATCCCCCACGTTCGCTGCAGGGGGATCACCTATTGGGCAGACTTGGCTCCGCGCCTGCTTCGTTACACTTTGGGTAAAACCTCTATGTCTATTCAATTTTTAACTCACTGCTGAACTGTATTACCTGTATTTTACATTATTTTTTATTGCATTATTGTCCTTCAGATTGGTTCTCCTGAAGAAGCGGACATCCCGCGAAACTAGTAGAGAATCGACCAATCTTTTGATGTACACTATTGTTTTTAATGCAACAGTTTTACTTAATAAATTAATTTCTTATTTATTATATTGTTTACCCTGACCTATTTTGTACCGAGATAGTCCACACCTCAACTGGGCGGGTATGTGTTGGGTCTAGCTTCAGCAACTATTCCCCCATTCCCACCCCCCCCCTCTTTTTCATCAATACTTGGATGATGGTACTCTATTACCCGATTAACTAGTCCTAAGTGAGGCCATACTCGCACTTTTTCATTATAATTGGGTGGATAACACACCCGCTTCTCTCTTCCCTGAGTGCCTCTAACTTGTAAATCCCAATCTATCTTTTATTCAACCCTTTCCATTACTATGTGACATGGCCATGACATTGCCTTGTATTCTGCATTGACCTGGGAAAATCTCGGTACGGATCCGACAGATTTTTCTATTGTTATATTTGCCAACGAATGTGTTATTCTTTTGATGTCTTATGTCTATATATTGATATATACATGTATTATTCTGGATGTTAATAAGAGGAAAGCTTCAGCCCTCACCTGACCCCTACTCAAGGCCATTGATGAGACAAGGGTATGGATATGTTCCAGACCGTCTAGGAATTCTGTGTTACCCACACTTCCTATTATCTACTGCAGCTGCACCCATTCTGGTGCCCCCCTCTTTGTTCTATGGCACCCCGACCCATGGCTGGGCTCATAACAATATTATCATCGTCAACAACATCTTTTTTTCACAACCATATATACAATTAGACACCCATTTCAGTTCATATTACATAGGGGTACCCTGCAACTAGTATTATTACACCCCTTGCCACTACCCCCACTCCACTTTATCAGGCCCGTGGACTAGCCATTGATCAGATCACCCATACCTTATCACCTTCTCCCATTTCTTTTTCCCTTATATAACCCCCTTCCCCATTTTCACACATAGGTCAAGCACTTGCTAGTGTTTGTAGCTTTTCACTTCTGCTACATTTTTACCCTAGTTCAGGTAGGCTTGCGATGTTACACTGCTCGCCCTTTGTCACCCTCCTTATATACATCTACTCTGTTCATTCATCTACCCCCTTAATTATTATTTTTTTATTTAATTTTTTTTATTTTCTATGCTTATTTTTATAATTATTTTTATATTTATTTTTATTTTTACCTTCACCGCTTATCCTGCTATTTAGTTCTATCAGTTTATTTATATAACTTGGGGGAACAATACACCCCCCCCCCCCCCCATCACCTCCTCCGTAGCCTCCCCTGAGACCTTGCAGTTGTCAATGTAATCTGCCATGCCACAAGTTACCACTAAATAGTAATCTAACTGTGGGAATCATCTTCTCACTTACTACATGATTGTAATGTACATTCTAACTATGTTAATTCAATTTTATGTTTCCTTCTTTGTAAATGTATTGCCCTCCAGTTTCACGTCGCATGCCTGCCCATGGTGCCCCCCTCCCCCCTTTGCAGCGGACGTGTGCTTCCCCTGGTGGGGATGAGCCTTAGCCCATCCCCACTTGCTCGTCCAGGCTCGGGGCTCCCCGCCCCTTGGCCTGGTTCGGCCACACATGTGCAGTATTGCGGATCCCGCATCTGCGCAGTGTGGGGAAGCTGACCGGGTGACGTCAGACGCCGCCCTTCTGACGGCGTCGAGGCGTGTCCCGGTTGGGGATGCTCATTTAATGGGCCCCGGCCCGTTGGATGAGCCAGCGCGGATCTCACACAGGCTGGCTCATGTGAGTGACCCAGCTAGGCTGCTACCGACGGCACAGCGGGGATCCGTACGGGAGATAGATGTGTCCATGCACTACCGTGCATTGCCACGTCCATGGATACCTCCATGAGTGACAGTATACTGGCCACGCACCAGTTACACTGGACCCTGTCCCCGTACTTGGCCCCGCCCATATGCCTGCACCAGCTCCTTGCCCTGTCCTCAGCCTAGCCTTTTTGTTTCCCACCTACCATCGGGACCTACCCTTTGCCACCACCTTGGCCTTTGGCCCCCCATGCATCCGTGGATACGATCGGTTGTGGTGAGTCTTCATCCCCGACCCCTTCTTAGGGTCTAACCTGTCCACATTCCCTCTCTCTTCTCCTTCCTCCTGCTTTTCCTCACTCCTTCTCCCCCCCACCCCTCCCCTTTCCCTCTACCCCTGTTCTTTTTCTCTCTCCTCCCCCCACCCTTCTTCTTCTTTTCCCCTTCCTCCCCCTCTTCCCTACCTGGCTGTACCCCCACCTCGCTCTTTTCCCCCCTTTTTCCCCCCTCCTGCCTCCCCCCCCCATCCCCTCCCTTCCTCCTCCTACCCTTCCACCTCTCCCCCCCTCTTTTTCCCCCCTTCCCCTCCCTCTTCTTCCCATCCTCTCCCTCTCTTTCTCTCCTCCCCATTTTTACCCCCTCCCTACTCCTGCTCCCCCACCCGGGCCCCCCCCCCCCTCCTCTTCCCCCTACTCCACCCCCCCCCTGCTTCTATCTTTCCTATATTTCTACTCCCCCTCTCCCCTTATCCACCCCCACCATTACCACTATCCATGTCCTGGGTCTTCTCCTCCAACTTAATGTATGCTAATTTTTCAGAGACCCACATATCATCCCCCACGTTCGCTGCAGGGGGATCACCTATTGGGCAGACTTGGCTCCGCGCCTGCTTCGTTACACTTTGGGTAAAACCTCTATGTCTATTCAATTTTTAACTCACTGCTGAACTGTATTACCTGTATTTTACATTATTTTTTATTGCATTATTGTCCTTCAGATTGGTTCTCCTGAAGAAGCGGACATCCCGCGAAACTAGTAGAGAATCGACCAATCTTTTGATGTACACTATTGTTTTTAATGCAACAGTTTTACTTAATAAATTAATTTCTTATTTATTATATTGTTTACCCTGACCTATTTTGTACCGAGATAGTCCACACCTCAACTGGGCGGGTATGTGTTGGGTCTAGCTTCAGCAACTATTCCCCCATTCCCACCCCCCCCTCTTTTTCATCAATTAGGGATGTGCATTGAGGTTGGCTTGTAAATTGGAGACATCCTGGTGTCATCTGCAAAGACAGAAATTTTACTTTTGATCCCAGACCCAATATCATTTATAAAGATATTAAAAAGTAAGGGTCCCAACACTGAAACTTGGGGTACACCACTGAAAACCTTAGACTATTCAGAGTAAGAATCATTGACCACTACTCTCTGAATTCTGTCTTTTAGCTAGTTTTACATCCATTTACACACTGAAATTTCCAATCCTGTAGACTTTGCCTTACACATTAGCCGTGTGTGGGGAACTGTACCGAACGCTTATGCAAAATCCAAGTGTACCACATCCACCGCCACCCCTCTGTCCAAGGTTTTACTTACCTCAAGTGACTCCACTGTAGACACTGGTCCTAGCTCTACTACTACTATTAATATTCCTGGCTATGCTTTCTTTCAGAAAGATAGGGTAAAAAGGAAAGGTGGCGGGGTCTGTCTCTATGTCAGAAGTGACCTCAAAGCAAGCGTGAAAGAGGACCTGGTTGATGGAGAGTGTGATGAAGCTGAAGCATTATGGGTGGAACTGCATACAGATGCCCGTAGTTCAAAGTTAATCATTGGAGTTTGTTATAGACCACCCAATGTTAACGAGGAGGTGGAGACTCGGCTCCTTGCACAGATGGAAAGGGCTGCAAGGGCTGGGACAGTGATAATAATGGGGGATTTCAACTACCCAGAAATTGATTGGAGTAATGGCACTGCTGGGACAGGTAGGCTGCATTCACACCTAGGCGTTTTGTCGTCTGAAGCCCGACGCTATTGCAGCCTAAAATACGCTGGAGGGTGATTTAACATTGTTCTCTATGGAGATAGTTCACATCTCCGCGCCGAACGCCAAAACGCCGAATGCCTGAAGCTCAAAACAAGTCCCTGACCCTTTTTTTCAGGTGGCTTCGGCGTTCGGCATAGCCGACAATGACCTGTTCAAAAAACAAGGTTAAAAACGACGCGTTTTGTCGTGGCAAATCGTGGTACAAAACGCCGCAATTTGTCGCGGCAAATCGCGGTACAAAACGCCGCACTAAGGTGTGAATGCAGCCTTAAAGGGCAACAATTTAAAAACCTATTGCAGGACAATTTTTTGGTCCAGCTTATTGAGGCCCCAACTAGGAATGATGCTCTGTTGGACCTGGTAATCTCAAACCATGCAGAGCTTATTACTAATGTTCAGATAAAGGAACACCTGGGTAGCAGTGACCACAACATGATTTCATTTGATGTTAGCTGTAAGCAAGAAATACATACAGGAAAGATAAAAACACTTAATTTCAAGAGAGCAAATTTTCCAAGGATGAGGGCTGCTCTCCAGGACTTGGACTCAGAGGGAATATTGGCACCGATGAACACAGAACAGAAATGGGAATTCTTCAAAAAGACCGTTTATGAACTCACTGCAAAGTATATTCCCGTGGGCAATACATTAAAGAGGCTAAAGATAAAACCTATGTGGCTCACGGTCAAAGTTAAAAAAGCTATAAACAATAAGAAAATACAGTAGCTTTTAAAAAATATAAAAATGAAGGAACACTAGTATCGTTTAAATGTTACAAAGAATATAACAGGATATGTAAAAAGGAAATCAAGGATGCAAAAATTCAAAACGAACGACAGGTCACAAAAGATAGTAGGACAAACCCTCCAAAACTCTTCAAATATATTAATAGTAAAAAGGTCAATTCTGAGCATGTAGGCCCTTTACAAAATAATCTAGAGTGGGTGACTGGGGACAAAGAGAAGGCAAATTTATTAAATGCTTTCTTCAGCTCTGTGTATACAATGGAGTATGGGGGAGCTCATGTCCAAAATGGGGGTGGTAGTGACACAGCCCCAAATCCACAATGGCTCAAAAGTGATATGGTCCATAAATATTTGGACAGAATAAAGGTGGATAAAGCACCTGGACCAGATAGAATTCACCCACGGATCCTAAAAGAATTAAGCTCTGTAATTTCAAAGCCACTGTATCTAATATTAAGGGACTCATTAATGACAGGAATAGTACCACTGGATTGGCGTAGAGCCAATGTGGTGCCTATATTTAAAAAGGGAACAAAGTCTTTACCAAGTAACTATAGACCTGTTAGTTTAACTTCTATAGTTGGGAAGATACTGGAACGTTTAATAAAAGACCACATGGATGAGTTCTTGCTGGAAACAAACTATTTAAGCAGCAGACAGCATGGATTCATGAAAGACAGAAGTTGTCAGACAAACCTGATTTCCTTTTATGAAGAGGTAAGTAAAACCCTGGACAGAGGCGTGGCAGTGGACGTGGTATACTTGGATTTTGCAAAAGCGGTCGATACAGTTCCCCACACACGGCTCATGTGTAAGGCAAAGTCTACAGGATTAGAAATTTCAGTGTGTAAAACTGGCTGAAAGACAGGATTCAGAGAGTTGTGGTTAATGATTCTTACTCTGAATGGTCCAAGGTTATCAGGGTGTACCCCAAGGTTCAGTGTTGGGACCCTTACTTTTCAATATATTTATAAATGATATTGGGTCTGAGATCAAAAGTAATATTTCTGTTTTTGCAGATGACACCAAGCTATGCAGTGGAATAATGTCCTTACAGGATGTCTCCAATTTACAAGCCGACCTCAATGCTCTGTCTAATTGGGCGACTAAGTGGCAGATGAGGTTTAATGTTGATAAATGTAAAGTTATGCACTTAGGGGCTAAGAATATGCATGCATCATACATGCTAGGGGAGTACAACTGGGGGGATCTGTAGTGGAGAAGGATCTGGGGGTTTTATTTGATCATAAGCTCAATAATGGCATGCAATGCCAAGCTGCGGTTTCCAAAGCGAGCAAAGTCCTTTCTTGTATTAAGAGAGGTATGGACTCCAGAGATAGAGATATAATTTTGCCCCTGTACAAATCATTAGTAAGACCTCATCTGGAATATGCAGTCCAGTTTTGGGCACCAGTTCTCAAAAAGGATATCGGAGAACTGGAGAAAGTGCAGAGAAGGGCAACCAAACTGATAAAAGGCATGGAGGAGCTCAGCTATGAGGAAAGATTAGAAGAACTGAATTTATTCACTCTTGAGAAGAGGAGAATAAGGGGGGATATGATCAACATGTTCAAATATATAAGAGGTCCATATAGTGAACTTGGTGTTGAGTTATTCACTTCACGGTCAACACTGAGGACAAGGGGGCACTCTTTACGTCTAGAGGAAAAGAGATTTCATCTCCAAATCCGAAAAGGGTTCTTCACAGTAAGAGCTGTGAAAATGTGGAACAGACTCCCTCCAGAGGTGGTTCTGGCCAGCTCAGTAGATTGCTTTAAGAAAGGCCTGGATTCTTTCCCAAATGTACAGAATATAACTGAGTACTAAGATTTGTATGTAAAGTTGATCCGGGGTAAATCCGATTGCCTCTCGGGGGATCAGAAAGGAATTTTTCCCCTGCTGTAGCAAATTGGATCATGCTCTGCTGGATTTTTTGCCTTCCTCTGGATCAACTGTGGGTATGGAGTTGGGTGTATGGGACTGTACTGTTTTTATTTTGTTTGTTTATTTTTTTGTGGTTGGACTGGATGGACTTGTGTCTTTTTTAAACCTGACTAACTATGTAACTATGTAACCACTTAAGACCCGGACCAATATGCAGGTTAAGGACCTTGCCCCTTTTTGCGATTCAGCACTGCGTAGCTTTAACTGACAATTGTGCGGTTGTGCTACGTGGCTCCCAAACAAAATTGGCGTCCTTTTTTTCCCCACAAATATAGCTTTCTTTTGGTGGTATTTGATCACCTCTGTGGTTTTTATTTTTTGCGCTATAAACAAAAATAGAGCGACAATTTTGAAAAAAAATAGATTTTTTAAAAATAATATATATATATATATATAGATATATATATATATCTATATATATATATATATATATAAATTCCCTCAGTTTAGCCCAATACGTATTCTTCTACCTATTTCTGTTAAAAAAAAACAAAAAAACCCCGCAATAAGCTTTTATCGATTGGTTTGCGCAAAATGTATAGCGTTTACAAAATAGGCGATAGTTTTGTGTCATTTTTATTAATATATTTTTTTACTACTAATGGCGGCGATTAGCGTTTTTTTTCGTGAGTGCGACATTATGGCGGACACATCGGACAATTTTGACACATTATTGTAATTTTCACAGCGACAATGGCAGTAAGGGAGTTAACTACTAGGGGGTGCTATATGGGTTAAGTGTGACCTCATGTGTGTTTCTAACTGTAGGGGGGCGGGGCTGGATGTGTGATGTCAGTGATCGTCATTTCCTATATCAGTAAAGAACTGGGAAGGTGTGTTTACACTCACCTCTCCTCGTTCTTCAGCTCCTGTGACCCGATCGCAGGACATCTGCGGCAATCGGGTCCCGCGGGCGTGCTCACGGAGCTTCGGACCCACGAAGCTCGCGACCGCGGCTGGGCTCTTAAAGGGGACGTATATATACATCCATGTGCCCAGCCGTGCCATTCTGGTGTTGATTACTTAGGCATCTTTCACACGACTGGTCTGATCAGATCCCCCTGACATATGCCTCGTTTCCACTGAGTGTATCGGTTCAGTACGGTACGCTATTTTGGATGTTTCCATTATGAAAGCGTGCCATAAAAGCGAATCGTACCGGAACATTCTGGGTCCTGCTTCAGATGTGGGGCCATAGAAAATGCAACGGTTCGGTTAGGGTGGACCTACAATACATCTCACTGATTGGTGGACATGCTAGGCATTTTTTCTAAACCTTGTATGGTCCCGGATGGTCCGATTTGCAGTGGAAATGCTCAGCAGAAAAGACCGGACCATTCTAAGCGCTCCAAACTGTACCGACCTGAACCGTTCCGTTCAGTGGAAACAAGGCAATAGTCTCCACAGTGTGGACTTTTTCACTATAATTGGGGACTGTCTATTTTTACTTTTATAATAAGGTCATATTATGTTAGTGCAGCACAACTGGTTTACACTGAATTAACATCCATCCTGCCACACTGAATTAACATCCATCCTGCCAACAAGTTTCTGAGGGAACCTGTAGGTTTGTAGTGAAGATAAAGTTAAAGTGCTTGTAAACCCTTATACTGTATATAGTAAGCGACTGGCCTCAGGTGATACACAGAGGTGAAACAAATTCTCCTACGTTGTACCTGTTTATCTGCAGCTCTCTCTTCCTCTACATCCATTCAAAGTGCAGAATTGTAAAGCTTCACTGATTTCAGAAAAAAGGGGAAGGGAAACTAAAGTTATATGCTACAAAGCTCAGTGAGGCGACCTCTGACAGCTGTTCGGAAGGAAGGGACACACCCCTTGCACACAGCACACAGGAACAAAGCCGAGACTGTCAATCAGCTGGAGGCCCCTCCCTGTCATCATTTTTCTCTTGGTGTCATGAAAACTTGTCAGAAGTGATTCATGTATATAACAGAGGAACAAAGCAGCAGACAAAAATGGTACTTAGCGCTCTTAATTGAGAGCAGTACACACTATAGAGGGATATGCTTTGTTCATATTTCATGCCTGAGGATTTACACCCACTTTAATCACCTATCACCTCACAAACCATCAAAGAATCCTCACAGACCTTGTAAATGCAACCCAGCATGGAAGGGGAGCTCTTTACACACCGAGGCTCCAAACTGTCTGTAACTGTTTGTCATTTTCTTAGATCAGAGGGAATATATTTCCTCTGTCATAACATCTGTAATATTAGTCGTATGAAGATGAAAGTTATTCCTTCTGATAGTACACGCAATGCAAAATGATGCAGGGCTGGTCCTATCATGTGTCCCGCCAGAGGCCGCTCTCTAATTAGGTAAATTAGGCTGTTGCCTGAGGCCTCGCACTCACAGGGGCCTCCTGGCCGCCTAATTTGCCTGTGATCAATACTAATGTCAGCGTCATTGGATGTCTCTATTACTCCTTTCTCTTTCTCACCTCCCCCTCTCTCCCCCTCTTGCATTGTCTGAATATGTCTGATGGGTGAGGAGGGTGCCCTGGATGTGGTACTGATCACCTGTGTGCTAGATCCGTGCATTTTCTGCAGCCATTTTTCTTGCTTGAATTAATTTTCCAATTATGGGCGTGAGTGGGGCCTCATGTCTAAGTTTTGCCTAAGGCCTCACAAAGCCTAGAGATGCCTCTGGGTCCCGCTGGGTCAATTGGATCCAGGCGGCATGTTGAAAGGGGAGGCAAATTGACGCCAAAGATTTTTTTTCCATCGGTTTTGTGTCTCATCCAGCGGCTGCGGACTGGGCCACCTTGCAGCCCTCAACATGCATACTCATAGTTGCTGGGCGCGAGGGTGCTGGCACACAGTCTAACTCTGGCTGTTAAACAGTCGAGCACACATGAAGAGCTAAGATGTGTGTGCTGCTGGGTTACCAACAGGAGACAGACAGTGGCGTCACTAGGGTTGGTGTCACCCGGTGCTGTAAATCATGGTGTCACCCCTCCTCCACCAAGTATAGTCCAGCCTCAGTACAGACCCCCCTCTCCGCTAAGAATAGACCCCCCTCCCTTAGTACAGCCCCCCTTCTACACTAACTATAGTTACCCTTTAGTATAGGCCCCCCACTCCACTAGATATAGACCCTCCCTCAGTATAGAGCCCCCTCCCCTAAGTACAGACCCCCTCCCCTAAATACAGACCCCCTCCCCTAAGTACAGACCTCCCTCAGTCCAGATCCCCCTCCACTAAGTACAGATCCCCCTCCACTAAGTACAGACCCCCTCCCTTAGTACACAACCCCTCCACTACGTAAAGACCCCCCTTCCTCAGTCCATACCCCACTCCACCAGTATATACCCCTCTCCCTCAGTACAGATCCCCTCCACCAGTATAGACCCCCCTCCACTAAGTACAGACCCCTTCCCATAGTACAGACCCCCATCTCCACTAACTATAGTTCCCCTCAGTACAGACCACACCCCCTCACTATAGACCCCCCTCCCTTAGTCTAGACCCCCCTCTCCAATAAGTACAGCCCCTCCCTTAGTACAGTCACCTCTTAAGTATATGCCAGGGCATTCCTCACCCTAGGGAGAGTCCGGATGGTGTCACCCCTCTAGCGGGTGTCACCCGGTGCGGGCCGCACTCCCCTCACCCGCCTAGCAATGCCATTGGAGACAGAGAGCAAGGAAAGATCCCTTCCCCAATGGCTCCGCCAGCAGCGTGGAACTGGAGGAGGGGGTGCGTCCGGCCTCACGTCCAGACCTGCCTTCTTCTGTTTGGTGTATGCGTTAGGCTAGGCACTGAAGACTGTGGGAGCACTGGGAGAGAGCTACAGAGAAGTAATATAAGTTAGTTCTGTTTGACAGGACACAAAGGGTGTCCATAATTTTCTCTAGTAGTGGCTGCTGATCTCTGTTGTATAACCTGTCATGCTCAAAAATCACTATACAGCTGTAGCTTGCCAATATACTACCTTAGCCAGCCACTATAGTGCCCCATGAGGAAGCGATTTATCGCGAAACCGGTCGGGCGGGACTTTGTGTTGTACCGGATCATCCCCCGCTGAATACATTTTTCCCTACCAAATCGGATGGGTTAGGTTTCTTTTGGATTACTTTCGGCCGGAGTTCCATCTCAAACTGACATGCCTGTTTTCTATGTTATCATGTAAGTGAGTTTTTGTCTCTTTTAATAAATCTCAACCTACGGTATTACACTATTTTGGCCTTTTTGTGTCTCTCCATGGCAACTGCCTTTGAGTTCCTTGTCCAACTGACCTGAATGGGGATTGACACCTGACCTGGTCCAATTTTCAACCTTCCAGTAACCAACCACATTTTGGCGTCTTCTTTTAAGTAAGAGACCAACAGAAAACTGGTAAGCACATTTTTTACCTTCACGGTGGAGGATCTTCTATCAGCACTTCTCATCAGAGTGTCACCTTAACATGCGTTTGCACACTTATTCCACTGGTGTACTGTATCCATGTTGCTTATTATAATACTGTGATTTACCTTTTAGAAACTCATATAGACAATTATTTTGCACAGTAATTTGTTTATATTTAAGTTCGATTTTCACTTTTGTAGCGCATCCTGTTTTTTATCGACTATACTGCACTAGCCTGTAAGGATGAGCTTCGTGTTCGAGTCGAGCCCATGTTCGACTTGAACATCGTCTGTTCGTCCGTTCGTCGAAATAGGAAAAAAACGGGTCGTTCGCGCCAAATTCGAGTGACACGCCACGGCCCATAATTCACTGCGGCATTGCGCGCTGATGATTGGCCAAGCATGCAGTATGACCCGCATGCTTGGCCAATCACAGCACGCAAAAAACAGAGAGCCATAATTGGCCAAAGCCAGGGAGGTTTTGGCCAATTATGGCTCAGGGCTTTAGCACTCGCCCCACACTATAAAAGGCCATCCGCAGTAGTGTGTTCCGGGCTTGTTCCAGATCAGACAGAGAGAGAGAGAGAGAGAGAGAGTCATTTTTTCTAGCTAGATAGAGCAGGCAGGCTAGTCAGTTAAATTTACAGTGTGTAGAGAATATATATACATCCCAGGAGTTGTACATATATTTATACACTGTATAGTTTAGTTAGATTAGTTCTTCCTAATCTGTCAGGCAGTTGATTGTGCTAGCTGCAGTGTGCTCAGTGCACCAAACATACTTGCTGTATACTGCAAGTTTGCTCATTGCTTTGGAACTAAACACACTTGGTGCATAGTGCAAGTGTGCTCATTACTTTACAACTAAACCCACTTGGTGCATAGTGCAAGTGTGCTCATTACTTTGCAACTAAACCTACTTGGTGCATAGTGCAAGTGTGCTCATAACTTTGTACCTAAACACACTTGGTGCATAGTGCAAGTGTGCTCATTACTTTGCAACTAAACCTACTTGGTGCATAGTGCAAGTGTGCTCATAACTTTGTACCTAAACACACTTGGTGCATAGTGCAAGTGTGCTCATTACTTTACAACTAAACCCACTTGGTGTATAGTGCAAGTGTGCTCATTACTTTACAACTAAAACCACTTGGTGCATAGTGCAAGTGTGCTCATAACTTTGCACCTAAACCCACTTGGTGCATAGTGCAAGTGTGCTCATTACTTTGCACATAAGGCTACTTGGTGTGTACTGCACATGTCCTCTGCAGTTTGCACCAAAAGCTACAAGGTGTGTGTACTGCCTTTGTCCTCTGCAGGCCATTATGTCTGGAAGGGAAACAAGGAGATGCAGAGAGTCATGAGGGCAAGCAGGCTCTGCGTCTACAGGCAACAGTGCTGGTCGTGGACACAGTGCATCCTCATCAGCACGTGGCCGTGTGACACGCTCGTTCTTGTTTTCGGCAGCTGGCCGCGTTGACCCGTAACATGCCGAAGACCAGGGCCGGATTAACAGAGGGGCTGATGGAGCTGCAGCTCCAGGCCCCTTTCTCAAGATAGGCCCATTTGCCCCAAAAAAATAATTTTTTTTTTTTTTTTTTTTTAGATCGACTTCAGGGGTTGTAGCTCGATGACCAGAGGTCACAGAAACCCCACATTTGGGGGATAGCCAGTTGAAGACCTACCCCACAACCGGTCAAAATATGGGATGGCTATCATTTATGGTTCCGGAGACACGGGCCTGCTTGCACAGCCTGTCAGAAGCTACATACAGAGCAGCCATTATAAATACAAGCTGACACACTGCAGCAGACTGAGAAAAAAAATCATCATTTGTTTTTTGCTAGAAAATAACTTTATGGTGGTCTTTGCAACTTTTTATGTTGCACGGTATAGAGCTGCACGATTCTGGCTAAAACAACAACTGCAATTCGTACGGCATAACATCGTCTTTCACATTAAAATGAAAAAAAATGGGCTAACTTTACTGTTTTGTTTTTATGGTTTTTATTATTCATTGAAGTAGGCAAATGCAGTGTGACATAAAATATTGCAGCAATTGCCATTTTTGTCTCTGCTAAAATATATATAATGTTTGGCGGATCCAAGTAATTTTCTAGCAAAAAATATTGCTTTTTAACTTAAACAAGTGTTGGACTTTAAGTGGTTACATTTCTTGCATTTACACACAGAAGTTTGTCCTAAAAAGGAAGTTGGTCACAATGTTTCATGTTGTTTACAAACTTGGCAGACTGCCCGGATATTTTCTTTACACACAGAAGTGTATCCCTTTGATATAAGAAGAATGCGTTAGTTACAATTTTTCCTGCTAAGAACTTGGCAGACTGTCCAGATATTTTCTTTTGACAGCTGAAAGTCTCTCCATTTGTTATATGAAAGAATCAGCAAACGCTGCATTGGAGATGTTGGGGGGGGTTGAATCAAGATCACAATTTTAACGATTAATTGTGCAGCTCTAGCACGGTACTGTATTTGCGCAGCAATTTTTCAAACATGTTTTTTTTTGGAAATAAACTGTTTCATACATTAAAAAAACACTAAAGTTAGCACGATTTTTTTTTTTTGGTATCCTAAGCGATGCTTTAAACATTTTTTAGGTTAGATGTTTAGAGTTACAGAGGAAGTCTAGTGCTAGAATTATTGCTCTCGCTCAAATGATCGCGACGTTTGTAACCTGTGTGTATCTGGCTCTGATACTAGCCAGTGCCTACCCAGCTACTGGCTGGTATCTCTCCCCAGCCTGTCCCCACACACCCTCTCAGCTGCTGACCTGTAGATGGGGGAATCACTCCTGTAGTGTTATTGTGTCCTGCCAGTGAGTACAATGATCAGTGTTGCTATCTATAGCTGGCAGCACTGATTGTTTTTGGAAAAACAGGCTGGTTGTACTCAAGTCGATTAATAGATTGACTTGTGTAAAACCAGCTAGCCCATACATAGATCGGCTATGGCTTGTCTCGGAATAATTGGTGTAATTTCAATTCATGTATGACCCGCTTAACCACTACGCAGTCCCTAAACATCCTTCCACTCCTATACATTGTGCCCACTGTCATACCCTCCACACTCCTCTCCTGTACATAGTGCCCACTGTCATACCCTCCACACTCCTCTCCTATATATAGTGCCCACTGTCATACTCTCCACACTCCTCTTGTACATAGTGACCACTGTCATACTCTCCACACTCCTCTCCTGTACATAGTGCCCACTATCATACCCTCCACACTCCTCTCTTGTACATACTGCCCACTGTCATACCCTCCACACTTCTCTCCTGTACATACTGCCCCATCATACCCTCCACACTTCTCTCTGGTACATACTACCCTCTGTCATACCCCCACACTCCTCCTGTACATACTTCCCACTGTCATACTCTTCACACTCCTCTCCTGTACAAACTGCCCACTGTCATACCCTTCACACTCCTCTCCTGTACATAGTACCTGCTGTCATACACTTCTCTCCTGTACATACTGCCCACTGTCATACCCTCCACATTCCTCTCCTGTACATACTGCCCACTGTTATACTCTCCACACTCCTCTCCTATACATAGTGCCCACTATCATACCGTCCACACTACTCTCCTGTACATACTGCCCACTGTCATACCCTCCACACTCCTCTCCTATACATAGTGCCCACTATCATACCATCCACACTCCTCTGCTATACATAGTGCCCACTGTCATACCCTCCACACTCATCTCCTGTACATGGTGCCTGCTGTCATACACTTCTCTCCTGTACATGATGCCCACTGTCATACCCTCCACACTTCTCTCCTGTACATTGTGCCTTTTGCCGTACCCTTTGCACTCTTCTCCTGTACATAGTGCCCAATGTTAGACCCTCCACATTCCTCTCACTCACCTGCACATACTTCCCACTTATATACTGTCCGTACTCCTCCCCTATGTTGCTTACCCACAAAAACAGTTCTTTAAAATGATACTGAATACCCTCAATGTTACCAGCTCTAGAATGGACACACTTGTTAGTTCAACTAAAGGAAATCTCAGTTCTCATATTTGTTCTGTCCCATTATTAGAACTTATTTAATGTTGTGATTACTACGGTGATGTACAGAGGAACATCGGGGATCTCAGCTACTTTCCTGACATTACTACTTTTTAGAGGCCCTGGGGTAGGTTATGCCACAATGTACAAATATGCACAGCATATTAGCACATTAGGGTACACTTACATTTTCAGACTGGGCCCTCCATTGCTGCGCTGTGATTCCCACGCATTTATTTATTATTTATAAAAGGCCCCACCAAAATCCTCAGCACCAGGCCCATGATGTTCTTAATCTGGCCCTGCCGAAGACTTGTGTCATGTCCCGGGGTGTATTCGAACCTGGGTCTTCCTGGTCTCTTAAACCATAGCCTTACCTGATGTGCCACAGAAGAGATCTAGATCTTGGGAATATCCTTATTGTGTTCAACACACACCTCGGACTCACTAGCTCCACCTGCTGCCAGCTGTGGACAATTCTCATTCTGAACAGCCTTTAAATAGGAAGTGAGGTCATCACTCAGCGCCCGTTTATTTGGATTACTTCCTGGGTGTTTTGTCTTTAGTAATCTTCCTTGTATTGAACTCCTGCCTGATATCCCGA
The DNA here is from genome assembly GCA_029574335.1 of Rana kukunoris. Taxonomy (NCBI): domain Eukaryota; kingdom Metazoa; phylum Chordata; class Amphibia; order Anura; family Ranidae; genus Rana; species Rana kukunoris. The sequence continues at coordinate 154,287,528 of CM056053.1, forward strand.
CTATTCTACAGCCTGCTGATTTTGTACCTTATCGCCAGATCGTGTATGACCTTTGCCTGCCTGACCCTTCTCCGGAATCCGATATTGAACTATTTGCCTGATCCGTTGCCGACCGTATCTGCCTGACGACGCTTTGCCTGGATCTCCAGCATACTTGTTCCACTTCGGACACTACCTTTTACAGGTACCTTACAACTTGGTAGAGTCGATGACCAAGCCATCCTCATCCTCCTAATCCTCTCTCACCCAGGCTCAGGGTACTTTGTCTGGCAAAGTAGCTGCCAAGGCGTCCTCTTCCCTCTGCTCAATGGCATCACTTACTCCTTCCCTAGTTCCACTATGTCCTCCTGAGGAGTCCCCCGAACTGTTTGAACACAGTGTTGGATACATGCTGCATGAAGATGCGCACCGTTTTGAAGGCTCCGATGATGGAACACAGATAGAGGAAGGCAGTAATGTGAGCCCAGAGAGAGGGGGTGCCCAAGAAGGACAGCAATCTGGCAGTCATCTTCCCTCAGTTGCAGCATACTGCCAGGTTTCCGACAGTGATGAGGAGGGAGGGGATGATGAGGTCACTGACTCTACGTGGGTGCCTGATAGGAGAGAGTGGGAGGAGGTGGAGGAGGAGGCACAGGCAAGTCTCCAGAGAGGCAGGATTCCCTCCAGGGGACAGCTTAAGGGCAGCACACCAACTGCATTACATCGCAGAGCTACGCCTGTGCAGGGCGCTGCTGTGTCTCAGCGTTACTGCAAAAGTTCTTTGGTGTGGGAATTTTTTGAGACATGTGCATCAGATTGCACCATAGCTATTTGCAACATATGTCTCAAGCGTATCTCGCGTGGCCAAAACATCACCCGCTTGGGCACCACATGTTTGACCAGACATATGTCGACCTGCCATGCAGTTCGTTGGCAAGCATACCTGAAAGACCCACACCAAAGAACAAAGCGGACCTCTCCTTGCCCCTCATCAGCTGGGATCCCCAACCCCACTATACCCTCAGTCCTCTCTAAAGCCTGCACTGATAGGACTGAATGTGTAGAATTATGTATGTCACAACCTAGTAGTACATCCGGGCAATCTACTATCGGTACACCGATGGCAGATTGTACCAGACAAATTTCCCTGCCCCAGCTGCTGCAGCGCCAAAAGAAGTACTCTCCCAGCCATCCACATGCCCAGAGGTTAGCTTAGTGAAATTGCTAGCACTTTAACTGCTGCCTTTTCAGTTGGCAGATTCTGCCCCCTTCCATGAGTTTGTGGAATTTGCGGTACCTCAGTGGCAAGTTCCCAAATGCCACTTTTTCTCACGGAAGGCTATTCCGGCCCTCTACCGCCATGTGGAAGGCAATGTCCATGCCTCGCTGGACAGGGCGGTCAGTGATAAGGTGCATATTACCGCTGACTCATGGTCCAGCAGGCACGGACAGGGACGTTACCTCTCTTTCACGGCGCATTGGGTGACTCTGCTGGCAGCTGGGAAGGACACATGACAAGGTACAGTAGTGTTGGAGGTTGTTTCGCCACCACGCCTCCAAAACACTACTACTGGTTGTGACACACCTCTCTCCTCCACCCCCTCCTCTTCTTCCTCTGTGGCCTCTTCCTGTGCTGATGTGTCCTCGGAATCAGCCGTGGTTCTGGCGGGGGCACATTACCCCTACCCTACGATCACTGCACTAGATCGCGTTGAGTTTAAGGCTCTTTGTCTCGCCTATCGTGTTTATCATGGGATGGGCTCGCAATATCTGAATTCCTTGATAACGCGATATGCCCCTGCACGAGCACTCAGATCACTAACAGATTATCATTTGTCCATCTGCCCATTTGCTTACCTTTGGAGGCAGACGCTTTTCTGTGAGAGCTACGGCTCTATGGAATAGTCTCCCTGCTTCCATTCGGTCACTCCCTTCTATTATGGCCTTTCGTAAAAGATTAAAAACCTGGCTTTTCGAGAAAAAGCAGGTCGAGTCATGTTAGCTCTCCCTGTTGTGCCCTGTTAATCTGTCTCTTGGTTTTTCTTGCTCTTCTCTTTTTCTCTCTTGTCTACCTCTTTCTCTCCCCGATTTGATTTACCTATCTTCGTAATGTCTTCTGCGCTTAGACACTGCCCTGACGGGTCAGTATTTGGCGCACTATAAATCCATTAAATCAATCAATATTAAAATTAGGGGGTGCAAGAGTTTAGTCAGGCCTAGAGCAGCAAAAAAACTAATACTGATATCACCCCCCTCTCATTTTCTTCTTTCCTTAATCGTCCCTGTAACAGAATGGCCCGTGACACCCAGAGACGTTGGAAGGATGAGAGATACTCCTGTGCCAGCAGCAACAATAACTCTTGGGTCGAAATCCACCCTGTGCCCTTTTGGGTGTAGGGTGGCTAATAGTGAATCATAATTCATATATTACATGAGATGGGACATTATTAATACTTCATATTTCAGGACTGAGATATCACAAGGAGTCATGATGACATGACCAGGTCAGCCAGACGGTGAGTCATACCGTTTGTATAATAGGCTATTGAAATATCTTAAGGTGTTGGCTATTCACTGTAAAGACATTCCGTTGAAGGTGTGGATTGCACCCACTCTCACAAGACTCTGCCATTGTGTGATAAAGCTGCCTAGATAACTTATTTAACTAGATGTCTGTGTTATTATTAAAGGTTAATTGAACTCTATTGAAGATGCGGTGCTGACCGGTCTACATGGTTAGCTTACCTGAATGCCTTTTAGAGTGTGATTGAAGCCCCCCATGGTGTGAAGGGGGGTGGAGATTACATTGTCCTGTGATGAACTGTATTATGCTGTACTGGATATAAGCAAGCTAAGGAAACCAATAAATTCATTCATACATTTTGGAAACTAGAGAACGGAGCGCAGTCTCGTTTATTCTGGGAAATGGAATGGATCATGTCTGCCTGGTTGTTGGTGTGTCAGATAAGCTTGTCGTGGTTGGATGGAAGGTCGTAAGCGGTGGTGACCGTTACAGTCCCGTCGTGCCCACCGTGTATTTTTCTGATGTGCGATACTCTGCAATAACCCCTGCATAAAGAAACACTTGTACTCCTTTGCTATATTATATATGGCCGCTAGCATTGGCAGACTATTATTTCTTCTCCATACGATGAGTCTTGAGGTCCATCCTGGAGTCTCCCATATAGGGATAATCTTGTGCTGACAAGATAGTGAGACCTGTTCCTTCCATCAATCCCTAAGTGTGTACTGGCGAAGCAAAATGGCAAATACGTTGACACACAGGGGCTCTCCTGCTCACCCCCTCAAGAGGCTTTCTATACACCAGGAAGAAAGCCTTGCATTACTGTGTGTAGTTACAGACAGAAGAACAGGAAGTGAGGATTTCTCAGAAGAAATAAGGACATTTAAAAGCAAAATGGAAGGATGAGGTAAGTGAAGGAGGACTGCACTAAGGTAAAGGCAGCTATCTAGGGATTTTTTTTTACCTTTACAACCCCTTTAAGGGCAGGTGTGCATGGAGGGACACACTAGATGCCTTCTCCGCCATTGTACTATTGTTTGGCGTCACGTGCATCCCATTGATATATGTACTCATACTATGGAGTAGGGTTGCCACCTTTTCTTCAAGTCAAACCCGAACACTTTAGCGGCCCACGGCAATTTTTTTTATAGTATAACCTTTACATATATTTTGCTATTAAACACCATTTCTGATCATATGAAGTTAATACCAAGAGTTCCCCTTTACATCTGAACTCGCAGAGTTCCCTTTCACTGTAAGGGGGGACTCTGCAGACTCTGATGTAAGAGGGGACTCTGGGGGCTCTAACATAAGGGATGCTCTGGAAACCATGATCTAAGGGGGAACACTGGGAACTCTGATATACAGGAGGACTCTGATGTAGGGGGGAACACTGTGGTCTCTGGTGTAAAGAGGAACTCTGATGTAATGGGGAACACTGAGAACTCTGATGTACGGAGAAGACTCTGATTTAAGCGGGAAAGGTGTGGCCTCTGGTGTAAAGGGAAACTCTGATGTAAGGGGTGCTCTGAGAACCCTGATTCACCTCAATCAGAGGCAGGAGAGAAAAGGGAGGGGGGAGTCATTCACAGACAGGGATGGATGGTGAGCTCACTCACCCCCTGGCAGTCAGCACCTCTCATCCAGATGTATCTGAGGCTGCTGAACTTCAAATTTCCAGCCCCAACTTTCCTTTTCTGAGGCACAGCCCTGAGGATTGGAGTGTGGGCAGACACAGAGGGGACGGGGTGGGGGGAAAGAGTGTAGATCGAGCCCTCTCTCAGGCAGTGTGAAAGAGACAACTGCAGCTATAAACCCTGCTGGTAAGCCATAGTCCAGGCTAAATAATGTGTCCGGGTTTCAGGCTTTCTTAAACCCAGACACAGGATTCCAAACCCGAACTGTCCGGGTGAATCCTGGACAGGTGGCAACCCTACTATGGAGGCTCTTAGGACCACAGTATATATAGAGGTCTCTTGATTTGGAGACTGTAGCTTATGCATATATTTGCAAAAGTGTGCAAACAAAGCCCTCTGTTTATAAAGTGAACTGTTAGACGGGGCCACTTTGGTTGTTTTGCAGGCTGGCCGGTAAGTGTGCTGGGAAAGCTTTGCGATGTGTGCGTTGCCCTTCCATGTGCAATTTGCTGCAAGGGCTGGTTATGGGCTGGGGGTTGTTGCCATATTTTTTGCACAGTCATACAGAACTGCCTTGTACTTTATTAAAGTGTGAGTAGTAGTAACAGTTGTCTGCGCCATAGCAGAGATCATATAAACTGCCTGAGGACCAAATAGAGGGTGTGAGGTAAAGGCTGGCACAGCAGCTCTCCCCTCCCCCATGTAGCTGTGTGGAATGTCTGCCAACACATCAGCCACGTAGGAGAAGCAGTGATGGGACCACCCTAATCCCCCCCACACACACCCCGTTCTTCACAAACTTCACACATTTTCTTCAACTTTATTCTGAGACCAACAACCACCATTCTAACAGAATGTTATAAACTTCCCGCTTTTCACACATCCTAATCCCCAATTCTTACTACATAGGAAAATGATGGTTGTACCAAGCCCCGCCCCTTTCCCATGCAGCTGGATCTCTCTGACTGTTCAAGGGGCTTTACATGGTGGGCGGGGCTTTTCAGGGGCTTCATTGGTTGGGCGGGGCAGCTCGGGGTCTTCCACGTTTACAGATACTACGAGCCTATCCGTGTATGAATGGTACAATGTATGGAGATATTCAGGGAGGACATAGACTATAGTTATATAGAGTGCACAGGAGACATTTCTTGGCACAGGCTCCTGTCCGGACATGTCGGTGTAGTCGGTGTCCCCGGGCGCTATATTCACAGTAGGTGCAGCACACCCCCCCCCCCCCCGCCCCATACAGACACAGGTCACACATACGGGTCACACGCCGTGTCCGGACACTTCACATTCTTCCCTCAGTGAGAGTTGTGTGGTCCCTCCCCCTCCCTCCTCCTCACTTCTTCTCCTCACTCTGCCATGATGACACCGAGCCGGAGCCCTCACCCTCTCCTCCCCGTGATGCCGGTCATACGCTGGTCTCTGCTTCTCCTCCAGGCCGTCTTCCTGGTCAGCTTCGTCACTTGTAATGACGCCCCACCGGTACCCGGAGACCAGCTTCATATAGAGACCAGCTGGGCACCTGAACTCTGTCCCCGGACCGTCACCCAAGGAGACTTCGTCCGATATCACTACAACGGAGCCTTCCCCGATGGCACCAAGTTTGACTCCAGGTACATGGCGCACTGCACTATACTCTACACTGTACCCACACTACATCATACTACAATACCAACTATACACTATACTCTGCACTGTACCCACACTACATCATACTACAATACCAACTATACACTATACTCTGCACTGTACCCACACTACATCATACTACAATACCAACTATACACTATACTCTGCACTGTACCCACACTACATCATACTACAATACCAACTATACACTATAATCTGCACTGTACCCACACTACATCATACTACAATACCAACTATACACTATACTCTGCACTGTACCCACACTACATCATACTACAATACCAACTATACACTATAATCTGCACTGTACCCACACTACATCATACTACAATACCAACTATACACTATACTCTGCACTGTACCCACACTACATCATACTACAATACCAACTATACACTATACTCTGCACTGTACCCACACTACATCATACTACAATACCAACTATACACTATTACACAATACTCTGCAATGTACACTATACACTGCAATAGTACACCATACTATACTGCACCATACACTGCGCTGTACACCACAATACCAACTATACACTATACTCTGCAATGTACACTATACACTGCAATATACCACACTATATTGAACACCATACTATACTACACCATACACTGCGCTGTACACCACACTATACAGTACAACATACTATACACTACACTGCACTGTACATAATATATATGGTGACTATACTATACACGACACTACACTGCATGGTCTCATCGTACAACATCAAACATGTCGTCCTTAAAAGGTTTGTCTACAAAAGGTTTGAAATTCTGCAGACATGATGACTGACAGCACAGGGATCCTATGTAAGAACTCTATAAACATGATGACTGACAGCACAGGGATCCTATGTAAGAACTCTACAGACATGACTGATATCAGAGGGATCTTATGTAAGAGAAAAGCAGTGCAGCGCTAAAAAACATTTAAAATACAGTAATAATAATAATAAGAAATATATATATATCAAGTCCAAAAAAATATATATATATAATGATCAATCGGAATGGTCAAGCTGATTCTTGTGCCTCACTGAGGTGTTCAGGTGTAGCAACTCATCAAACACAGCAAACTGGTGTCCTAAAATAGAAGTACAAGCCGCTCACCTGAACAAATGGACCTGTGTGTGAGCAGCAGGTCAAATGCGCTGTCCCTCAAAACAGGGGATTAAAGATTCAGCGGTGTCTCCTTAGACGCTCCCTTTCTCCAAACAGCTCCAGGTGATAGATGGTCATCCGAAGCACTCTCTCCCGTGAAATGATGTCATGGAAAAGTATAGAAACGACACATAGTGCTCTCCGTATGATCACAATAACAGTAGTATTTATTATAAAAGAAAAATACTCACAAGCAAAGCACTATATCTTAGTGCATAGAAATGAGCATACAACAATAAAAGACCAGGTAGGTGGCTGTCCTGACATCAAATGAAAGCCCCCCGAGGGCAGCCACCTACCTGGTCTTTTATTGTTGTATGCTCATTTCTATGCACTAAGATATAGTGCTTTGCTTGTGAGTATTTTTCTTTTATAATAAATACTACTGTTATTGTGATCATACGGAGAGCACTATGTGTCGTTTCTATACTTTTCCATGACATCATTTCACGGGAGAGAGTGCTTCGGATGACCATCTATCACCTGGAGCTGTTTGGAGAAAGGGAGCGTCTAAGGAGACACCGCTGAATCTTTAATCCCCTGTTTTGAGGGACAGCGCATTTGACCTGCTGCTCACACACAGGTCCATTTGTTCAGGTGAGCGGCTTGTACTTCTATTTTAGGACACCAGTTTGCTGTGTTTGATGAGTTGCTACACCTGAACACCTCAGTGAGGCACAAGAATCAGCTTGACCATTCCGATTGATCATTATATATATATATTTTTTTGGACTTGATATATATATATTTCTTATTATTATTATTACTGTATTTTAAATGTTTTTTAGCGCTGCACTGCTTTTTTCTATGTACTTCATTTAAGGATTTCTATTGACCTTCAGTGTTCAGCTGCTTTGCTAATTGTTTGTACCTTTGCGCAGTCTGCCTTTTCTCTTTCTCTTTTATCTTATGTAAGAGCTCTACAGACATGATGACTGACAGCACAGGGATCCTATATAAGAACTCTGCAGACATGATGACTGACAGCACAGGGATCCTATATAAGAACTCTGCAGACATGATGACTGACAGCACAGGGATCCTATATAAGAACTCTGCAGACATGATGACTGACAGCACAGGGATCCTATATAAGAACTCTGCAGACATGATGACTGACAGCACAGGGATCCTATATAAGAGTTCTACAAACAAAATGACTGACAACACATAGATCCTATATGAGAACTCAAATACACAACCACTGACAGCACAGTGATCCTGTAATAACTGTACAGACATGATGACTGAAAGCACATGGATCTTATGTAAGAACTACAGACATGATGACTGATAGCACAGGGTCCTATATAATAACTCTGCAGACATGATAACTGACATCACAGGGATCCTATGTAAGAAGAACAGTACAGACATGACTGACAGCGCAGGGATCCTATGCACGCACTTTTAAGGTGCTCCCATCAAAGATTATTAATTTGAGACTAAACAATTTTTTTTTAAATGCATAATTTCAAGCATTTGCATGTTATACATCGTTACATTAGTTCAGCTTAGACCAATGTGACTATGTATATAACATACCTGGTGAATGTCACTGGAAATTGCAGATCACTGTAGTAGTCACCGCTACTCCAGTAACCTCCATTTGCTTCCGGGTCCCATGCTGAGCTGAGCAGTTTGTCTGATGCATTGTGAATACTGAAGGTCGGATGCTCAGCACGGCCGACCGCTATTCAGAAAATGCTTTGATGTCACGGCCTCACCTCGTCCAATCAGAGAATGATTTTCATTCAGAGAATGCAAAGAATTCTCTGAATGGCACTCTTGCTGAGAAGTCAACCTCCTGTGTTCACAATGCAGGACCCAGAATCAAGTGTAGTGGTGTCCACTTCAGTGATTTCCAGCTTCAAGTGCAATTGGCTACGTATGATATATACATAGTTACAAATTCCAAGCTGGATCTGTATATAAACATGCCAATGCCTGGAATTATGGGGCCAAAAATGCAGTTTCTACCCTAGGGCTAGTTTCACACTGCTGTGCTGTGGTTTGGCTGCAACGTGGGTAACTCCATATTAGTCCTTGCATTTTCAGTTGGTTTTCTGAAAGCACACCAAAGATGGAACATGAAGGATTTTCGATGCGCTTTCAAAAAACAAGGCAAAAGCATGCACCAGTCTATGGGACCGCAGGTAAAATGTGCAAAAAATCGCAGATACATCCAACATGCAGACAAATCACAGCGCAGAAGTGTGATACCAGCCACAAGACAACTCAAATGTGAATAGGCCCCATAGAATAACATGGAAATCTATTGTCTATCATTGATGCGCTTCTGAAAATGCACTTCAACTCACTCAGGTGTAAATGGGGCACTATGGATACTTTAGGGGACCTTGTTACAGTTGAGACTTATAAAAAGTTACTTTATTAGTAAATAATGACCTTTCTGTTTTGTATTAAATTGTTTCTTCAAGATGGCAGGGGATTCTAACTATGTATGTGCTGCAGATAAATTGACGGTGACAGGCCAGCATAGTACACTGCCATTGGTATGGGGCAGTAGGTGTCAATTTACCAGGTATGAGGGGCCTCAACTGCAGCCACCTACATCGCCAAAGGGCCACACATAATATTCAGTATATGTAGTGGCTCTGATTATTTTCAGAGATTACAAACATACTACAGGAGATATTCAGAGACTTTGGATGTGATAGGAGTGTTTGGAGACAGGAGATGTGCAGGAGACAGAGCCAGAGATATTTCATTAGACTGATATTACAGCTACATTGCAGATCCATGCTCCCATTACTGACTGCTGTGGTCCATGGGCCGCACAGCAAGTACAAAAATCGGCAAGTGGCCTGAAGGCTGCAGTTTGGAGTGTGTTGAGAATGGGTTTCCTCAATCGTCTCCACTATCTGCTCAGTTTCATTATTATGCTTCCAGTCCTGATCATGCATGTTAAAGAGGACTGCATGCTTCTGAAATCCACTGTACTAACAGCTCAGTCAGTAAGAGCAACAGTCAGTCATGCCAGAAAATCCAATCTGATTTGGCCAACCTGATCCTCTCATTGTTGGGTTGAGTAGGGATGAGCTCAGGTGTATTCAGATCCTAGTCCAACCCCCCCAGCAATTCTGCCAGGAAGCTTATGGTTGGACTGGGCCAACCATAAGCAGTAGAGGCATCCCCTGGCCCTGCCCCAGAAATATTGACAGAGGCATCCCCTGCCCCACAAATATATGCATCTGCAGTGCATACCTGGGCCACCTATGGTTTGCCCAGTTTAGTGCAACTTCCTGCTGGGATCGCTTAGGTGGGTTTAGACTAGAGTCCAAATACACCTAAAGTCATCTCCAGTGTGAAATAATCAGATTTTCTGGTTCATTATTTAATAACATTACATCTGAAATGCTTACTTGTGGCCTCCATCACATCACCGCTCAAAATGATTGTTCATTGACTTGCATGGTGACTGCACCAGGTTTGACCCCCCTCTTGGCATTAATATATTAAAATACATTTATTATGGCAATCCATGTAACTTCAACACCTTTATTGATGACAGATCTTGCCGTGTAATTTGCTAACCCAATGATAATATGGAATATGATCACTCTAGTATTTTCATGTGAAAAGTTAAGAAATGAAGCAAATCCAAAATGAAGGAGGTTCCAGTAATCGGAGCCTATAACAGACTTCATGTGTGCAGCTGCTTCCTCTGGTCCTAATTACAGGCAAGCTGAAACATGATTCCTACAACATTGTCCACGTCCCCACATTTGCCTGGGATTTTTCGCCTAGAGATGGTATGCACTGGGGAGAATGACTTTTGCAGAGACAGCCTAAAATTCCTATAGGTCAGGACTGTCCAAACATTTGATTTGATTGGGTGGAGTGATAAAGCACATTGTGGGGAGCCAGATGCTGTAAATAGTCTATAAACATGTCTAATGGCACAGTGAGATTTAGGCATTTCTGATGGGAAAATAAGATCCATCTGTCTTTCACACTTGGAAATCTACAATGAATGAACAATCAAGTGATTGTCTTGCAGGAAAGTGTGAGTTTAACACGTCCTCTAGAAAAGCCACATATCTGGTGGCAGCCCACTTCAGCCCTATATGAGAAAGACACATGGGCTGATTTGGAATACAGCAGCAGGATCAAACAAAAGTGAAGCTGTTGGCTTTAGTAACCAATCATATTCCAGTTTTAACCTCACTCAAGATGCGTTACACAATGAAAACTAGTATGTGATTGGTTTCTGTGGATAACAACTTTTTGTTTCTATTGTTCACACACTCTACATATGAAGTACATTGCAGTCTTCCAGCAGATTTTATTTATTACAAGTATTTATATAGTGCCAAAAATACAGAACAGCTAGTTACAAAGTACACTTATCCCCCTGAGACCTACATTTTTACATCCGTTGGACAATCATGGAAGCATCTGCACACACACTAGGGCCAATGTGATTAGGCGCCAAGTCTATCTCATAGACCCTGTTGTAGGAATGTCATTTTGGAGCACTATGACCAAGGCCCAAATATAAATAGCCAGCATGGGCTGTGGCCAAACATGCTGCTGATTTAAGGCTCCATTCGCACAGTTCAGCCACACCGTAAATTCCAGTGGCAAGAATCTACAGGTTTCTGTGGCTGGGATTGACCGATGTGCACAGATAGCGGTGGCTGCTGAGCCATACATTGCAATGCCTGGCTGTTGGCAGATGCAAATATTCATGACTGTTCACATAGTCAGCGATTATCTGCATTGATTGCAGCTGGATGCATTTTGTGTGGCTTTCCACAGCCTCTCGCTGCAGTGTACTGGCTTAGGCTGCAGCCACACAAAATGCATCCAGCTGCAATCAATGCAGATAATCACTGACTACAGGGAGTCCCCGAGTTACGAACATCCGACTTGCGAACAACTCCTACTTATGAACGGGAGGCTGCGTGGCCACTTTTCGACGGCAGGTACATTAGACGGAACCTTTTCGATGGTGGGCACATTAGACAGAACATCGGAAAACTACGTATCTGCTGTTTTGCGCATGCACAGCCACTTTTCGACGGCGGGCACATTAGACGGAATGTTGGAAAATGACGTATCTGCTGTTCTGCGCATACTGTTCTGACTTATCCACAACCATCCATGAATTTTGCCCGACGTACCAGTACACTGTAGTGAGAGGCTGTCAGCAGCTGCAGCTATTCACACACAATTGGCGATCCAGCAGCAGGAATCAGTAGATTATTGCCTTTGGAATCTGTAGCATGGCTAAATGCCTGTGCAAATTGAGCCTAAAGGTGATGTAACGTTGGGGGTTGTTAGCTCAAGTGGGATATGCGTTTTTAAGCAATTCACGCCAGTCAGGAACTGTCTTTAAGAGCTTGTTGGCCCACTTTTATTAAAAAGGCAAAACAAATAAAAATCCAAACACAGGTATCCTACGCAAGGGATTTTCACTGTCCATACAAAATGATATCTTCAGCCTCCTGGCTTATACGTGCAAAAGAAAATACTGAGCCACCTGGCTCTCCTCAGCAGTAGCACAACTGCTCAGGCTCCAGCATGGAAACTTCCTGACTCATGTCAGCAACCTCACTCAGGTCTCTGGGGTTTCACAGTGCAGCCTACACTCTTAAGCTAATTCAGTGCACACCTGCACACTCGGGGTTCTCCCTTCCAAGCCTGGATTCCTCGGGAGGGTGGAGCTGTCTCCAACTGGGAGCCATGAGGTCTTCCTACATTCTCATTATAAAGGGCTGTGCTCACCTCAGATGAACAAAGCCTGGATACAGGGTTGGAGATTCCGTCCCACCCCAGACACTGTGGAATCTCCAAACTAAAGAGCCCCATGACAGATTACCAAAACCTGGAGAAAGCTGTAAAAGCAGTCTTCTCCAGTCCACAGCTATGCTTTGTAGTTTTGCACAATGCGAATGTGCATACCCCGTGTCCATTTTACCATAACAGTAGCTCCTACTGTTACAGTGACCATACACTATACAATCTAATTGTACAATATTTTTCAGATTTACAAACAATGTACTGCAAGGTCCTGCCTGATTTAATACAAATTACATATATTGATAAAATACATAGTCTGGTTGAAAAAAGACACAAGTACATCTAGTTCAACCAATAAAAGGGAAACGAAAAACATAGAATCCCATATACGCAATTCTATGCCCACAGTTCATCCAGAGGAAGGCAAAAACCTCATCAGAGCACGATCCAATTTGCTCCAGTAGGGAAAAAAATTCCTTCCTTATCCCCCGAGAAGCAATCAGATATTCCCTGGATCAACGTTACCTCTAAATGTTAGTACCCAGGTATATTATGTGCATTTATGTTAAAAGAATCCAGCCCTTTTTTAAAACAATATACTGAGCTGGTCAGAACCACCTCTGCAGGGAGTCTATTCCACATTTTCACTACTCTTATGCCTCATACACACGACCGTGTTTCCCGGCGGTAAAAATTTAGCTGGGAAACCCAAGGGGAAAACCGATAACCTGCTTGGTAACTTTTCCCCCTGCACACGACTGGGTTTCCCTACAGGAAAACTGCCATGAGAGCTTTCGTCGGAAATTCCCGTCGTGTGTATGCTCCATCGCAGTGTTTCCCATAGAAAAACTGCCGGGTTAAAAACCTGCGGAAAAAAACAAAACATTCTCTTTTTTCCCCCGCAGTTTTCCTGTTGGGAAAACTGCGATGGAGCATACACACGGGCAGTTTTCCCGATGGGAAAACCGGTCGTGTGGACGAGGCATTACTGTGAAGAAACCTTTCCGTATTTGGAGATGAAATCTCTTTTCCTCTAGACCAGGGGTGTCAAACTGGTGGCCCTCCAGCTGTTCCAAAACTACAAGTCCCATCATGCCTCTGCCTGTGGGAGTCATGCTTGTAACTGTTAGCCTTGCAATGCCTCATGGGACTTGTAGTTTTGCAACAGCTGGAGGGCCACCAGTTTGACACCCCTGCTCTAGACGTAAAGTGTGCCCCCCTGTCCTCTGTGATAAACTTAAAGCGGAGCTCCACCCTTAATTTAACTTACTGTCAATATTATTAACGGTACAAATCAATGCTACATCCGATATTTTTAGATTAAAAAATGTTACTGTACCATCCTAACTGTTATGTCTTCCGGTCTGGTTTGCGTCAGGTTTTTCCTGGTTTCCTGTCGCCGCGCTGTGTCTTCTGGGAGCTTTTCTCATAGCTCCCTAATTATCATTTGGCCCTGTGAAACGAAACATCGCGTGACTTCGTGTAGCAGGAAGTGACGCGGATGTAAACAAAGGAAGGAGGGCGGGCGTTTTGAACAATCTCCATTACACAGATACAGATCGAGCGGTGGATGCTGGGACATCAGCATCCACTGGAAAAGGAAGTGCAGGGCTGTGGGCTTATGCCCACAGTTACAATGGTGCCTAAACCGGATGGGGGAATATAAGTTCTTATTTCACACTATAAAGCAGCGGAGCGGCCGGCGGAGACAGGACACGTCAGTTGCAGAAATTACGGTAATTTAAGTTTCAGATAGCCATTCATTAAAAAACGTATCTGGCGTGGGAGATCCGCTTTAAAGAGGATGTCCGCCGAAAAAATAAATATTAAAAGCCAGCAGCTACAAATACTGCAGCTGCTGACTTTTAATATCACCACACTTACCTGTCCTGGAGTCCAGCGCCGTGAGCAGCAGAGGATGAGCGACCACCATCCTCGGTGAGGGAGCCAGGAAGTGAATCGCTCTGTGAAGACTGCCCGGTTCCCTACAGCGCATGCGCGAGTCGTGCTGCGGTTTGCTGACTGTTTCCTGCTGTGTTCTGGGAGCTGTGTGTTTCCCAGAACACAACAAGGGGGACGGGATCTGACGTCCTGCCCGCAGTCTACCCACAGACTGTGTGGCCAGAAGTGGGTGCAAATACCTGTCTTTAGACAGGTATCTGCACCCCCTCCCCCCCTGAAAGGTGTCAAATGTGACACCGGAGGGGGGGGGGGGATTCCGCTTTAAAGTGAATAACTCAACATCGAGTTCACTATATGGACCACTTATGTATTTATACATGTTGATCATATCCTCCTTAAAAATAACAAACATGTTATACTTACCACCCCTGTGCAGTGGATTTGCACAGAGCAGCCCGGATCTTCCTTTTCTCTGATCCCTCTTCGGTGCTCCTGGCCCCTTCCTTCTGTTGAGTGCCCCCACAGCAAGCGCTTGCTATGGGGGCACCCGAGCCAAGTCACAGGTCGCTGTGTTCATTCAGACATGGAGCTGTGTCCTGGCCCCTCCCTCTTTCTATTCTCATTCACTGATTGACTTTTATTGACAGCAGCGGGAGCCAATGGTGACGCACAGCCAATAAGGAGCGGAGTCTCAGGCAGAAGAGACATTCCTACAATATCGCTAGATCTAGATGGACCTCAGGTGAGTTTTAGGGGGGGCTGCTGCACACAGAAGGCTTTTTATCTTAAAGTGGATGTAAACCCCCCCCCAAAAAAAAAAAATGTCACAATGTAGAGTATAAGATTTCCTATCATCTGTGCCCAGTCTTGCCACACAGAGTTAATCCAGATCTGAGAAATCCTCTTTTATGTTCAGTAAAAATGAACAGCCTTCCAGATAAATCCCTGCCTAAATAAAAAGTCAATTTTCTCTCTTCTTGCTTTGAGTGAGAGGTTGTTTACATATCTAGCTAGAACATGTTTATCATATGTTATGTTTTGTTTATCATAACATGAGGTGATATAACATCATAACACATCCTAGTAATATACAATGGACTTTGGATCACCTCTTGTTATGATAAACATGGCCAAGCTAGATTTGTAAATAACCTGTTACTGAAAGCAATAACAGAGAAACTGACTTTATAATTTGGCAAGTTTTTATCTGGAATTCTGTTCATTTGCACTGAACTTTAAAAGAGGATTACTCAGCGCTGGATTAACACTGTGTGGCAAGACTGGGCACAGATGATAGGAAATCTTATACTCTACATTGTGGGTTTACATCCACTTTAATGCATAGAATGCATTAGGATAAAAAATGTTCTGACTTTACAATCACTTTAACTACTTCAGCCCCCGGGAAGGATTTACTCACTTAAAGTGGTTGTAAACCCCCATCTGTAATTACAACTACAGGTAAGCCTAGATTAAGGCTTACCTGTAGGTGTTTGCAATATCTCCTAAACCTACACGGTTTAGGAGATATTTGCCAATTGATATACACTGTTGTCTACGGCGCATGTGCACCACAGACAACAGCGCAGGCGCAGTAAAATCCCCATTCATAAAACGGCAATGCCGTATTTGACGGCTCCCGCGCGTAGGAGCCTGTGCAGGCCAGCAGGCCCAAAGATTGCTAAAGTAAAATGATCCTATGCTGCTATAAGGATGCCAGTTGTGACCGATGCAAAAAAACAAAGAAAAAAATGTGTCTCTAGAGTCTAATAATAGGTAGGAATCCCTACTAGTGTGGTTACTAGTGTAATCAACCACACTAGTAGGGATTCCTACCTATTAGACTCTAGAGACACATTTTTTTCTTTGTTTTATATGGTTTAGGGTGTCTTTAGGTTTAGGGCAATCTTTGGGCCTGCACAGGCTCCTGACCTAATTAATCCACCTTTACTCAATTTCACTGAAATTAGCGGAAGCTGAGGAACCAACATCTACCCTCCTATTAACACAGGGTATCTCTCCAATTGCACCCTAATTCCAGCCAAAAGGGGGGCCTATTACCATTGGGCTCACCCCACCTGACAAAGATCCTCTCCCGTGCCCTCCTCCGTGCCCTCCTCCTTCTGCGCTCATCTAAAGTCAGTAGTATAGCTATGAGCAAGGATGCCCCTGGCATGTTGGCATACAGATTAATGTCCTGCAAGTGTGGCTTCTCAGCTCGGCCCTAATGGTGTTGCTTTTGCTGACATGTAGACAGATTGTCTAATTTTAAACCTGCTTTTATTTGGTCTAATTTTAGACCGGCCGTGCAGCTGATAAGCACATCGTGTAGACTGCACCGCACAAACTTACTTTTGTGGATCGGCGTATCTCCCTCATTTGCATATTTGCATAGGTGTGTCTAGTGGATTTCAGGCGTATCTCGTTTTGGGGATACGGTGCATAGATGTGTGTGCATTTTTAGACTTGCGCGTGCCTAACTCGTGATACTCCGGAGTAAGTGCTTTGTGAATCTGGCCCAATTTGTTTACTTTCTGCTATAATACATATCCCAAAAACAAATGTACAAAATCAAATTATTATTATGTATTCCCAATCCCAATAAGCATATATTGATTGGTTTGCACAAAAGTTATAGCATCTACAATATAGGGGAAAGATTTAGGGACTTGTTTTTACTGGTAATGGTGGCGATCTGCGATTTTCAGCAGGACTGGGACAGGACAAATCTGACCTTAAATGACACTTTTTGGGGACCAGTGACACCAATACAGAGATCAGTGCTAAATAAAATTGCACTGATCAATGTATAAATTACACTGACAATGTGTGTTCTAACTATGTGGGGGGTGGGCTCACTGGGACAACACAGAGCTTGCTGTTCCTGATTACTAGGAACAGCCGATCTCAGGGTTTGTCCCCTGGCAGAACAGGGATAGGCCTTATTTATATAGGCAGATTCCCATTCTGCCTCTCTGTGGAGCGATTGCACTCCCCCCGGCGTGCAGCAGGCGCGTGCGCCGCCACATTATCTCATACATGACGTACAGGTACAACGTTTTTTCGACCACTTGTTTTTGTTTGTTGGAGATCTATATGTAGCCAAAGCGGTCATAAATGGTCCAACCTTGCCTATGTAATCTTTGGGCAACTTGGCTGATCTTTTACTCTTGTTAATCAGAAGAGGATGAAAAGAGCGGAATTGCATTTCCACTGCTGCAGTCCATTGAGCACGTTACATGAGAAACTGGCATCTCCTATACAATTAAAAGGTGCCATCCACCTATTGTTGTCAGTCCAATACCTACCTGTACTAGTTTGTGGCCAACTTTTGTGTGTAATTTTCCACCTATGTGTGCGCCCGGAGCCCCCCCCCCACGAAAAAATTAAGTCAGCAGCTACAAACACTGTAGCTGCTGACCTTAATCTTAGGACTGACCAGGGTTCCTGCGATGTCTTCACCCCAGCTGATTTCCAGCTCTCGGGTGCTGCCGCCACCACCACTCATGGTAAGGGAAACTGGCAGGCCTTTTGGCTTCACAGCTGGTTCCCTACTGCAAATGCGCAAAGCACGCTATGCTTTCTAACTGGACCGGCGGTGGAGGAAGGAGGGGGGCTGAACATCCGAAGAACAGCAGAGTCTCCTGGAAGTGGGGAAGGGCACCCATCAAACAGGTGCCTATTCACCCCCCCCCCCTCTGAAGGGCACCAGATGTGGCAAATGTGGCACCGGAGGTGGGGAAGAAGCACATAAGCGTAGCTTCCACTTTTGGGTGAAACTCCGCTTTAAACTACTTAGGCTCCATTCACACCTAGGCGTTTGGTCGCCTGTAGCGCGACGCTCACAAACGCCAGAGAGAGAAAAATACATGAAAGCCTATGGAGATGGTTCACATCTGAACGCTGATGCGCCTGAAGCCCATCGCCTGTAGCTAAAAAAAGTTCCGGGCCCTTTTTTGTCGCGTGTATCGGGCGGTTTGGGCGTATTTGAGCGTCTCCATTTCCCATAGAAAGTAATGGAAACGCTCGATTCAAGCGACTAGCGCGACAACGAGCGTTTGCTACAGGCGTTTCGTCGCTTTAATCAATAGAACTTTTCACCCAGGCAGAAGATAAAAAAATTCTACCAACATAGCAACAAGTGATGAAAAGATGATAATTTTTCCTATTGGCTAAAATAAAAAACGTCGAAGGACAAAAACGTCGGACGACGCTGTATGCAAACGCGCAAATAAGCATGAATACGCGCGACAAAACGCCAGAAAAAAACGCCGGAAAAACGACCGAACGACTGACGCTCAGGTGTGAATGCAGCCCAAGACTTGGATTTTGTACTCGCCACTGTTTAAATCTGCTGCTACCTGGGTTGCATTCACCAATGTTGTTTATTTAATACAGGTACTTATATAGCACCATAGTGCCTGTATAGTTTCTTCATCACAGGACATGCATTTTCAGTCTGCTTTATTGGCTTCATTTTGTCCTATCTACAGATGTTGATACATTAACATAGGAAATGTATGCAGAATTTGATTCTATTTCCTCACTTAATTTCATGCTTGTGGATATGCAGTCTTAAGACACAAACTTATTAAAAACAAATGATTTGAAAGGCTGGGTAAGACGTGTATTTGCATTGAGATTGTACATTATTGAGGAAAAGCGTAAAGAAAATAAGCTTTGATTAAATGTTGAGGAATGCTAAGAGCAAGGAGATTTTCATAATAATTAATTTTATACTATTTTACAGTTATGACCGCGGGACCACTTACAATGTATATGTGGGAAAAAAGCAGATCATTGAAGGAATGGACAAAGCTTTAATTGGAATGTGTGTAAACGAGAGACGATTAGTAAAAATTCCACCAAGTCTTGCTTATGGGAGTGAAGGAGTAGGTAAGTGTCTCACCTGCATGTCTTGTATAAGTATATGGGTACTTGCATCACATTGTAGCAGCTAGAATTGCTTTAAGGCCTGGCTCACACTGGTGCGATGCGAGAACCCTGCAAATCTACTGTGGGTTCCTGCATTGCATCCGATTTGTACGGCAGTTCAAACTGCCATATGCGAACTGCGGGGGAGTGTCATTATATGTTAACGACACCTTAAAAACAGCTTGCATATTGCACTGCGAACTGACAGTTAGGACATGAATCGGATCGCATATGTGTGAACACACATGCAATCTGATTCTGGTCCAAAAAAGGGTCCTGTGCGTGTTTGGACCGAATACGGTGCGATATCAGCCATCCTATCTGTATGGCTGAAATTGCATTGCATGTAATGTGAACAGCAGTGCGCTGCGAATTACATGCGATGTCTGGCATCGCACAAGTGTGAACCGAGCCTTAAGTAACATTAAAGCTTTATTTTGTAATTAAAATAATAAACATGTTATACTTGCCTGCTCTGAGCAATGGTTTTACTCAGAGCACCCCCGATCTTCCTTTTCTGGGGTCCCCAGCTGGCGCTCCAGGCTCCTCCTCTTAGGTGAGCGCCCCTCTAGGAATCTGCTGTCAATGGGGGCACACATGCAGGCTCGCTACCGAGCCACCCTATCTGTGTCTATTAACAGAGATTTGGTGGCTCGGCCCCATCCCCTGCTCCCTCGTCACAGCATTTGATTGACAGTAGTGGGGAAAAAAAAGGTATTATATCTCTCCAGTGGCCAATCTCCACTCCAGCCAAGTGCCAAAGCTTCTGTCAGCATCTGTCCTAGTAAAGGAAAACAATATAGTGTATAATTTTTTGTTAGTTTTTGCAAATTTTATGGCTCAATGAAGAACTTAAGTTCACAACCCTGTATCGGCCCCCATTCACATTGGCGCAATTTGACATGACAAACCGCATGCCAACTTGCAGCCTATTGCCGGTAAGGGTGCTGTCCTGGCTTTGCGGCACCACACCGATTTCAAAGAGTAGTTCCTGCACTACTTTTGGCGATTCTGGGGGAGATTTCACTGGACATATGTGCATGAACCTGCACAGATGTCTTTCAAATCGCCCCTGAACTTGCACTGAAATGCGGGTTTGGACTCTATGACTTTATTTAAAATATATGGGCATGGGAAAAAGAAGGGTTGACTTTAAAGCATAATGCCAGGATAGGTAAAAAATGACTTTGCATTGGGGTCCACCTGTACAGTTAACCACTTAAGGACCCCTTCACGCCGATATACATCGGCAGAATGGCACAGCTGGGCACATCCACGTACCTGTACGTTGCCCTTTGTTACGGTCAGGGGTTAACGCCATTTATGATACTCTATTCCACCAACCCACGACAGCTTATCCAACGCTCCGACAATCCAGCAGACACGACCCATTCCATTCCCCCAGAATAACGAGACACAAGCTCTGTTCTCTGGTTCCAATCGAATGAATACTTTAATGGTAAAACTCAGTCCTTATACAGTAGAAACCAAGAGTGAACAATGACTCGACACCACCCACAACATGACACAAGGAACTCAATATGCATCTTTATGGCCCGTACACACGATCCGAATATCGGGCGAAAACGATCGTACGATTTTCGGATCGTGTGTACACTACTTTTGAGAGCCGATCACGACCGTTCATCCGATATAATTAGATCGGACAAGCGCAAAAATTTTCCTCGTACGATATCGGATCGTACGATTTTCGTTTAGTCAGTACAGTTGTCATCCGACAATACAATACAAATACATTACAACACATGACATCACTTCTAATTTTTTTTTTCTGTCGTACGAGAATTTTCGTGACTTTAATAACCTAAAATTTCATTTTACTTGCGACTATTAAGCGAAAAAAGTTGTACGATCCGTCGTTGTACGATATTCGGATCGTGTGTACGGGCCATTAGTCAGACTTTCTGGCACCATATCCACATGAGTTAATTACTACAGCTGACAAGTCAGACGTTATGACTCTCACCTGCTATTCAACACACATTAATTTGTAGACGCAAGTCAGACATCTGACCTTTAGAGGGTGCTAAGTCACAACACATATTATCATCAATAGAACTTCACACAATGAAAGGTTCTTGAGAGGCAGACTTAATTAGCACAATAGAATGCAATCACAGCAAGCTTTTATCACTACAGCCAGGTAGACTTAATTAGCACCTCAACAGTCTATGTTCCACATTGAAGGAGACACTCTATTGACCTGTTGGGTTCAGAATAAACCACCTGTAATATTTCAAGATCCTGCAATACATGAATTATGACTGTCCCATCTCATGTAATTCATGATATCATTTCTCAGTCATCCTACGCCCATATTGGACATAGCATGACCCTAGACCCAAGAGTCATTGGTGAAGCTGGCACAGGAGTACTCCGCATCCTTCAAAAGTCTCTGGGTATCACGGGCTATTCCGTTACACCCTTTAAGCCCAGCCTATTGATTTCAATAGACAGGGGCACTCTAGGAGCGGCAGTGCTTGCAGGACTTTTAATGTCCCACAAGTGCACCACTCCAGTGTGAAAGCACTCAGGCTTTTACACTGGAGTGACAGGTGAGGGGCTTTAAAAATCGCTTTGCAGATGCTAATTTAGGTGCTGTAAAGTGCCTCAGTATGAAAGTAGCGTGATAGTTTATTCATCTCACCTAGGCATTTATAAATTACACTTGTAGTGGACCCCTCCCCTGCACTACAAGGGTAATTCATACTGCTACCTGGTGTGGGCTTAAAGTGTTATTAACGTCATGTACACATACGCTAATATGTATGTAGCATATGGTATCAATAAAATCAAGGTCACTATATTGATGTTTTGGAAGAATTGTAAATACCCGTTTTATGGTAGTTTTAGAGTTGGTCACATGATCCTTCTGCACTTCTTCAGTATGTCTTTAAAGCGGAGTTCCACCAAAAAGTGGAACGTCCGCTCATCTTATTCCTCCCCCCACTCTGGTGCCACAATTGGCTTTGACAGGTATCCTTTCCCACTTCCGGGAGTCCCTGCTGCGGAGCCGTGACATCACCGCAGGGCTCCCTCCTCCTCCCCCGTCACCATGCCAATAGGAGAGAGGAGCGGGGGGGGGGGGGGCTTTGTGCATGCATGGATTCCTGTACCCACAATGGCAGCGGAGCAACGACAGCTGATGGAAAACATCAGCTGTGGGTGCCGACATCGCTGAACTGATATGTTTTTTTCTACCCTTCTTCTCATAAAATCTAATGCCGCGTACACACGGTCATTTTTCGGCATAAAAAAAACGATGTGTTTTTTTCTAACTTCATCATTAAAACGACGTTTCCCACACACGATAGTTTTAAAAAAATGCTCTAGCAAAGCGCGGCGACGTACAACACATACGACAGCACTATAAAGGGGAAGTTCCATGTAGATAACGCCACCCTTGGGGCTGCTTTAGCTGATTTCCTGTTGGTAAAAGACGATTTGCGCTTTTCTGTCTGTTACAGCGTGATGAATGTGCATACTCCATTATGAACGGTAGTTTTACCAGAACGAGCGTTCCCGTCTCATAACTTGCTTCTGATCATGCGCAGGTTTTTAACGTCGTTTTAGCCCACACGATCATTTTTTTACAATCCGAAAAACGGCATTGTTTAAAATGTTTATAAAAAATGCAGCATGTTCGAAATAAAAAAAAAATTGTCGTATTTCAGAACCCGAAAAATTATGTGAAGCCCACACACCATCATTTTAAATTACATTTTTTTAAACGTTTTTTTCATGCCGAAAAATGATCGTATGTACGCGTCATAACAGTTACGTAATAAGAAGTGATACAGATTTTTTCTTATTTAACATTTATTAAACACAACAAGCCTCCAATAAGTGCACTTGTATGTATAATTTAGATAAAACAGGTTATCAAAACTTTTGGACAACAAATAAAAAATTGTGCAAACTTTTTTTTATTTTTTATTATTCATTAAAGTGTATTTTTTCCCCAAAAAATGCTTTGAAAGACCACTACGCAAATACTGTGTGAAATAAAATATTGCAACAACTGCCATTTTATTCTCTAGGGTCTCTGCTAAAAATATATATATAATGTTTGGGTGTTCTAAAGGTCTTTCCAGCAGAAAATACTGGATTTTTACTTGGAAGCAACACGTCAGAAAATATTTTAGTCTTTTAAACTGAGATCTTCTACACACAGGAGTTCATTGATTTGATATGTAGAAACATAGCATCTCTTTACTTCTTTTATCAGAGATGTTCTCAGACTTGCCAGGCTCTGACAGGAGACTTCAGGCGACTTGCATTGACTTCTATTACAGAAGTCATTTCCAAATTGCGCTGAAGCTGTGCTGTGCGGGGTCGCCCGCAAGTCGGATCGCCCCTGTGTGAACCGAGCAGTGCATAAATTAATCAGCCTTATTTGCAGCACAATTGGCAGATGTCGAATAATTAAAAAATGCCAAATATCGGCAGATATATCAGCCAACCTCTACATGAAAGCAATGGTTGTTTTCATTTATAGACATGGATGTTCATTATGGGGAAAGAAAATCTCTGTAGTCTTGTAGATTCATTTTCTTTTTTTATTATTTCACAGCCGGTGTCATTCCTCCAGATGCCATTATACACTTTGATGTCCTCTTGTTAGATATTTGGAATCCCGAGGACAAAGTCAAAGCAGAGACTTACTACAAACCAGAAAATTGCTCTCGCACAGTACAAGTCTCTGATTTCATTCGTTACCATTACAATGGGACATTATTGGACGGGACACTTTTTGATTCTAGGTATGTAGTTTTGAATATACAAGTGACTTGTCTTTTCAGCCCCAAATCCAATCATTGTCAAAAGTATGTAGACTTCACCTCTGTAACATCTCTAAAATTCGCCCCTTTTTAACTAATGAAACTACCAAGCTACTCATTTACTCCCTTGCTATCTCTCGCCTCTTGACTATTGCAACCCCCTTCTCATAGGCCTACCTCTCCATAGGCTATCTCCTCTTCAGTCTATCATAAATGCTGCTGCTGCCAGACTCATCTACCTTACCAACTGCTCAGTGTCTGCTACCCCTCTCCACCAATCCCTACACTGGCTTCTGATTGCCCAGTCATTTAAATTCAAAATACTAACAACATACAGAGCCATTAATAACTCCACCCTGACCTACATCACCAATCTTGTCTCCAAATATGACCCAAACTGTCCTCTCATCTGCTCTTAAGAACTCCTACTCTCAAGCTCCCTTGTTTCCTCCTCCCATACTCATCTTCAGGGCTCTCCTGTCCTCTGGAACTATCTACCTCAGTTTGTGCCAGCCATCTCCTACTCTGGCTGCCTTTAAGCAATCCCTGAAAACTCATCTCTTCAGGGAAGCCTATGACAGCTCCAGTTAATTTTTCATCACTTCCAATAGCTCATCCCCCACAGTTATTATTATTATACAGGATTTATATAGCACCAGCAGTTTGCGCAGCGCTTAACAAAATTAAGGCAGACATTACAGTTGCATTACAGTTTGGTACAAGAGAAATCAGAGGGCCCTGCTCACTAGAGCTTACAGTCTAGGAGGAAAGGTCAAGTGATACAAAAGGTGATATCTGTGGGGATGAGCTGATGGAGAAAGTAAAATAGTGTATTAGAATTTCCAACCAGAAAAGTTTGATGTGAGCTTTTGGTCGGAAATTCCGACCGTGTGCAGGCTCCATCGGACATTTTCTGTCGGAATTTCTGACAGCAAAAGTTTGAAAGCTGGTTCTCAAATTTTCCAACGGCAGAAGTTCTTGTCAGAAATTTCGATTGTCTGTATGCAATTCCGACGCGCAAAAATCCTTCGCATTCTCAGAATCATTGAGCTTAATTTTTCTTGGCTCATCGTAGAGTTGTACGTCACTGTGTTCTTGAGCATTCGGCATTTCAGACATTTGTGTGTGACCGTGTGTATGCAACACAAGTTTGAACCAAAATTCAGTCGGAAAAAAATCCACGGTTCTGTTGTCGGAAATTCAGATCGTGTGTACGTGGCATTAGAAGCAGCATAAGCTTCTTTAAAGAGAAGGGTTTTCAGGGGTCGTCTAAATATGGATAGATTAGGGGACAATCAGACAAATTGGGGTAGGAAGTTCCAAATTATAGAAGAAGCTCTGGAGAAATCCTGCAGGCAAGCATGGGAGGAGGTGATAAGAGAGCTAGAGAGCAGGAGGTCTTGGGATGACCGAAGAGAGCAGCTTGGTTGGTATTTTGAAACCAGGTTAGTGATGTAGCTTTGGGGCAGAGTTGTGGATGGCTTTGTAAATTATTAGTAGTTAGAATTTTATTCGTTTAGTGAATGGAAGCCAGTGGAGGGATTGGCCGAGAGGGGTGGATGAGTCTTGCAGCAGCATTCATTATGGACTGAAGGGGTGATAGTGTATGTAAAGATAATCCAATGAGGAGTGAGTTGCAGTAGTTGAGGCTAGAGATAACCAGGTAGGGACTAATGCCTCGTTTCCACTGAGCGGATCGGTTCGGTACGGTACGCTATTTTGGGTGTTTCCATTATGAAAGCTTGCCATAAAAGCGAACCGTACTGCACCAGCAATGGTCCTGCTTCTCATGTGGGTCCAGAGAAAGTGGAACGGTTCCATTAGGGCGGACCTACAAATACATCTCACTGATTGGTGGACGCGCTAGGAATTTTTGCTAAAACCTGAATGGTCCCTGACGGTCCGATTTGCAGTGGAAACGCTCACGCGAATAGACCGGTCCCATCCTAACCGCTCCAAATTTACTGACCCAAACCGTTCCGTGCAGTGGAAACAAGGCATTAGAAGCTTGGTGGTGTCTTTGGGTAAAAAGGGGCGTATTCTGGAAATGTTGTGGAGGCTCAGGGACCTACTGATAGTTGTGCCATTGATCTTGACAGAGAACTCGGGAAGGGGCACGTGGGGGAGGAAATATTATGAGCTTGGTTTTAGATTCAGTTTGAAGAAGTGGTGTGACATCCAGGCTGATATGTCTGTTAGTAAATCAGTGATGTGTGAGGAGACTGATGGGGTGAGCTGATGGGTAGAGAGATTTGGGTGTCATCGGCATATAAATGGTAGTAGAAGCCATGGGAGGCTTCCAATCACAGAGTGAAACTAGATTTGGGTTGGAGTGGCACAGATTATTGCACTTTACTTATTTAAAGTTTTTGTTACCCCAACATTTCATATTCCTGATATGTGTCTGCTGTACCATGTACTTGTATGACAAATATCCTGTTCTCTTTGTATTGCTTCCTTTGTGTGAAATCCATGGTGTTTCTGCCAGTCCCTCTGATTTCCTATTAAAAACTGACCACACTAAGCAGGAGAGCACACATTGGTCAGTTCTCTAGCTGTGCTGGGACCTCAGCCAGCTCTCCTCCAATGATCAGACTTGTCCGGTAATGCCTCCCGTTCACAGCTTTTCACTGGCAAGCTCAGTGTGCTGCTGCTTCTCCTTCTCCTCCTCCCCCCAGCTCCTATGCAGCTAAGATCAGAGGGAGCGGAGGGAATGTGATCACTTATAAAAAAGGGGAAAAAAAGTGTTTATAATGTTTTTATATACACACACACAACTGTTTGCCTTTTTATTCTGTTTTAAACTACAATCACTTGAAGAAGATTTATAGCACTTTATATGAGGTTGTACAGCACTGTGTATGATTTTGTGATTTTTAGATTACATATTATAAGGTGTAAACTATTATTTACTAAATATTTACTAACATATACTTATAAATGTACAATTAAAACAGACATTTATGATAGAGCTTGCACATATACAAAATAATATTCCAATACAGTGAGAAATCGCAAAAAGTCTCCACAAATAATACAGTCCTTGTATAATAATCTCTGTTTTTAGCAGCTCTGCTGCTGTTTACATTACAACCTCCTTGTGTGTGTGATATAAAGGCTTCTTTTGTAGTGCTGCACCCAGTACTTCATACTTCACCACCATCTGGAAAGAAACTCATCAAAAATTTTACTCCTCTGGTCATAAAAATTGCAAAGTGTTTTAGTGGTATGATATTTACAGAACTAAAATGTAAGTCTCTTATGCTCAAGTACTTTAGATCATAAGTACACTCACCGATGTGGTTCACAAAAACACAAAGTATGCCTATAACGTAATTTTATTTATTTAGAAGCCTCATGTGTAGCCAGGACCAGTCTCCACAATTAACCCTTGAAATGTTGGTTTACTAAAACAAATAGGCCATCATATGTACTATGTGCATAGATCACAGTGCCATACACATGCCATATGGATCCATCTATTAACCTGTATTATTAGACACCGTGTTCCTTACATACAGTATGATATTACATTGTATAACATTAATAACTGATACATTAACATACAGTCCATGCGCTCATCTGTCCCCACTTCCACCGCACCACCCTGTGGAGAGGTACTTCAGAAGTCTGGCTCCCACCTCCTTCTACCGTAGCCGGACCAGTAAGAGAGCGCAGCACGCTATGCGCAGTAGGGGCCCATCCGTGAAGCCGCAGCTATTCACTGCTGGGTTCCCTTACCCGGCAATGGTGGCGGCAGCACCCAACAGCTTAAGAAAACATCAGCTGTGGTGCCAACATCGTTGGACTCCTAATATTAAAAGTCAGCAGCTACAGTATGTGTAGATGCTGGCTTTAAATTGTTTTGGGGGGGGCGGAACTCCGCTTTAAAAAAAACAACTTGTAAGTGTTACTGGAATACAAATAAAATAAAAAAAGACAAACGACTGGAGTTGTACTAATTATTCCAGACTAACTGTACTTATCCTTGAATAATTCATACAACTCCAGTTGTACTAATTAGGGCGCTTTTGGGGACATACAAATAAAAATGGATATCTGCAGGCCAGGAAAAGCTGGGAGCAAAGCTTTTAGATTTGGACATTTTCATTTGATGGCCTATTGTTCTTATTTTGGTTTTAATTAAATGTCACAGATCTTTGCCTTTTATGCCTCAAGATACCGGCATGAATGCGATCATTTCTGGGGTAGACAGCGTGATCTTGTGGAGGTTGGATTGCTTCCTAATTTCCCATTGCCATATAAAGTCTATGATAAATCCATTTCAGATGGGTAATGGCACCCGCCATGGCTGCCCACATGGCTAACATGCTCTAGGACAACGCCAACATAAAAGCCATGCAATTAACAGACCAGTAATGTAAAATATCCATAAATGCTGATGACCTCTTACTGCATGTTACCTCCCCACATATTTCCCTGCTATCTATTATTATGGAAATTGAGAAATTTGTCAAAATGACAATTCTTTCGAAACTACCATACTGTATATCTTTAAAGCGGAGCTCCAGCCGCGAATTTTTTTTTTTAAGTCAGCAGCTACTAACAGTGTAGCTGCTGACTTTAAATAAGGACACTTACCTGTCCTAGGCGCCCGCCCTGTGGGCTCCCCGATGCCGGTCCCGCGATCGCTCCGAGTCCCGCGCCGCCATTCACACTATGGGAAACAGGCAGTGAAGCCGTACGGCTTCACTGCCCGTTTCCTACTGTGCCTGTGCGAGTCTCACGCTGGCTTGTGAATGGGCGCGCTGCTCTTTGAGAACACACACAGTTCCCAGAAAGCAGCGCGCCCCATTCACAAGGAGAAGGACAAGAAGAAATTGGACCGTGGTGCAGGTGAGGCAGATTACTGACTTCCGCATAGCAACAGCTATTTCGGGTGAGTATTTTATTTTTATTTTTTTAAGGTTTTTTTATTTTTTATTTTTTTAAACAACATGGCAAAATTTTGTTTTCATGGGTGGAGCTCCGCTTTAAGCCTGTCCCTGTTAATCCACCTTCAGGTATCATACCTCAAAGTTGTACTATGATACACATAGTTTTATTTGGTGCCACAGACTTTATATAAACAAAAAGGTGGATTAGGTAAAATATACCTCTGTATCTTCACACTGATCAAGAGCCTAGATTGGACCCTGGATTGTATACACCTTATAGTCTGATTGTACGATCCCATTGAGGCCCCTTTCACACTTATACGACTTGTCCCACGATTTGTGACGGCAAAGTAGCATGACAAGTCGTTTCCCATGATTTCCAATGACAACCATTCATATTAGTATGACTTTAAAGTAGTCCCTACACTACTTTGGTCCGATTTTGATGCCACTTACACAGGCATTCCCTGAAATCGCAGCACTACTTTGAAGTTGCAGTAGTGTGAATGGGGCTAAGAATTAATACAAATCAGGTTTATGATTTACTTAGCACCTCACATATTTGTTGGTGAATCAAAAGGAAATTTTACAGAGTGTATTTTTTATTTTTTTGCAGTATGTATGGCTAGCTTGAAGGTTCCTGCTAAAGGACGAGATTTACTAAACAGCTTCATCTTAATAGATATCGCCTGGCCAATCACTTTTGGAAAAATAATTAACTGACACCATTGATCCCCATCTAAGGTGAGCCAGCACCAGGGGTGTCTTAGGCTGGATACACACCTATGCATTTTGCACTACAGAACGTCTTCCATAGAAAACCATGTTAAATGGACTGTAGTGCAAATCTGTAAAATGCAAAAAGCACTAAAACCGCATAGGTGTGAATCCAGTCTTAAAGCGGAGCTCCACCCTGATTTTTTATTTTTTTTTCAAAAATCTAAATAAAAATAAATTAAATGGAAAAAAAAAAAATACTCACCCTAAATAGGCTGTTGCTATGCAGACATCCCGAATCTGCCCTCATGATCCGCGGTGTGGTTTTCTTCCTCCTCCTCTTCTCGGTGTCTTCTTGTGAATGGGCCGCGCTGCATTCTGGGAACTGTGTGTATCCCAGAAAGCAGCCGGACCATTCACAAAGCGCCGCGCTGCTGGCACATGCGCAGTAGGAAAAAGGCAGTGAAGCCGTACGGCTTCACTGCCTGTTTCCCTGACTGTGGATGGCGGTGCCGGGATTGAGGATCGGCATCGGCGGGGGACATCAGCGCGGGCGCCTAGGACAGGTAAGTGTCCTTATTCAAAGTCAGCAGCTACACTCTTAGTAGCTGCCGACTTTGAAAAAAAAAAATGCGGGTGGAGCTCCGCTTTAAGCTGGCTATATCCTGATCGAACAGAGACTGGCTGAATTTCAATCAGTATGTGGCCATCCCTATTCGACAGAAGGTAATCATTTGATCAACATCTATTAAAGGGACATGTTGGAAATGTATTCTGAGGCCTGATTCACACCTATGCATTTTTAGTGCTTTTTACCAAGCATAACATAAATCAGTGTTGCTATATGTTACAGATTGTATATAACAGTTGTTCTTTGTTTTCATCCAGCCATAACCGCATGAAGACATATGACACCTACATAGGAATTGGTTGGCTGATCCCTGGAATGGATACTGGTCTTCTTGGAATGTGCGTTGGTGAAAGACGTAAAATCACAGTTCCCCCATTCCTTGCATATGGAGAAGAAGGCGATGGTAAGTTTACAATTTTTTTTTTTAAACTAACCCTCATACACACGGTCGGACTTCAAACAAACTTTTCCGTGGATTTTTGTTTGAAGGGCGTTGGCCATGAACTTAGTATGCATACACACGGCAGGACTTTTTCAGCAAACTTTCCCAAAATCACATGTTTTTTCAGCTCTTTTCCGCCACTTTTTGGTCAACTTCTGCTATTGTTGGTTGATTTTAACATTGGTTTTGAGCATGCTTGTTTGTACTTTGGACAAAAGTTCGATGGACTTCTGTACACACGATAGGACTTTGCACTGTAGCACTTTTGTTGACGAAAAGATTGTCCGTTTTCAGAGCGAACATTTGTCTGATGAAAACTGAAAAAGTTTGTCCGATGGAGCATACATATGGTCTGATTTTTTTGAAAACCTGGGAATTTATGACATCACATGTAGGGCTGAGCTAGTGGAATACGCTGCCCATATGAGGTACGAGCAGACAGACACACTAAGGCCGCGTACACACGACCAAATACATCTGTTCAAATCGGTCTGACAGACCGATTTGAACAGATATGTCTGCTGGTCTGTCAGACCGTTTTCAGCAGATAGATTTGATCGTGTGTACGCGGCCTAACAGTACAAAACAGATAACAGCGCTCACATACAAGAATGACATTTATACTGAAAGGCTATTTAAAATCACCTGAATGTATTAAAAAAAAATACAGGGGTTTGGTCACACTACGCGGTCATATAGGGCTAAGCCCACTTACTGCGACAAAGTACCCCAAATTAGTGGGTCCTAACCTGTTAATAGAATGAAAGAAAGAAAATTTGAAATAGTTTTCAACAAAGCACTCAATATAAACCTGTGGTGGCAGCACATGAGCAAAGTGGTTAGCACCTCCATCTGGCAGCACTGGGGTCATCAATTCAAATCCCAACCATGGCACTACCTGCATGGAGTTAGCATGTTCTGCCAGTGCCTACATGAATTTCCTGCCATTTCACAAAGACATGCTGGTAGGTTAATTGGCTCCTAACTAAATTGGCCCTATTATGTGTAGGTATGAATGTGACTTGGGGACCTTAGATTGTAAATGTCTTGAGAACAGAGACCAATATCAATGAGCAATATATATGTAAAGCACTAAATGTGTGTAAATTATTGTCACTATTCCCTGTTAAAAAAAAAAAAAAAAATATTGTCACTATATAAGTACTTGTAATAAATGAATACACGATATACAGGTACATATAGGTGCTGCCATTGTTCCAGGTCAGTGACCCTCTAATTGGTGAAGCCTACCGATAACCCTTTTTTATAAAAAAAAAAGTCAGCAGCTACTAACACTGTAGCTGCTGACTTTTAATAAGGACCCCCCCCCCCCCCCCCCCCCCGTTCCAATACCGATCCCTTGATCAGTGCAGGTCCTGCGCCGCCATCCACACTAAGGGAAACAGGCAGTGAAGCCTTATGGCTTCACTGCCCTTTTCCTACTGCGCATGCAGCTCTCTGGGAATACACACAGTTCCCAGAAAGCAGCCTATTTACTAGAAGATAATGAAGAAGAAGATGGACCGCGGTTACGGAAGAGGCAGATTACGGACTCCCGCATAGCAACAGGTATTTTGAGCGAGTATAATAAAATCAAAATGTTCCTATTTTTATTTTCTATTTTTTGGGGGGATTTTTTTGTCAAAAAAAAATTCTGTGTGAAACTCCGCTTTAGTTAGTCAATAATGCCAAATTTCAGTAGTAGGCTAATGCAGAGTACACAAGATAAAAATATAATTGACGAATGATCGTCTTTTTTTTTGTTTGTTTTTTGCATGCTAGTCTCATATTAAAAACCAATAGGTAACTGAAGTTACGAAGATTCTCATGCCACAGACTACAGCTTTGGAAGCCATGTATTGTAATGTATTCTTTCGTTTTCTGAGCATGCGTGGTCTTAGTTACACAATTTATTTTCATACAAATACTATACTAATTACAAAAAAAATATCCGTTCTGTTATCATACGAGAGAAAATTTTGTGTTTGTCCCTTCGGATAATTTTGCATAAACTGTTATGATCGTGTACTAATGATCAGATTATCAGACGATTGCTCTGATAGCGGTATTTTTCATCCAATTTTCTCATCGTCTGTAAGAGGCTTAAAGGGGAGGTTCCCCTAAAAAGAAACTTTTAACATTGCCTGTGTCTTCTTAATAACATTTAGAATCGGCTGGTAGTTTAAAAAAAAAACACCCGTACATACCATTTTCGGCATGTACTCTCACCGCCGCTTCCGGGTCTGGCGGCCGGGGATGGGAGGGCCTGCTTCATTGACAGGCATCCGATCGACGCATACAGCGCGTCACGAGATGCCGAAAGAAGCCGAACGTTGGTGCGCATGCGCCGTATAGAGCCGCACCAACGTTCGGCTTCTTTCGGCATCTCGTGACGCGCTGTATGCGCCGATCGGATGCCTGTCCCCGGCTGCCAGACCCGGAAGCGGCGGTGAGAGTACATGCCGAAAATGGTATGTACGGGTGTTTTTTTTTTAAACTACCAGCCGTTTCTAAATGTTATTAAGAAGACACGGGCAATGTTAAAAGTTTCTTTTTAGGGGAACCACCCCTTTAATGCTCATTAAAGTGTCATTACACCAGACAATGAAAAACTTCCTGGCGTGGTTTATTGCATTATTCTATGTTGATTTCTTTGTTTCAAGAGATCAATACTGTTCAGTAAAAGGCTCTTGAGTACTTGAAGGGCACAGAAGATTTATATTATTTCCCAGCAAAGTACATTTTAATCCACTAGCGGATGGCTGGATTTTAATCTGGAGGATGTTCGATATTTATTTATAATTTATAATTATTTGATCACTGGACACATTTTTGGGCACTTTTTATGGGTATATAGTTTTCAATTATTTATTTCACAGCCATTGTGGACATTTATCTGTATGTGGATGCACACTTACACTCGCCGGCCACTTTATTAGGTACAGCTAGTACCGGTTTGGACCTCCTTTTACCTTCAGAACTGCCTTAATTCTTCCTGGCATAGATTTAGCAAGTTGTTGGAAACATTCCTCAAAGATTTTGGGCAATATTTACATGATAGCATCACACAGTTGCTGCAGATTTGTCAGCTGCATATCCATGATGCAAATCTCCCGTTCTATCACATCCCAGCTCTATTGGATTGAGATCTGGTGACTGTGGAGGCCATTGGAGTACAGTAAACTCATTGTCATGTTCAAGAAACCAGTGCATTATCCTGTTGGAAGTAGCCATCAGAAGATGGGTACACTGTAGTCATGAAGGGATGGACAGGGTCAACAACAATACTCGGGTATGCTGTGGCATTTAATTGATGCTCAATTGCTGCTAAGGGCCAAAAAATGTGCCAAGAAAAAATCCCTTACACCACCACCAGCCTGAACTGTTGATACAAGACAGGATGGGAAAGTTTGTTGTTTGAGGAAGAAATGGACTTTCTAGGCACTAATCGTTAACACAGAATACGTTTTTATTGATGCAATCCCAAATTAATGGGTAATTGAATCAACATTACAGTACATGTTCGTAAAAAATACATTAAAAAGGCATAAATTATCACAGAGTATTTGTAAAATAAACCAATTTAAAAAAAATGTTAAAACCAATACTGGTCCAACAGAGACATCAACAAAATTAATGGCTAACGTGAGTATTGGTAGAGGTTTTTTACATCATGTAAAAAACCTCTACCAATACTCACGTTAGCCATCAATTTTGTTGATGTCTCTGTTGGACCAGTATTGGTTTTAACATTTTTTTTAAATTGGTTTATTTTACAAATACTCTGTGATAATTTATGCCTTTTTAATGTATTTTTTACGAACATGTACTGTAATGTTTAGGGTTGTCCCGATACCACTTTTTTAGGACCGAGTACAAGTACCGATACTTTTTTTAAAGTAGTCGCCGATACCGAATACCGATACTTTTTTTAAATGTGTCCCCAAATGCAGCCATGTCCCCCACATATTGTAGCCATGTCATGGCCCCCACATATTGCAGCCATGTATGTCCCCCGCATATTGCAGCCATGTATGTCCCCCACATATTGCAGCCATGTATGTCCCCCACATATTGCAGCCATGTATGTCCCCCACATATTGCAGCCATGTATGTCCCCACATATTGCAGCCATGTATGTCCCCCGCATATTGCAGCCATGTATGTCCCCCTCATATGCAGCCATGTATGTCCCCCACATATGCAGCCATGTATGTCCCCCATATTGCAGCCATGTCATGTCCCCCATATATTGCAGCCATGTATGTCCCCCATATTGCAGCCATGTCATGTCCCCCACATATTGCAGCCATGTCATGTCCCCCACATATTGCAGCCATGTCATGTCCCCCACATATTGCAGCCATGTCATGTCCCCCACATATTGCAGCCATGTCATGTCCCCCACATATTGCAGCCATGTCATGTCCCCCACATATTGCAGCCATGTCATGTCCCCCACATATTGCAGCCATGTCATGTCCCCCACATATTGCAGCCATGTCATGTCCCCCACATATTACAGCCATGTCATGTCCCCCATATTGCAACCATGTCCTGTCCCCCATATATTGCAGCCATGTATGTCCCCCGCATATTGCAGCCATGTCATGTCCCCCTCATATGCAGCCATGTATGTCCCCCACATATGCAGCCATGTATGTCCCCCATATTGCAGCCATGTCATGTCCCCCATATATTGCAGCCATGTCATGTCCCCCATATATTGCAGCCATGTATGTCCCCCATATTGCAGCCATGTATGTCCCCCATATTGCAGCCATGTCATGTCCCCCACATATTGCAGCCATGTCATGTCCCCCACATATTGCAGCCATGTCATGTCCCCCACATATTACAGCCATGTCATGTCCCCCATATTGCAACCATGTCCTGTCCCTCATACCTGTAGATATGATCCCACGCAAGGGGGAGTGTCTATCCGCGGATTCGTGCATAGACACTCTCCCTTGCTCAGGATTGAACAGATCCATCCAATCCCAAAAAGGGGAGTGTCAATACATGGCGGCGCGGCCATTACAAGTATTCAGAACGAAAGCTTGTAATGCGCGCTGCGCTATAATGCAGGGAGATTAATGGCGGTATGCGGCAGCGGCGGCATCATATATACAAGTATGAGGGACAGGCCATCGCTGCAATAGGGGGGGGGGGTATTCTATTTTAGTATCAAGGGTATTTACGGGAGAACAAGTACTCCCACAAATACTCAGCATCAGTCCCGATACCGATACTAGTATCGGTATCGGGACAATCCTAGTAATGTTGATTCAATTACCCATTAATTTGGGATTGCATCAATAAAAAAGTATTCTGTGTTAACGATTAGTGCCTAGAAAGTCCATTTCTTC
This sequence comes from Rana kukunoris, assembly GCA_029574335.1. Taxonomy (NCBI): domain Eukaryota; kingdom Metazoa; phylum Chordata; class Amphibia; order Anura; family Ranidae; genus Rana; species Rana kukunoris. Next base: position 154,323,964 of record CM056053.1, read on the forward strand.
CTCAAACAACAAACTTTCCTATCATAATCTAGGACGTGGCACTGTAGTACTCTAGGACACCCATAGTCCATCCTATCGTTTGTGTACTCTTCTTTGTTCAAACAAGACAGGATGGATCCATGCTTTCATGTTGTTTACACCAAATTCTGACCCTGCCATCTGAATGTCCCAGCTGAAATCCAAACTCATCAGACCAGCAAATGTTTTTCCAAGTGTATATAAGATATTAATGGTTTATTATCTAGTATACGAATATAGTGCAGCGCTGGGCACATATTGATACACTATGCACAGTACGTTTTTTATGTTTATAAACTTGTATTCTATGTAGTCAAGCCTTCACAATTTCTTGAATTTGATTAAAAACAATAAAGATTTAGAGCTCTGCTTTTTATTTTATATAAATATGTATGTGTTTTATATTTTCCTAGGTAAAGATATCCCTGCCCAGGCATCACTTGTGTTTGACGTAGTTTTGCTAGATTTGTACAATACTAAAGATGGCATCACATCAGAGGTCCTGTATATGCCAGACAACTGTGAGCGGAAGACACAGGCCAATGATTACATCAGATACCATTATAATGGAACTTTGTTAGATGGCACTTTCTTTGACTCCAGGTTTGTAAAATGATTACCCAATACTGCTAAACATACCATTAAAAGCATTTTCTTTTTTATATCTGTTCAAAAAGTGTCAAAAATACTTGTGGATCCTGCCAGAAATCCAGTCAACTCCAAACTGCATGTTGCGTACTGAGATTCTGCATCCAAATCTTATAGCTAAACTCCAGGGAAAACAAAAATGCTTCTGTACATTTGAGCTGTGGCTGCACTGTAAGGCCGCGTACACACGATCAAATCTATCTGCTGGAAACGGTCTGCCCGACCGTCCCAGCAAACAGATTCGATCGTGTGTACGGGCGAGCCAACGGATTTGGCCAGCCGACAGATTTGAAAGCATGCTTTCAAATCTGTCGGCTGGGAACCCGTCGGCCCGATATGTCTGCTGGTTAGTACGCTAACCAGCAGACATATCTTCTCGCACATGCGTCGAATGGATTCGATGCATGCGCGGAAGTAATTCACTTCCTGGTGCGGTGACGTGGCGGCGTCAACGTCACCGCCACGTCAGCGCGCCGTCTGCCGGCGGGGATTTTGGTTTGATCGTGTGTACACGATTAAACAAATACATCCCAGCAGACAGATTTGTTTATCAATGTGAAACCGTGGTAGTACTGCCAGCAGTGCACCTCTGCAAAGGCACATTGCGGGCAGTATTAACCCTTTTTCGGCTGCTAGCAGGGGTTAAAACCGCACCACTAGCGGCCGAATATCGCTGTAAATACAACGGTATAGCAGCGCTAAAAATTGCATCGCTATACCGCCCCCCCAACCTCACATGCCCAGTGTGAAAGGGGCCTACCACACATCTTGTCCTAGGGTGACAATGCTGCTTCTTCATAGATGCAGTACAGGGGGTGAGCTGTTTGTTTAAATAGAGGGTACTATGTTATTTATAATAATGTTTTACAAAACAAGAATGTGTCATTTAACTTTAAACTTGGCACAGCAAGGTTTTTTTCTATTATTTAGCTTTTATTTTCAGGTTGAAGTCAGCTTTCAGTTTGTTCCAACACATATAACTTTACTAAAAAAAACTTTTAAAGCGTATATAAACCCAAAACTAAAAATAAATAATTGTATTGAATTTATTGTAATTTATTATTGCAGTAAACGCATCTTCAAATGTGTTGCTGCATTTTTATCCCTTAGTTTTAATTATACTTTTCCTTTAGTGCTGTCCAGTAACGCAATCCATAGGAGTAAGCTGTGGTCAGTAGAGCCGACTAACCACAATAATCTTGTAGAATAACTCTTGTTTTTTTTTTTTTTTTAAACTTTGTTTATTTGGTTTTCTGCACTAACAGATGTATAAGGAACAAAGGCACACAATCGGTTACAACTCACATAGAGCTTATCATAAAGACAACATCATACATGGCCAAAGACATCATATCACAGAAATTGATTCCCTAGGCCCCCAGCGGAGGAACCCTAACAACAAGCGATCCAGTATGGTTGCCGCGGACCCGACAGGGATCCACACCTTATAGCCACCTAAAACAGTAGATAGTCCTACCTAACTCAGAACAAACGAACCCAACATGCACACACTCAGACTCGCACATAACCAGGGCCGGCGCTACCAATAGGCGATGTTAGGCGATGGCCTAGAGCGCACATCAGTAGGGAGCGGCATGCTGGCTGCGTGCAGTGAGTGAGCAGTGGGGTGTTTAACTTGTGCTGCTTTTTGTGCAAACTGCGCTCCCAGCACTGCTAGTTCCAGCGCTTACTGCAGAGTATCACTGCTGAAGAGAGCGAGGGGGGTGAGGGGGGGTTCATGTGCAGAGAGGACAGTGAACCTGTAGAACAGCCTGTCTGGGTGTTCTCTCCTCTCCTGTGTGATTCCTCCTTCCCCCGCTGCAGCTCTCATCCAGCAGGTAGAGAAGACACAATGTCCGAGCAGAAGGCAGGAGCTTGTCAAACTTTTTAAGTTAAAAAGCCTGTGATTGGTTGCTAGGGGCAGTCCTAGCAACAAATCATCTCTGTTAAATGGACAGTTGAACATCTCCCGCCCTCTGCTCGGACATGCCATGCTCTGTCTTCTACCTGCTGTGTGAGGTAAGGGGCAGCTGAGTGGAGGAGACTATTATACAGGGAGGGGGCAGCTGAGTGGAGGAGACTATTATACAGGGAGGGGGCAGCTGAGTGGAGGAGACTATTATACAGGGAGGGGGCAGCTGAGTGGAGGAGACTATTATACAGGGAGGGGGCAGCTGAGTGGAGGAGACTATTATACAGGGAGGGGGCAGCTGAGTGACGGAGACTATTATACAGGGAGGGGGCAGCTGAGTGGAGGAGACTATTATACAGGGAGGGGGCAGCTGAGTGGAGGAGACTATTATACAGGGAGGGGGCAGCTGTGTGGAGGAGACTATTATACAGGGAGGGGGCAGCTGTGTGGAGGAGACTGAGGTTCAAGGAATGAGGCTGAGGACACTGATGTAATGGGGGGGAAAGAGGTAATTGATGACATTGGGGAACTTGGTTGCAAAGAGGTCTGTGATGTAAAGTAGGCACTGTATTGCAAAGGGTTGCTGTATTGACACTCTTTGTCTTCAGGCCGGTTCCAGAGCCGCAGGTGGCTGAGAAAATAGGTGGAGAGGTGACATAAAAATGGGGGGCGGCAAAATTAGGTTTTGCCTAGGGTGTCAAAAATCCTTGCACCAGCCCTGCACATAACCATACAACCACCCCGGCCCTCCCCCAAACCCCCCCCCCCCCCCGTACCCACGCTTACGGCTGAGAGAGCGGTGTTTCCTTCCAAAAGGAGTCCGCGATATCTAGCCAGGGCTGCCACATCTTGGTAAACTTTTGAGGACACTCCCTACCTTTATATATGCACTTATACATCGGTAGAACCTTGTTTATCATACGAAACAGCATTTGAATATTAGGAGCAGAGGCAATTTCCTAGCATAGAACAGAATCAAACGTATCAGAATTCGGGAATGTGTCGCAGGTACAGAGTCGTTAAGCACACCCAGCAACCCAACTGCCGGAGCAAAGGGAACAGGGAGGTGCAGGGTATCCCTAAAAAAAGAAAACAATTCCGTCCAGTACGTAGACAAAACAGCAGTGCACCTGTATACAATCGCCTCCGAGGAGCTGCACCTAGGACAGGAGACAGTAGAAATCAGCCCCATGCGGGCCAGCCTAGCTGGCGTATAGTGCAACTGGTGTATAAATTTAAATTAGACATACCGGTTGTTCGACCCAATAAGATCAAGGAAGCAGACCTCCGAGGATTCCTCCCACCCCTCCTCGGACAGCCCCGGAATGTCCAACCTCCCACTTCCGCTGAGCAGTCTGGAAGGGATTAACCCAACACTCTTGTTTTAGGTGGGGTTGTCCCGATACCACTTTTTTAGGACTGAGTACAAGTACCGATACTTTTTTTCAAGTAGTCGCCGATACCGAATACCAATACTTTTTTTAAATGTCCCCCACAAATGCAGCCATGTCCCCCACAAATGCAGCCATGTCTCCCACATATGCAGCCATGTCCCCCCACATATGCAGCCATGTCCCCCCAGCCATGTCTCCCACATATGCAGCCATGTCCCCCCAGCTATGTCTCCCACATATGCAGCCATGTCCCCCCAGCCATGTCCCCCACATATGCAGCCATGTCCCCCCAGCCATGTCCCCCACATATGCAGCCATGTCCCCCACATATGCAGCCATGTCCCTCCAGCCATGTCCCCCACATATGCAGCCATGTCCCCCCAGCCATGTCCCTCCAGCCATGTCCCCCACATATGCAGCCATGTCCCCCCAGCCATGTCCCCCACATATGCAGCCATGTCCCCCACATATGCAGCCATGTCCCTCCAGCCATGTCCCCCACATATGCAGCCATGTCCCCCACATATGCAGCCATGTCCCCCCAGCCATGTCCCCCACATATGCAGCCATGTCCCTCCAGCCATGTCCCCCACATATGCAGCCATGTCCCTCCAGCCATGTACCCCCCACATATGCAGCCATGTCCCCCACATATGCAGCCATGTCCTCCACATATGCAGCCATGTCCTCCACATATGCAGCCATGTCCCCCACATATGCAGCCATGTCCCTCCAGCCATGTCCCCCACATATGCAGCCATGTCCCCCCAGCCATGTCCCTCCAGCCATATCCCCCACATATGCAGCCATGTCCCCCCAGCCATGTCCCCCACATATGCAGCCATGTCCCTCCAGCCATGTCCCTCCAGCCATGTCCCCCACATATGCAGCCATGTCCCCCACATATGCAGCCATGTTCCCGCAGCCATGTCCCCCACATATGCAGCCATGTCCCCCACATATGCAGCCATGTCCCCCACATATGCAGCCATGTCCCCCACATATGCAGCCATGTCCCCCACATATGCAGCCATGTCCCCACATATGCAGCCATGTCCCCACAGCCATGTCCCCCCAGCCATGTCCCCCACATATGCAGCCATGTCCCCGCAGCCATGTCCCCGCAGCCATGTCCCCGCAGCCATGTCCCTCTAGCCATGTCCCTCTAGCAATGTCCCTCTAGCAATGTCCCTCCAGCCATGTCCCCCATACCTAGCCGCTGAAAGCCGCCAAAAGCCGCCGCCACTGCACGGAGAACATCACAGCATTCATTTGAATAGATGTTTTGCCCACACGTATAGACACTCCCCCTTGCTCGGGATTGGACAGATCACCTATCCAATCCCGAGCAAGGGGGGAGTGTCTATACGCAGCAGGAACACTACAGCTATTCAAATGAAAGCTGTGATGTTCCCGCACACTGTTTAACCCATGCGGCGGCGGGTTTTAATGTGGCGGGTTCGATGCGGCGGCAATGGCAGCGGCGGGGGGGGGAGTATTCTATATGGATATTGGGGGTATTTGCGGGAGTACAAGTACTCCCGCAAATACTCGGTATCGGTCCTGATACCGATACTGGTATCGGTATCGGGACAACCCTAGTTTTAGGCATACTGCATTGCTAGCACTGATTTTACTACTATTATTATTATACAGGATTTTTTAATAGCACCAAGTTTGTTCAGCACTTTACAAAATACAAGCAAACAGTAAAGTTACTATACAGTACAAGAGGATTAGAAGGGCTCTGCCTGTGAGAGCTTACAATCTAAATTGTGGGGGCGGCAAACAATATACAAAATAATAATTGTGAGGGATGAGCTAATTGAGAATGTAAAATTCAGTTTATTAGTTGGTGGAGGGATCGGCTTCTCTGAGTAGATGAGTTTTCAAGGATTGTCTAAACAATGTGAAATGTGATTGTCTTGGAAAATCCAGATAATTCTTCTCCTGAGACCACTCATGAGGGGGGTCTGTACAGTTTGTGATATATCATTTCCTGTTCCTCTCATGTTTCTGAGCACCTTAGATATGCACGTTGTGTATCCAGTAACCTTTCAGTGCTGACAAATCTCTTTTCTGATTGCAGTTATTCTCGAAATCGCACTTATGACACATACATTGGGAAGGGTTATGTGATTTCTGGCATGGATGAAGGTTTGCTGGGCCTGTGTGTTGGAGAAAGACGACGCATAACAATTCCACCCCATCTTGCTTATGGTGAAGAGGGTAGAGGTAGGTGGCATTTTGTCTGTTCCCAAGCATCAACTGTTTATAAATATTGCAAACAGGGTTATTAGCGATTATGTGGGGGGGACCCAGCAGAGATCTGCTGCAGGTTGCAACCTCTTTGAAAGCACTGGGAGGCTGGCAGATCCTGCGGCCACAGGACCTGCGAATGATTGGCTGCAGATGGCAGCTCCAGGACCGATCTCCAGGAAGCCCTGGTACGTCTCCCACATGTAATCGCTAGCAGCATTATTTACAAGTGTGGATGGGGTCTAATTTCCTTCAGTAGACAGCAGAACTAAACAGTTTTGGTGTCCAGCCATGTAGGGAAGCTCTTGTGCAGTTTAGCTTCGCACTTAGTAAGTAATGTGAGCCCACGCATTCTGCAAAATCCTAGTCATCATGTGACCAAACTGCTTGCTATTCTTACTCAGCATCTCGTTTATATTCATGAGAAAAAGACTGGCTGATTTGGGCTTTAGCTTTTTTTTTTTTTTATATAACATGATTTTCCTTTTAAAAGCCTTTGACTCTGAATAGTGTGTTTTTCCCAGAAATAATTTTTATTCCATTCAATGTGATTTTATTTCCTTATCATTTTAATAGACACGTTATATAATCTCAAAATTATACTGTAATTGTTATCGTTGTACAAACATAAGCAATTCAAACTGGGCGTATGGTGAAAATGCACAAACATAGGGATGTAGGTGGTGCCAGAGATTGGGTATTGAAGATCAAGCTGTTAGTTGCCAACATCCCCACACCTACAATTATAAATAAACTCTCATAATGGGACTAATGGCAACAAACAGGGGAAAATATAGTGTTTTCCACCACAATGTATATAAGAAAATGTTTAATCTTTTTTTCACCGGCCACTCTATTACAGGGAGTGCAGAATTATTAGGCAAGTTGTATTTTTGAGGATTCATTTTATTATTGGACAACAACCATGTTCTCAATGAACCCAAAAAACTCATTAATATCAAAGCTGAATATTTTTGGAAGTAGTTTTTAGTTTGTTTTTAGTTTTAGCTATTTTAGGGGGATATCTGTGTGTGCAGGTGACTATTACTGTGCATAATTATTAGGCAACTTCCTTTCCTTTGGCAAAATGGGTCAAAAGAAGGACTTGACAGGCTCAGAAAAGTCAAAAATAGTGAGATATCTTGCAGAGGGATGCAGCACTCTTAAAGTTGCAAAGCTTCTGAAGCGTAATCATCGAACAATCAAGCGTTTCATTCAAAATAGTAAACAGGGTCGCAAGAAGCGTGTGGAAAAACCAAGGCACAAAATAACAGCCCATGAACTGAGAAAAGTCAAGCGTGCAGCTGCCAAGATGCCACTTGCCACCAGTTTGGCCATATTTCAGAGCTGCAACATCACTGGAGTGCCCAAAAGCACAAGGTGTGCAATACTCAGAGACATGGCCAAGGTAAGAAAGGCTGAAAGACGACCACCACTGAACAAGACACACAAGCTGAAACGTCAAGAATGGGCCAAGAAATATCTCAAGACTGATTTTTCTAAGGTTTTATGGACTGATGAAATGAGAGTGAGTCTTGATGGGCCAGATGGATGGGCCCGTGGCTGGATTGGTAAAGGGCAGAGAGCTCCAGTCCGACTCAGACGCCAGCAAGGTGGAGGTGGAGTACTGGTTTGGGCTGGTATTATCAAAGATGATGTTGTGGGGCCTTTTCGGGTTGAGGATATAATCAAGCTCAACTCCCAGTCCTACTGCCAGTTTCTGGAAGACACCTTCTTCAAGCAGTGGTACAGGAAGAAATCTGCATCCTTCAAGAAAAACATGATTTTCATGCAGGACAATGCTCCATCACACGCGTCCAAGTACTCCACAGGGTGGCTGGCAAGAAAGGGTATAAAAGAAGAAAAACTAATGACATGGCCTCCTTGTTCACCTGATCTGAACCCCATTGAGAACCTGTGGTCCATCATCAAATGTGAGATTTACAAGGAGGGAAAACAGTACACCTCTCTGAACATTGTCTGGGAGGCTGCGGTTGCTGCTACACGCAATGTTGATGGTGAACAGATCAAAACACTGACAGAATCCATGGATGGCAGGCTGCATGAGTGTCCTTGCAAAGAAAGGTGGCTATATTGGTCACTGATTTGTTTTTGTTTTGTTTTTGAATGTCAGAAATGTATATTTGTGAATGTTGAGATGTTATATTGGTTTCACTGGTAAAAATAAATAATTGAAATGGGTATATATTTGTTTTTTGTTAAGTTGCCTAATAATTCAGCACAGTAATAGTCACCTGCACACACAGATATCCCCCTAAAATAGCTAAAACTAAAAACAAACTAAAAACTACTTCCAAAAATATTCTACTTTGATATTAATGAGTTTTTCGGGTTCATTGAGAACATGGTTGTTGTTCAATAATAAAATTAATCCTCAAAAATACAACTTGCCTAATAATTCTGCACTCCCTGTATGTATGCCTTGCTAGTACCGTGTTGGACCCCCTTTTGCCTTCAGAACTACCTTAATTCCTTGTATCATAGATTCAGCAAGGTGTTGAAAACATTCCTCAGAGATTTTTGTCTATATTGACATGATAGCATCACGCAGTTGCTGCAGATTTGTCAGCTGCATATCCATGATGCAAATCTCCTGTTCCCCCACATCCCAAAGGTGTCTTATTGGATTGAGATCTGGTGACTGTGGAGGCCATTGGAGTACAGTGAACTCATTGTCATGTTCAGGAAACCAGTTTGAGATTATATGAGCTTTGGGACATACTGCCCCGGGGCCCAGTCACCGATGGGAGGGGATCATGCTTTGCTTCAGTATGTACATGTTGGCATTCATGGTTCCCTCAATGAACTGTAGCTCCCCAGTGCCGTCAGCACTCATGCAGCCCCAGACCATGACACTTCCACCACCATGCTTGACTGTAGGCAAGACACTTGTCTTTGTACTCCTCACCTGGTTGCCCCCACACACACTTGACACTATCTGAACCAAATAAGTTTAACTTGGTCTCATCAGACCACAGGGCATGGTTCCAGTAATCCATTTTCTTAATCTGCTTGTCTTCAGCAAACTTTGCAGGCTTTCTTGTGCAACATCATTAGAAGAGGCTTCCTTCTGGAATGACAGCCATGCAGACCAATTTGATGCAGTGTGCAGAGTATGGTCTGAGCACTGACAGGCTGACCCTCATCCCTTCAACAATTGCAGCAATGATGGCAGCACTCGTATTTCTATTTCCCAAAGACAACCTTTGGATATGATGCTGAGCGTGTGCACTCAACTCCCTTGATCGACCATGGCAAGGCCTGTTCTGAGTGGAACCTGTCCTGTTAAACCGCTGTATGGTCTTGGCCACCGTGCTGCAGCTCAGTTTCAGGGTCTTGGCAATCTTCTTATAGCCTATGCCATCTTTATGTAGAGCAAAAAAAAAAAATTCAGATCCTCAGAGAGTTCTTTGCCATGAGGTGCCTTGCACTACCAGTGACCAGTATGAGAGAGTGAGAGTGATAACACCAAATGTAACACACCTGCTAACCATTCACACCTGAGACCTTGTAACACTAACGAGTCACATGACACTGAGAGGGAAAATGGCTAATTGGGCCTAATTTGGACATTTTCACTTACGGGTGTAGTCACTTTTGTTTTCAGCGGTTTAGACATTAATGGCTGTGTGTTGAGTTATTTTGAGGGGACAGCAAATATACACCGTTATACAAGCTGTACACTCACTACTTTATATTGTAGCAAAGTGTCATTTCTTCAGTGTTGTCACATGAAAAGGTATAATAAAATATTTACAAATGTGAGGGGTTTACTCACTTTTGTGAGATACTGTGTGTGTGTATATATATATATATATATATATATTATACCCACAGCAGATAACAAGTATGCTGGTGAAAACCCAATGCGTTTAGAAATATAATTTCTTTTCCTTCTTCAGGGATATATTTAATGTGGAAGTATACATTCTTCGATAAAAAGAGATCACTCTATTTAACAACATAATGATATCCATTTCAACATGTCATAAATGTGGATAGTACAAGGTATTACCTACTTCAGGGATCCTCAAACTACGGCCCTCCAGCTGTTGCGGAACTACACATCCCATGAGGCATTGTAAAACTCTGACATTCACAGGCATGACTAGGCATGATGGGAATTGTAGTTCCTGAACAACTGGAGGGCCATAGTTTGAAGACCCATGACCTACTTATACTTCACAAAGCCACAGCATGATAGCCATAGATTAAAAGCAGATACAAGTCATTCTTGTCCTCAAAGTTACCACCAGGGGTCGGTAGAGCACAGCCAACAAATCTGTGAGCCACTGGGGTCGCCCAGACACGTGTGCAGCACATAATAAGCTATGGTATCAAAGAGAGATCACCAATAAACAGTATAATTAAAAATATTAGGGGGATTCAGAGGTTTGAAATATAAAGACTACCAGCAGTAATGTATCCAACCAGTGCTGGAAATATGAATGATTCCTGGTGGTAACTTTGAGGACAAGAATTGTTACGCTGACTTTTATCTGTTTTTAATCTATGCCTATCATGCAGTGGCTTTGTTACATTGTACTGTCCACATTTATGACATGTCACTTCTATGGATGTATACAGTATATATATTCTTTTGTACTAATAAAGATAAGGTTAGAAAATTTTTTGTTATACATTGTGGGGTAAAGCACTATATTTTCATCTGTTTGTTGCCATTAAAGTTCCATTATGAGGGTTTCTTTACATTCGAAAGCTGGACTTTTAGCCCAGGTGCTACTTTTTTAAATTAAAATATTTGTTCTATTTTAACACATCTCTCTCTTATTTTCTGGTAGTGCCTCCAAAAGTCCCACCCCAGGGGTTCCCCAATTTTGTCTTTGAAATTGCGCTACTTCAGCGATATTTCAAAGCTGCTCATCAGTACGATTTGCATTGCCATTTTCATTGCGGCTTGCGATTTTGTTTAACAGAAGTCTATGCAAGGCGCAATGAAATCAGTAAAAAGCAGTGTAGTAACCTCTTTCATAATCGCTGCAACATGAGTCCCGGAGATATGAACTGTTTAGCTGCCGGCATTGAGGTGCAAGTTGTTATGCGATTTGGAACTGTCAAATCGCATGACAAGTTGCACCCGTGTGAATGGGGGCTTAGACGATATGATATTTTTCATCATATACTTTGTATGAATCCCCTGGGTTTGTTATAGAACCTCAAAATTATAATTGTTATTATCACTTCAAGACTGGCATGTTTCACCCCCTTCCTGTGCATGCCATTTTTCAGTTTTTAGTGCTGCAACACTGAACAAATGTACTCTTTATTTATTTTTTTGAGACAGATAAAAGGTAAATTAAAGTTTCACCTTTTAAAAAAAAAAATTGCACCTCATTTTGTAGGTAATAAAATGTGTATTTACGATATTGTTACACTGCAGGCTGTAGAGCCTTTTACCAGCAATCAGAAGATCGCAGGTGCAATGCCAGGCTCCTGTAGAGTCTCATTATCAGAACTTGCCCTGTTCAACCTGGCCAGACCTGATATCTGTGTGCTGTAGGTGGTGCTACGTTAAGGGCTCCCATATGCCCTATGTATCCAACTGAGAAGTGAATACTAGCACTCATCCTTGGGCTTGTAAGGGGATATTAGCATTTAAAAGTCACCCAGTGAAACCAAGTGCTAGTCTTCCGTTATTATTGGAAGAAAGTTGAAAGGTTGAAATTGCATTGTGTGCAATAGCTAGAAAACATGAATAAAGCCAAACCACTTATAAGTGGTTGTAAACCTCTGACATTACAAATGAACAAAGCATATCCTTCTAAAGTGTGTATTGGCCTCCATTTCAAAGAACTGAGTGTGATTTCTGTCTGCAGTCATATCTGCATGAGTCAATTCTGACAGGCTTTGTGGACTCCAAGAGATTGAGTGGTTTAGGGGAAGGGGCCTCCAGCACACAGCCTATGATTGACAGCCTCAGCTGTGATTTCTCTTGTCTGAGCTGTGGGGTGTGTGATATCAGATCCCTGCCCCCTGCCTCTGGAAGCTCAGAAAAGCTGTGTGAATTCTGGACTTTAAATAGATGTAGAGAAGAGAGAACTGCAGAACAAACAGGTACAATGTACGCAGGAGGATTTGTTTTAACTCAAAGTATCACCCGAGGCCAATCATTTCATGGGGTATATGTAAGGGTCTACAACAATTTTAACCACTCTCCGTCCAAAGCAATCCCATATTTATTGGTGGTCAGTGGTACTTTACACCTCCCTTCCCTGAAAACATTCCTACAATCATTGGTGGTCAGTGTCATTTTAAACCCTCCCATTCAACCATCATTGGTGGTCGTTGGCACGTAAAATCCCCATAAAGTGATTTCATGACATTGGCGGCCCCTTTACCACCCCCCTTGACTCCACCTTCTAATGCCAGAGAGTTTAATTTGTTTGTTGGTTCATTTATTAGATCCTCTGTTCTCCCCTTCCTTTGTTGTGAGAGGAATGGGAAGTCTCACCAATGTGAACAGTATTAGACTGTTTACATTAGTGATCGCTGTGATTCACAGCAATCTCATGGGACAAAGGTATCCCAGCTAGCTCTGTACCTTTTAGGCACGGTTCTCACTACTGCGCTGTGAATTTTTTTCATTTTTTTGTCCTGTGTAAGGTGCGATTTTACCGAAAATTTCAGGAGTTGGACATGGCTGCAATTGATGGTCTAGCCCAGGCATGTCCAAAGTCCGGCCCGTGGGCCGTCCCGGTTTTGAATGGCCTGCCTGGTTATCTACACATATATATCTTTTGTGGCCACAAAAGATATACCGTATTTATTGGCCTATAACACACACTTTTGTGCGTTATACGCGGATCCCTGCTGCCTGTGGGTGAAGGGAAAGCGAGTGCCACCGAAATAGCCTGAGCCGAGTATACTGTGTACTTTGCTAGGCTGTTTTTTGTGGAGATTAGTGTGGTGGAATTCGCACATATGTGAACCAGCAATGCGATTCCAGAACGATTTACATTGGAAACTAAATTCGCAATGCAGCGCTGTAAACTCTCACAAGACCCTTTTTTTAAATCGCATTCGTAGAGGAATCACAACGCGTGCATGTGAACGACCGTCATTGAAAACCATGACTTTAGGGATGACATGCGAATTTAGAATGTTTTTGACGCATCACATTTGTTATGAACTCGCATCAGTATGAACCGGGCCTTAGTCGATGCCCTGCGCTGTCTACTGACAGTGACCGTAGCAAACAACAAGGATATACAGGTAAGTCCACATCCCCTAGCGAGAACACTGTCCTTGTGTTTAGTAAAGAGGTTAAAGTTTACTTTTATACTTGAAAGACCCTTTTAGAGATATGTGAGCACAGTGACATGAACAGTGATGCATGTTGTTTGATGCGTTGTGTTAATTCATTTCTATGGGTCTTCAATGAGCATTAATGCATAATATAATGTATTTATTTCCAGGAAAAATCCCAGGATCTGCAGTGTTAGTGTTTGATATTCTTGTAGTCGATTTCCACAACCCAAATGACTCTGTCAGCATCACAGCACAGTTTAAACCAATCAACTGTACAGTCCTGAGCAAAAAGGGAGATTACCTGAAGTATCACTACAATGCAACTCTTATGGACGGAACTGTGCTAGATTCAACGTAAGATTCAACAAGCTATATTTATACATACAATATATATTATAAAGGTTCTATGTGCTAATATGTTGTACTATATACAGTATAAGATTGAGAAGCACATCATATGTAATGTTGGTAGGACAGGGGACCAAAACGTGTGTGTCAGGAACACTGCTAAAACTTAAAGCAGTATTAAACCCAAAAGCAAACATTTATTATTTTGCAGCTTACCAATTCTTAGATGTAATGGCTGCATTAGTTTTATTTTTTATGATTACTTTCTTTTTTTTTTCACCTGGTAAACTAGGTAGTAAGTCTGTTGATTTTAAAAAGGACAAACGCTCCAGCAGATGTATCAAGTTACAGGGGTTAGACAAACCATTTACCACTGGCAGGGGTGCTTACAGCGATCAATGTTATTTATTTATGTAAAACCTTTCAATCAAAAGGAAAAAAAAATATATTTTCTGTATCTGGTTCTAAAGTATTAGTTGGAGTTTGGCTTCAATTTGTTAGTGTATCTAAAACTGCTAGTGCATGTAACACTCCCCTCACTTCAGAGTGATGCTGCTATCCAAAGGTGCCATCTGTGCTCTTTTATCCACATTGTGGGGGGGACTCCAATACAGTAGGTATGTTAGTGGCCAGATCACCAAATGAAAACAGAGGGGAAAAAGCCTAAAAAATAAAACGAATGCAGCCGCTACATCTAAGGATTGGTAAGCTGCAATATATGACATTTTTGTTTTGGGGTTTCTTTTACTTAACACGGCAAAAAAGTGTTTTATTCCCGATAACCCTGATGATAAACCTTTTTAGGCCAAACAATGGAGATATAACTGAATATAGTACTGACAGAGGTATAAAATCACAAAATACATTTTTTTAAACATGTACATAAAACCAGAAGCGTGTCTGGTGCAATGGTTGATGCATCTACAATATACAGACCATAAAAAACATGTAACCAAAGTTCTACAGTGTCCTGATAGGTGTCACGATATATACAGTATACCGAGACCAAACTGACAGGATAACCCTGATTGGGTGAATTTATTAGAAACATTCAGTCTGAAACTCATGGGGAAACAAAGACACTATTTAACTTTTTCTATTCTTCTTTTAATACAGTTATATGATAATATACATTTGGATTCTATATAAAACCTGCTTACATGCGTAGTCATATTTTACTTGTATCGCCCTAATGGTAATTTATTTTCTCAGGCACCAATATGGCAAAACCTACAACATAGTATTGGAATCTGGCCAAGTTGTAATGGGAATGGACATTGGCCTGAGCGATATGTGTGTTGGAGAGAAGCGTACAGTCATTATACCTCCACATTTTGGGTATGGAGAAGCTGGAGTGGGTAAGTTTAAAGGAGTTGTAAAGGAAACTTTTTTTTTTTTGCTGAAATGACTGTTTACAGCAGCCTTTCTCAACCTTTTTACCCCAGGGGAACCCTTAAAATATTTTTTTAGGTCTCGGGGAACCCCTGAGACAACACATTCATTGGGGGTCAGTGGCAACAATGGCCCTTACTTTGGTGGTCAGCGAGAAGAATGCCCTTTTTATCATGTGGTGGTAAGTATGACTCCCTTACAGAGAGCTATAAAGATTATTGGTGTCATACCACTGGCTCCTCCAAGTGGCATTGGCTCAGAACTATGTAGGTACCAACAAATAGAAAGCAAATCAGCCCCAGTTTAAGGAACCCCTAGCCACCTATGGGGGAACCTTTGGGCGCCACGGAACCCTGGTTGAGAATGGCTGGTTTACAGGGTATAGAGACATAATAGTTTACTGATTCCTTTTAAAAGAAATAGATAAAAATCAATCCTATATTGTGCCTGCAGTTTCAGTTTTGTTTTTCATCTAGTTTCATGCTTCTGTGAAGGACAGAGACACAGAGCCAATACAGGGCAGTGTTTGTTTTTAAAATGAAACTGATTGGTTCTGAGGGGTTTTAGACACGCAGTAATCACACCTTCTTGGTTAGAGACCACAGAGAGAAGCTCCCAGTACTTTTTTCATAAGGAAACAGACAACCAGGAAGTGTGCAGAACAGAGAATGATTACAGCAAAAACGAACAATGAGGACATGAAACCAGGACTGCATTAGGGTAAAGGAAGCTATTTAGCTAAAAAATGTTTCCTTTAGTGACCTTTTAAGCTGAACTCCAGGCAGACAGCTACATTTACAGATGGCCTACACATATGTGAACTGTCTGACCTGCCAAATATTTGTAAATAAATATATAAAATAATTAGTGTTAAATACATTTTCATGTAAAAAAATATATAGTGAAAACTGAAATCACCATCAGATAGGAAAGTCTATACACTGTGAAAAATCATAAAGGAAGTGTATACAACAGTCCACCTCCACGGATGTGTGAATAAATATATAAAATATTTCAAGTGCACATGTGATGAATCCTCTGAAGAAACAGTTTCTCCTTCAATTCCACTTCCACCGTTTGCCTTAAAATGGAGGACTGGTGGCCACAGTGTTGTGGACTGCAATTTGAAATTCCACTGGGTTTACATTACATGATCATAGGCGCGTTTACACAATGCCTAGCTGTCATTAGACAAATGCACAGAGCCCATCAGAGTGGCTGTGTGCCTTGTGATCGCTGTGATGGCCAATCATATTAACCCCATTCAACACCTCCTTTAGCTGTATAGGATTTGTACATTAAAAGAGAAGTTATAAGGTTTTTTAAAAAAAAAAAAAAAACATTTACACTCACCTAGGTGGATGCAGCATCGATCCAGTCTGTCCCCTGCTGGCTCTGCACTGAGAACTGAGTGATCAAAGACCGCTGATTGCTCAGTTCTCCCTTCTGCTCTGAGCAGAGAGTGGTGACTGTCAGCGGTATTCTGTTCTGCCCCTCCAGAGCTCACTGGAGTGCCGGGCTATGTAGTGGGTAGGAGCGTCTGGCTTAGTTTCCTAGTGGCTCGCTGAGAGGCTGAGCCATTTGCCCGTCTGAACATCTGAGTGACTTACCAGAGCCTGGACTGGCTGAGCGGTGGGTCACAGGACTGCACTCCTGTGATCCATAAAAGTAGGGCCAAAATAGCTTTTGTCATACTTCTCCCCCTTTAACCACTTAAGGACCGCCTCCTGCACATATACGTCGGCAGAATGGCACGGCTGGGCACAAGCACGTACAGGTACGTCCTCTTTAAGTGCCCAGCTGTGGGTCCCGCTATCGGTCCCCGGAGCTGAAACACAGCTTCCCACCGTTCTTCACTGTGGCGCCGTCATTAATTGTGTGTTCCCTTATATAGGGAACACAATCAATGACGTCACACCTACAGCCACACCCCCCTACAGTTAGAAACACAGATGAGGTCACACTTAACCCCTTCAGCGCCCCCTTGTGGTTAACTCCCAAACTGTAATTGTGATTTTCACAGTAAACAATGCATTTTTTGCTGTGAAAATTACAATGGTCCCAAAATTGTGTCAAAATTGTCCGAAGTGTCCGCCATAATGTCGCAGTCACAAAAAAAAGGGTTAACCGCCGCCATTAGTAGTAAAAAAATATTTTTTTTATAAAAATGCAATAAGACTATCTCCTATTTTGTAAACGATATACATTTTGCGTAAACCAATCGATAAACGCTTATTGCGATTTTTTTTTTTTTTTTACCAAAAATAGGTAGAAGAATACGTATCGGCCTAAACTGAGGAAAACATTTTTTTTATATATATTTTTGGGGGATATTTATTATAGCAAAAAGTAAAAAATATTGCATTTTTTTCAAAATTGTCGCTCTATTTTTGTTTATCACACAAAAAATAAAAACTGCAGATGTGATTAAATACCACCAAAAGTAAGCTCTATTTGTGGGAAAAAAAAGAACATCAATTTTGTTTGGGAGCCACGTCCCACGACCGCGCAATTGTCGGTTAAAGCGACGTAGTGCCGAATCACAAAACTGGCCAGGTCCTTTAGCTGCCTAAAAGGTCCGGGTCTTAAGTGGTTAATGTTCTAAATCTAGTGCATCATTACCAAGCCCCCTCAATATCAGCATTTCTTCATTTCCAGAAAGTTTTGACAAAAAATTAGATCACCTTAGGGTTTCTACTCTCCAAAAAAAAATGTAAATATTGGGGTGTTTGTACTGTCCTGGCATATTTATGTGATATGTTTTAGTACAGAAAACAAAAAGAACATTTGTTTAAAATGTTTAGTGTTTTTTATAGCAAATAAAAAAGTGGTTATTAAATACAACCAAAAGGAAGCTCTATCTGTAAAAAAATATATATTTTAGCACTGCGTTGCATGACTGCTGTAATAGTTTGACTGACAATTACTCATAATTTAGGGTTCAACTCATCAGTGTTGTTGCTGCTTCCTTCTCCAATCTCAGTCTGACATTTAACCAGGCTGCATTGCTTTAAAGAAAAATGAGGTCAGAGCTGCGCTATTTGACAGATACGGTGCATCCGGAAGGTATTCAGAGCGCTTTACTTTTTCCAAATTTTGTTATGTTACAGCCTTATTTCAAAATGGATTAAATTCATTATTGTCCTCTAAATTCTACAAATAATACCCCATAATGGTATTTGTGTGGAAAATCTCGCGCCAATGTGGGGGAGGGGTAAGAAAATTAAAATAGAAGAGCTGCTCCCTGGATAAATCAATGGGTTGAATTATAATAATTGTGTGCATGGAATAGGGGCGCTAAAAGAAAATTGAATAAATAGGTGAATAAATACAACCTATCCCAATATAAACATAAATCCTTATTGCAAACTATTTAAATGTGCAATTTACATATAAAGTCAATGGTAATGACAACACCTGCAGTGAAATAGTGTACAATTACATATAAATAAAATAATGTTGAACAATATACAATATACAGTGAAATGTATAGTGACCATAAATAATATTAAAGTGCTCCGTGCTCAAAATCCTTGTGATAGGTTCCACCTTCACCAATAGGACACCTCAAGTGGGGATGGATGGCTCCTTACCAGATGATGTTGACCTAAACTAAGGTCAATAGAGCTTGGGTAACAACACCTTACACATGGGGATTCCAATGTAGTTTGACGAGTATTGCAGATGTCATAAAGAAAAAGGAAGAACAGCTCCCATAGTGTAAAACTATTTATTACGATGTAAAATTGCAAATACACAGTGCCAAGTGGCCCCTTACTTGAATAAGTGCCCGTATCCCGGCACTGAGGCTGTAAGCTTGTAAGTATGGAGAGAGAAGTGACTGATGACGATCATATCGAAACGTACGTCGAGGCGGTACCTGGGCACGCATTGATTATTCACATCCGGTTATCTGGTTTCCTCGCGCACTGCAGTGGAACGCACGCCGGTCTTCGCTTCTCTCTCCATACTTACAAGCTTACAGCCTCAGTGCCGGGATACGGGCACTTATTCAAGTAAGAGGCCACTTGGCACTGTGTATTTGCAATTTTACATCGTAATAAATAGTTTTACACTATGGGAGCTGTTCTTCCTTTTTCTTTATGACATCTGCAATACTCGTCAAACTACATTGGAATCCCCATGTGTAAGGTGTTGTTACCCAAGCTCTATTGACCTTAGTTTAGGTCAACATCATCTGGTAATGAGCCATCCATCCCCACTTGAGGTGTCCTATTGGTGAAGGTGGAACCTATCACAAGGATTTTGAGCACGGAGCACTTTAATATTATTTATGGTCACTATACATTTCACTGTATATTGTATATTGTTAAACATTATTTTATTTATATGTAATTGTACACTATTTCACTGCAGGTGTTGTCATTACCATTGACTTTATATGTAAATTGCACATTTAAATAGTTTGCAATAAGGATTTATGTTTATATTGGGATAGGTTGTATTTATTCACCTATTTATTCAATTTTCTTTTATCGCCCCTATTCCATGCACACAATACCCCATAATGACAACGTGAAAGAAGTTTGTTTGAAATCTG
The DNA here is from genome assembly GCA_029574335.1 of Rana kukunoris. Classification (NCBI taxonomy): domain Eukaryota; kingdom Metazoa; phylum Chordata; class Amphibia; order Anura; family Ranidae; genus Rana; species Rana kukunoris. The sequence continues at coordinate 154,343,786 of CM056053.1, forward strand.
CAAATGTATTAAAAATATAAAACAAAAAAAATTATACGTACATAAATATTCACAGCCTTTTTTATTACAGTCAAAATTGAGCTCATGCATCCCGTTTCCACTAATCATCATTGAGATATTTCTACAACTTGATTGGAGTCCACCTGTGGTAAATTCAGTTGATTGAACATGATTTTGAAAGGCACACACCTGTCTATAAAAGGTCCCACAGTTAACAGTGCATGTCAGAGCACAAACCAAGCCATGAAGTCCAAGGAATTGTCTGTAGACCTCCGAGACAGGATTGTATCAAGGCACAGATCTGGGGAAGGGTACAGAAACATTTCTGCCCCATTGAAGGAAGCAGTGACCTCCACATACCTCCCAACTTTTTAAGATGGGAACTAGGGACACCCATTAGTAAAAGTATATAGGCACAGGACACACCCCTGTCACGCCCCCCTTTTTTTTCTCATGACTGCGACATTATGGCGGAAACATCGGACAATTTTGACACATTTTTGGGACCATTGTAATTTTCACAGTGCTATAAAAATTCATTTATTACTGTGAAAATGACAAATACAGTTTAGGAGTTACCACTAGGGGGCGCTGTAGGGGTTAAGTGTGACCCCATATGTGTTTCTAACTGTAGGGGGCGGGGCTGGATGTGTGACGTCACTGATTGCCTTTCCCTATATCGGGGAACAGATGATCAGTGACATTGCCACTATGAAGAACGGGGGAGGTGTGTTCACACACACCACCCCCGTTCTTCAGCTCCGGTGACCGATCGCGGGACAGCGGCGGCGATCGGGTCCCGTGATCACGGAGCTTCGGACAGGGTCACGAGCTCGCTGCTGGCGGCGCGGTCAAGACCCCATGGCTGGGCTTAAAGGGCCACATACAGGTACGTGGATGTGCCCAGCTGTGCCATTCTGCCGATGTATATCGGCGTGAAGGGGTCCTAAAGTGGTTAAAGGAGAATTATGGAAAAAATAAAAAGATTAGTTAAATGAACACTAAAGGTTTGTTTTTTATTAGATCAATTGATTGCTGTAAGCTAGAGCATTTAAATATCACTTACCTCGTTTTTTCCTTTTGACCTCCAAAATACAGTAATCCAGGTTTGAAAATGCCATTTCCTGTCTCTTCTCTTCTTGCTTTCCACCAGCATCTGAGCAGTTTTGCATGGTGGAAAGCAGAATGTGCTCACCCCCTCCCTAGGACTACAGCCCTGAGTGAAGATTCTCTCTTATCCCTCGCAGGCATGGAGGCTAAGCCTAATGGGAACTGTAGTTCCCATTAGGCTGTGATGTAGCAAGAATGAATGCGCACCGCAAACCAGGAAGTCAGTGAGAACAACAATTCAGGAGTGACGGAGGTGAATAAAACAGCTCGATTTCAACAGGTATCAAACTAGCTATATTGAAAACCAGCTCCAGAGCAGACTGGGGAGAAGGTTCATCTTCCAACAGGACAATGACCCTAAGCACACAGCCAAGATAACAAAGAAGTGGCTACGGGACAACTGTGAATGTCATTGAGTGGCCCTGACTTGAACCCGATTGAACATCTGGTCCTACAAAAAATGCAAGAAACTGGCCGAAAATAGGGGTGCTAAGCTTTCAAAGCCGCGGCCTCAATTACCGTTTGCCGCGGGCCCGCCGCGATCGAGCAGCGGGGGAGGTGGGGGAGCACGGAGGCACAGGATCCTGTGTCTCCGTGCGCCCCCACCACCTCCGCCGCGCGATCGCCGCGGGTCCGCGGCAAACGCTAATTGAGGCCGCGGCTTTGCGGCCTTGTGAAGTCCCAAGCTCTTCCTTCTGTGAGCTGGCGCCATCTGGTGGTGGCCGTTTGACATTACAAGTTAAACAGCAACTGTAATGTTATTTTTTACTGCCATCTCCTTCCCTATAATTAGAACCCCCAAACATTATATATATTTTTTATTCTAACACCCTAGAGAATAAAATGGCGATCGTTGCAATACTTTGTGTCACGCCGTATTTGCGCAGCGGTCTTACAAGCGCACTTTTTTTGGATTTTTATTTTTTTTTAATTAAAAAATAAAACAGTAAAGTTATCCCAATTTTTTTTTAGATTGTGAAAGATAATGTTACACCGAGTAAATTGATAACCAACATGTCACGCTTCAAAATTGCGCCCGCTCGTGGAATGGCGTCAAACTTTTACCCTTTAAAATCTCCATAGGTGACGTTTAAAAAAAATGCAAGTTGCATGTTTTGAGTTACAGAGGAGGTCTAGAGCTAGAATTATTGCTCTCGCTCCAACAATCGCGGTGATACCTCACGCGTATGTGTTCGCTTCTGCGCGCAAGCTCGTCGGGACGGGGCGCATTTTCTGGCTCCTAACTTTTTTAGCTGGCTCCTAGATTCCAAGCAAATTTGTCAAGCCCTGCCGTGAGGGATAGTGCCCCAGCATTGGTGTTCCCGGGAGGAATAGTGCCCCAGCATTGGTGTTCCCGGGAGGAATAGTGCCCCAGCATTGTTGTTCCCGGGAGGAATAGTGCCCCAGCATTGTTGTTCCCGGGAGGAATAATGCCCCAGCATTGGTGTTCCCGGGAGGAATAGTGCCCCAGCATTGGTGTTCCCGGGAGGAATAGTGCCCCAGCATTGGTGTTCCCGGGAGGAATAGTGCCCCAGCATTGGTTTTCCCGGGTAGGAATAGTGCCCCAGCATTGGTGTTCCCGGGAGGAATAGTGCCCCAGCATTGGTGTTCCCGGGAGGAATAGTGCCCCAGCATTGGTTTTCCCGGGTAGGAATAGTACTGCTGCAAAGTTGTGTAATGTTAAACGTTTTTTAATCTGCCGTTTGAGTGTAACATGTTTTTTCATTATTACTGTTAAATAAACGAAAAAATTCCACATTACGTTTTTTTAATGATTTTATCCGATTAATCGATTAATCGAAAAAATAATCGGCCGATTAATCGATTATGAAAATAATCGTTAGTTGCAGCTCTACTGTCATTGGTGCTTCAACAAAGTATTGAGCAAAGGCTGTGAATACTTATGTACATGGGATTTTTTAGTTTTAATAAATTTGCAGTTTTCAGACAAACTTGTTTCATGATGTCATAATGGGGTATTGTTTGTAGTATTTTGAGGAAAATAAAGAATTGAATCCATTTTGGGATAAGGCTGTAACATAACAAAATGTGGAAAAAGTGAAGCACTTTGAATACTTTCCGGATGCACTGTAACTGGACTAGGAAACTGGCTGAAAGAAATTACACATTTTTGACAGGTTCACAAAAATACTTGAACTGCGAATTTAGCCGTTTGCCTTTACTTCCACTTTAGGGTCAGTGTAATTATTTACTTTACAGCAGTTTATGGACTATGCATGAATTGTGGATAAAAACGAAGAGACATACAATATAAAGTACACATACATTAACATTTTATGATGATAAATAAAGTCAAAACAAAGAAATATACTTTTCGAACAATCTCTCTTGTAATGAAAGTAAAGACTGCATATACAATTTGTATGATTGGTTGTTTTATATTACTTTCATTCTACCAATACATATTACAAAAAACTTCACCTTGCAGTTTGGTGTCCAAAGTTTGATTTTCATCTAAATCTTTCTCTCTGTTTGTATAAATGTTTTTCTATGTTCCACCTACAGTCTGAAAACTGACCTAAGTGTGTGTTTTGCATTACTGTAGCTGGGGTGTAGAATGTAGGCCAAATGATGCAGGATAGCTGTTGACCGACAGTTATATGTGGACCAACAGTTGCAGATAACATTCCTTTTTATTTTAATGTCTGAATGAAGGGAATAACAACAAAATGTAAACTGTAATCTTTCCCACTATGTGACAGAGGGTGAAGTTCCCGGAAGTGCAGTGCTGGTTTTCGATATTGAGCTACTGGAGTTGATACCAGGTCTACCTGACGGTTACATGTTTGTGTGGATTGGAGAGGTGTCAAAGAACCTGTTTGAAGACATTGATAAGAACAGTAATAAGGAGATACTTCTAGAAGAGGTAAGCATTAAACCCACATGGCTATATACAAATATTACATTACTACACAGTGGCAAAAGACATAGCGCCCTAAAATAATATACTTTATTCGGTATTGAATTAAGATTCACGGAGGTCCATTTACTAAAATGTTATTCCAGCGGAGGTCCGAATTGCATGTTTGATTCCTAATGGAGCCTTGAAGCATCGGGCAAATGCTGCACATTTTCGTGAGCGCCAAACTAGCTTAGTGTAGCGCAATTTAAAAAAACAAAGGGTACGAAGACTTGTTTCTGCATGTAAAACAGCCTACACGCAGAACACAGGTAGCAGTGATATAAACCTAGCCTCAGATATTTCACATCAGAATAGTGCTCTTAGCCCCTCTACATCACAGCCCCCCTTCATATCACCCCCCTTACAACAGTTTCTTCAAACCTTCTCATTTCACTCACTTCCCCATTAATATCACCTCCCCATCACATTCCTGTTCTCTGCCCCATTTATATCAGCCCACTGCTTCAAATTACTGATACCCACCACCACCACCACCACCACTTTGTATAAATCCCTTCCCCTTCACATTCCTGTCCTCACCCCCTTTACATTGCTACCTCATTCCCCCTTTAGATCACCCCACTCCTCCTTTACATTCCTGCACTTACCCCCCCCCCCCTTTAAAACCCCCCTCCTCCAGACTCCTGCCTTGGCCCCTATTCGCATCATCCTGGGCTTCCCACACATACTTCACAGTAGTGACAGCTCTCTTTGATGTCCTACCTACACAGGGCGGAAGACACATCTATAGATGACATCGGAGGCAGCACTGCTCCACCTGGATATCGAGAGGCAGGAGGGGGACATCGGGGGCAGGACAACTCTGCATGGCCCTGGGAGGCAGGAGGGGGACTTCCGCAGCAGGACAGCTCTGCATGGACCCCGGGAGGCAGGAGGGGGACATTGTGATTGGTTGCTTGGCAGCTACTGCCCTTCATCCGGAGCTGTACTGCTTCCGATGTTGTCCTCCTGCCGCCTATGCAGAGCTGTCCTGCCACAGATAACAACGCCAGCAGTGAGGGCAGCTGACCAGGCTCCTAAATGGCGGGACTGTAGACGGGCTGGATGAAACAGTGACTGGGGTCAGACCCGGACCTCGGTCCACCATTTAGTGATGCCTGCTTTATTCTAAAAAGTTATTTTAGCTTAAAAAGTTCATTTGTTTTTGTTTTGTTTATATATACTGTATATTATCATTTGACAGACCTTTTTATTCATGTGTTATGATGCCCATCTTCAGCTAAAGAAACTGAGAATCTCATTTGATAATTAGCGATTAACAATGATATTACTTTTTTTTTTAAATAAAAATGTGGGATTTGTAAGGAGCAAACAATCACATATATAGCAATTAATATACTTATATGTTTTATCTTCCCTACAATAGGCCAATTGTTGGGAATATAAAACATACGTATATTAATTGCTATATATATATCCACTTCCCGCCCGGCCAATAGCCGATTTACGGCAGGGAAGTGGTTATGAAATCGTGACTAGACGTTCTCAAACGTCTAGCACGATTTCATGCCGCACGCGCCCGTGCGGGCGCGCAGCGCGGCGATCGGTGATGCGGGGTGTCAGTCAGACACCCTGCACCTCCGATCTCGGTAACGAGTCTCCGGCGGAGCCTCGTTACCACGTGATCAGCCGTGTCCAATCACGGCTGATCACGATGTAAACAGGAAGAGCCGCCGACGGCTCTTCCTCACTCGCGTCTGACAGACGCATGTAGAGGAGAGCCGATCAGCGGCTCTCCTGACAGGGGGGGTTCGCGCTGATTGTTTATCAGCGCAGCCCCCCCTCGGATCGCCACACTAGACCACCAGGGTAATAAAAAAAAATACAAAAAAAAAATACAAATAAAATGACAAAAAAAAAAAAAAAAAGACAAAAAAATAAAATGACAACAAAAAAAAGGGGGGGCAGTAAAAAAAAATGATGCCAATCAGTGCCCACACATGGGCACTGATTGGCAACATTGATCCATCAGTGCCACCCCTCAGTGATCATCAGTGCCACCCCAGTGTCTGTCAGTGCCACCCCACAGTGCCAATCCATGCCCAGTGCCCACCTATCAGTGCCCACCTGTGCCACCTATCAGTGCCCACCTGTGCCGCCTATCAGTGCCCACCTGTGCCGCCTATGAGTGCCCACCTGTGCCGCCTATGAGTGCCCAGTGCTGCCTATGAGTGCCCATCAGTGCCGCCCATGAGTGCCCATCAGTGCCGCCCATGAGTGCCCATCAGTGCCCAATACCAGTGCCGCCCATCAGTGCTACCTAATCGGTGCCCATCAGAACTACCTCATCGGTGCCAATCAGTGCCACCTCATCGGTGCCCATCAGTGCCACCATATCAGTGCCCATAATTGAAAGAGAAAACATACTCATTTACAAAAAAATTAACAGAAAAAAATAAAAACTTTATTTTTTTTTCAAAATCTTCGCTCTATTTTTAGTTGTTGCACAAAAAAAAAAAAACGCAGAGGTGATCAAATACCACCAAAAGAAAGCTCTATTTGTGGGGAAAAAAGGACGCCAATTTTGTTTGGGTGCAGTGTAGCATGACCGCGCAATTGTCATTCAAATTGCGACAGTGCTGAAAGCTGAAAATTGGCTTGGGCGGGAAGGTGCGTAAGTGCCTGGTATGGAAGTGGATATATATATATATATATATATGTGTGTGATTGTTTGCTGACCAAAGCTTTATATCATCATCCTGCTGCCCTAGGCATACATCCCTTTGTACAGGATGCTCCCCCTTTTTGTTACAGGATAATATTTGAAACGAGTAATGTCCTCTTGGGGTAACGTACATTACGGAACACAGAGCATCTTCATATCCATGATGATAGGGTTATGCTGCCACCTTCAGGTGAGCACTACCAGAAAGACAAAAAATCTCTTCCTAGGCATAACCCCTGCCCCAGTGTGGAATGGGTTGAACTGTCTGCTGTTTTATAATGCTGCAGGACCAGGTTTCTGGTGTTCCATCGTAAAAAGGTGGTTCTTCAATCTCAGCGTAATTTTCACCTGAGGTGGTCCCATCTCAACCACAACATTATGTGCCCATGTCGATACGCCAAGGTAGCGCGGAGAGGCAAGCATTGCATTCAGCTCCCAAAGCTGCGTCAGCGGGGCGTATTTTTCGAAGGCGCAGGCCGGCGTAGGTGGAAGTGGGCGTGACCCCATGCAAATGATGGTCTGAACATGGTGCAGTGTTTTACGCCCGGCGTATCACAAACTGCGCATGCGCCGTGACATTGCAGTGACGTGGACGCATGAAACAGCACCCTTATGCGAATGCTCACAACCACGCCGACACAACTGCCTTAGCTACGCCGGATCATCATGTACACCGTGAACGTAACATACGCCCAATACGCCGGCTTGTGTTCCCTGGTGCAGGCCTTTGCATGTCTGTTGCCGGGTTGCACCTCATCTATGGGGAATAACTTTACGCCGGACGTACAACTAACGCGCACCTCGCGTGGGGCGCAAGCACGTTCGTGAATCGCCGTATTTCCCCCATTTGCATGTTTGAATGCCTAATCAATGGGAGCAGCAACATGCGTCCAGACGAAAAGTGCACCCACGCTAGGCCGGCTTATGTAAGCTACGTCGGCGTAGGGTGGCCAGTTTTTAGGCGTATGTTGGTTTGTGGGTCTGGCGCACAGATACGCCGGCGCACATTTGCACTTACGTCGGAGTAAATGCTTTGTAAATCTGGGCCAAGGTGTTTAGCCTGTGTTCAGAAGCAGTTCTCCCGTGAGCCCCTCCTTCTCTTATTGTCTTGCAGAATGGAACTCTACCCTTCAGAATGGTCCACTTTTTGCAAAAATTTAGTAAATGCACCCACATTTTTGCATTGGAGTCTGCAGGGCACTGGAGCTGAAATCAGTGCAGTGCACAGGCTTCAGACCCCCTTCAGTTTAGGTTTGGAACTAATTACCAATGGACTGTGATGCCACCACACTTGTATTGAGATTTAAAGCAGAGCTCCACCCTCCATCTCCACTCCCACGAATCGGAACCCTCCCACCCTTCGGTGTCACATTTGACACCTTTCAGGGGGAGGGGGGTGCAGATACCTGTCTAAAGACAGGTATTTGCACCCACTTCTGGCCACACAGTCTGCGGGTAGACTGCGGGCAGGATGTCACCTCCTGTCCCCCCCGTTGTGTTCTGTGTGTGCAGAAAAACAAAACCCTGTGATTCAGGTATTTGGGGTAACATGTGGGCGTAACATGAAACATTGGCAGAAAGATGGTTTATAGGTTGCCTTTGTATTTACAATGTTTTAAACTATACCTTTGTCTGATCAGTCTCCTAGCATTTATTATTTTCCCATCCCTTCCCAAACCCCACCTACTCAGAGTCACACACACCACCAGGAACTCCCTTTCACTCTCTGACAGAACAATGGTCTGCCTTCCTTTCCTCCAAACAATTGGCGGATCCCAGTGGCCATTAGACCCGCTGATTGACTCCTGCTGTGTCCAATCACAGTGGGATCGGCGCAATGTGTGTGCACCCCCTAGATCACAGGTGTCAAACAAGTCCTGCAGGCCGAATCCGGCCCTCCAGGCCATTTTATGTGGCCCTCGCACCAGCTCTCCTCTGGTCCTCCTCCAGACCCTTACTTTCTGCTTTCAAGCAATGCATCCAGCTTCTTCCCAGCAGCAGCATAAGGAAAGGGGGTGCACTGTATTGTAAGGGAGAGTGGGGGACTCAACTTCTGATGGTGGGGTGGCTCTTGACATCTAATGTAAGGGGAGGGGATGCACTGGACATCTAATCTTACAGATACAACTGGCCCTTTGAGGGCAGTCATAATGCTGATGTGGCCCACAGCGGTTAGAAAAAGTTAACATTACACTAAATCAACTATCACAAAATGGTGGCCTGCGGTCCACACCGAGACGGAGCGACAGTCCTATCTATACTAGGAGCCAGTCCCCTGGTGCAGGTCCCCCCCAAATGGTTATGACTGCTGGTGTCCAAACAATCAATGACATCATGTGTGTCCCACCCCCAGTATCAGAGCAAAATCAAACTTCCCGTCTAGACCTGCAGCCTGCCTCCCACCCTCTGTCTGATACTAAAAAAAATACAGTGGTACAGAGATTGGGACACCTGATGTAATATTTGGACCTCTGCTGGGAGAAAATGTTACCAACCAACTGGACCTTTCTCCTTTTAAAGTGATTGTTATTGGTGAAGGTTTTGTATCTTTTATGCATTCTTTGCATGAAGATAAAAAAAACCTTCAGTGTGCAGCTCCTCCTAATACAGCAATGCGGATGAGAGCAGTGTCTCGCCCTCTTAATTGGTTGAGACAAAGCAGCGGGAGTCATTAGCTGCCAATCACAGCCAGTGAGGGGCAGAGCTGAGCCACACTCTTTGTCCCATAGACACACAAGCAGCTCAGAAGCGAGCACACGTGAGTGCCCCCAGAGCAAGCGGCTTGGTATGGGGGCACTTGGCAAGGAGGAGGGGCCAGAAGTGCCAAGAAAAGGAGGATCAGAGCTGCTCTGTGCAAAACCAATGCAGACAGCAGGTAAGTATAACATGTTTGTCATTTTAATTTAAAAAGGGAAGCTTTAGAACCACTTTAATTGAATATCCATGACACTCGATTTTCTTGGTATTTTAAATGTAATCATGAAAGTGGAAAAACTCACCAATGAATGTGTTTTCAGTTTGCAGGCTATATTAAAGCTCAGGTGGCAGCTGGGAAAGGAAAACTGGCTCCTGGTTTTGATGCGGACAAGATTATTGAGAACATGTACAGAAATCAAGACCGGAATCACGACGGCAAAATTACAGAGGCGGAGTTTAAGTTGAAAGAACAGGAGGATAAAGAGAGACATGATGAACTGTAATGTTTCTCCAGATCTTGTGTCTTATGCACTGTGAAAATGTCTTGTGACAGAACACTCATCTAAAGCAGTTTGTTTATTGTGAGAACGCAGGCACAAAGTGATTTCCATCCATCTACCGGCACATGTGACAAGTTATATTACCAGTGGAACGCCAGCCCAAATGATCTCTTTTTTTTTTGGTATTGCGATTATGGCATCCAGGCAGCTGACATTTGCAATAAGAAATAGTTCAACAAGGACAGCTTAATGTTCCTTCAGTATTGGTTTCCTTTAGCAATATTCTAGTAGACTTACAAGTATTATTTATATTAGGATTTCATTACAACTACTTTAGTAGTTAAAGTGGTCCTTGCAATCCAAAGCAGTATTAAAGCATAAAAATAGAAAGTATTTTTAAAAAAGGCCCATGGGAATAAAAAGTTAGAACACAAACTTGCCTCATCCCCAGATTCTGCACTGCAGGGCGTGACGTCACAATCCTTCCAGTGGTCCCGGATAGTCCAAATGTTGCTCCTGCACTGTGCATGATTTATGCTACCCAGCATTCCCGGGGTTCTCTCCTGAAGAATAGTGATGTCACACTGGCCTATGGACAGAAGCCAGGGGTATGGTAATTCTGTGGGAAAACTTTGCTTTGAACATGGCATTGCCAGGATTCCTGTCATGACCCGATTTATTAACGTTTCAGAGGGAACAATGGTCACCCTGGTCAGTGTTGTACTATATAGTAACTAATTTGATTCTTTTATTTCATTAATATGACTGGCTGCTTTGAAAAGTAGAACAGTCTAGGGTCAAGCACTGCTTGTGTGTATGACTACCTATGCATTTTAGGATGTTTCAGTAACGTGAAGTCGCATTGTAGCAGTGTGCTGATGTGCACTGCGCAAAGGCAGCCTTTTCATTTCAATGCGCTAATGTACCAAAGAGGGTGCATGCACTATTTTCTGTAATGCACTGCACCACAGCACATGGCAGTGCAATACTGTGCTTTGTGATCTCCTGTGGTCACATGGTGCCATTAAGAATGAACAGCTCCACTGTACACCAATGTGTTGTCACAATCCAACCATATGAACCCAGCCAAAAGGACCCAAGCAACTTTATGCCAATGTGATTTGTTCCTTTGGTTCAATTCTCAAGAAGATTGGCATCCCTTGGATCGGTACCTGAGGTTTATCTTTATTGGAGTTTGTTGGCTGGGTTTGAATGTGCTGTGAATTGTTGCGATGGAATAAGATTGTCATAGTGGGGGAGACTTACTAAAACTGGTGCACTCATCTGCTGTAGCTGTGCATGGTAGCCAATCAGCTTCTAAGTTCAGCTTGTTCAATTAAGCTTTTACTATAAAACCTGGAAGCTGATTGGTTTCTTTGCAGAGCTGCACGCGTCAGTTTTAGTAAATAACCCCCAGTGTGTCCAGATAGTGGATTCATGCTGACATTTCAGATTCTAACTTAACTTTTATTTTTTTATATTTTGCCTGATCCCCACTAAAGTATTTCTTTCTGGAACTAAAATAGTTTCTTTAAACCCACTGAAAAGACGGTATTTATTATAAGACATTCCTGATGTGATGTTAGATCTTGGAACTTTTCAATTGTGTATATGAATGTTACTAGCGTTCCTACCCTTTCCATTGATGTATGTGAAATTACAGTTCAGAAAATAGTCTATTTCTAAAAAAGAAAAGAAATCACAGTGTGTGAGGTGTGTGAAAAGACATGATAATTTAATGTATCCGACTTCTAGCCAAGCTTTTACAATGAACTCCAATGCCGCGCACACACGATCGGACATTCCGACATCAAAACCGTGGATTTTTTTCCCCAACAGATTAGTCGCTCAAACTTGTCTTGCATACACACAATGTTGTCGAAATTCCAAACGTCAAAAACGCGGTCACGTACAACACTACGGCGAGCCGAGAGGAATTAAGTTCAATGATTCCGAGCATGCGTAGGATTTTCGTGCGTCAGAATTGGCTACAGACTATCGGATTTTCTGACAAGAACTTTTGTTGCCGGAAAAATTGAGAACCTGCTCTCAAACATTTGTTGTTGGAAATTCTGACAGCAAATGTCCGATGGGGCATACACGCATTCGGATTTTCCGACAACAAGCTCACATCAAACATTTGTTGTCGGAAATTCTGACCGTGTGTACGCGGCATCACAAGTGGCTTCTAAGTTCTTCCCATTCCCCCACTGGAGAGTGATTGTTTACAGTGTAAGCACATTCCAGGTACTCCATAACTAAACCCGCAGGAAACTGAATTTGGCCCAAAGACAAATGAAAGTTACATAGAAATGGGATGGTTGTGGGCCCCTAATGCCATCTAATTTAATGCTGAGTACCCAGCATTAGCCATCTCAGTTATGGATACACTGGGGATGATTTACTAAAAATAAGGAGAACCAATCAGCTTCCAGATTTTATGGTTAAAGCTTAATTGAATAAGCCGACTCTAGAAGCTGATTGGCTACCATGTACCAGATTTTGCAGATTTCTCCGGTTTTAGTAAATCAACCCCAATGATTGGTGTAGAATTGTGAACCAGATTGTGGCCTTCTGTCTGTAAATTGACTTTCAGACTTTTTTCAATGATCGATATTTTTTTTATTATTATTTTTTTTGGTAGGTGGGATGGGTAGAGTAATAAAGTAAGACAGCATTTCAGCTATAGGTAATCATGTCATGTGCCAGTTTATAAAAATCTGTTTACTGCAACTGATTTTTTTTTATTAGTTTAGTTCTCAAAAAAAGAAAAAAAAAGTGTAAAAAATGTAATGAGTGCTGAAAGATACGTTTTGATAAATAAAGTGCTGATAAACTCTGCTTTGGATTTGTGCATTACATTGGGTATCAATAGCAACGGTTTGTTAAAAAAGAAACCTGGTTAGTTGGGCATATGACACATAATGCATGCAATGCAGCACATTACCGTATAATACTTGAGTATAAGCCGACCCCAATATAAGCCGAGGCACCCAATTTTACCCCAAAAAATGGGAAAACTTATTGACTCGAGTATAAGCCTAGGGTGTCCATCTGCATGCCTCACTGCGCCCATGACTAGGACTTGCATTTAACATGGGAGTCTATGGAAGGGGTGCCCGGCTTTGAAAAATCAGTGCTCCCCGACTGTAGGTCCCCCAGACAGCAAACGTTGTACACTTGTAGAGGAGAACTGGGGCTACAATTTTCATAATTAAAAATAATTTATTTCAAAATAAACGAAACCCGCCAGCACATTTTTAAGTGACATACTTTATAGTGGAACATTTTAACGAATACAAAACTGTACAAACAGCACTTCAGAACATGCACATTATTTGGCCTTTGGAAAATGCTTGTACAAAATACAACAGCTAAAACTGAATATGAAAATAAAACAGTTACCATCTAGTATTTCCACACACTGAATGAATGCCATTCTAGATCCGTGGTGAACCTCGCTTACACACAGGGTTCCCAGCTCGGCTGAAGGCCATGGGCATTGTGAAGTACAAAAATAATAAAATTGTGGCGGAAAGCAGCGCAATGCTGAAAGTAAGGTGCTTTGAAATTCTAAAATGTTTCTATTAAATATTTTTACATTAACAAAAATAAAGCAAATCTCCCTCTGCTCCGAGAGCACAGCTGGTCAGTAGTGAGGGTTGGAGATCCAGTTAAGCTCACAGGATCTTCTGCAGGATGGAGTTGGCCACATCCAGAGATTCGTCCTTCACTAAAACAATGTCATAGGAGTTCATGTATTTCTCTAATAACTCCTCTACCTGGAAGCAAAGAAGAAGAAAGTTAGAAAACCTTCTACAGCGCAATCTGTAGAAAAATATTTAATCACGGTGTTGCTTTTATAAAGCTTATATCCTTGAGCCTGTATTCACACTAATGCACAACACGTATAATTCGCACAGGAATCGCACCACATTCGTGTGTGTGAATTACATGCAGTGTCTCCGGGGTGCAATTTGAGCCATGGATTTGTATGGCTCAAATTGCACTGCATTTGCACCAAACTCCTGCAGGGCCCTTTTTTTTGTCTGCACCCATGCGATCCGATTCTGCAAATTGAACTGCGTTTTGCAAATCGATTTTGGTGTCTTGTCAATTTAACATATACCCGGCAAATCAGTTCACATGAACAAGTTTCCAATTTCTGATGCGATGCGGAATCTGCAGCAAATTTTCTGTAAAATCGCACCACATCTAGTGTGAACCCAGGCTAAACCCACAACACTGTAATGTCTGCAGTTCTGTGAACCTTGAGTCAACGTCTCACACCGAGCCTTTTCCATTGGACTATCCGTGGCCATCACCGACGCCAAGCTCTCTACCTTCTGTACTAAACTGCAAGTAGTTACATACACAGTTAAAAGCCCATTGGAACTTGTAATTTATATTTGATAGATACAATCCAGGCACATCAAAACAAAGAAGGTGTGCAAAGTCTTAAGCCCGGTACACCATCTTAGGTTTTTAGAAGACCAAACGTCCGTTTTTTTGTGGCATGCTAGTCTCATGTCGAAAGTGGAGAGGTTACTCACAATATGAAAATGTTCATACGACAGAATACAACGTCAGAAGTGATGTAATGTGTTGAATAGTTTATGTATTCTTTCGTTTCTGAGCATGCGCAGTCCGAAAATCGAAAGTGGAGTTCACATCCGACAACATTTTTATAGTCTGTGCATCCAGCTTTTGTCTGACAAACGCAAAATCAGGTGTCGAAAGCACCGTACCAACGATCCGAAAACCAGCAGACAGCTTGTCGTAGGAATTTTTCCATCCGATTTTTGTATCGTGTATGTGACCATTTAGACTTATCGTGCCTCTAAAAAGCAACGTGTAGATAATCACGTTTTAGGAGGTATCCGACGTGCAAACTTTCACTTGAATAGGTATTGTTTTGCTGTAGTACTGCCCACTGAACGTGAGTGGGGCATAACCTTTGCTGTAGAATGTGTACAACCCGGTCTTAAGGGGGTGGGAAAAACGTGACTCAACTGCCGGTTTTACTGCACCACCAACCAACCACAATAAAATCAGCCATAAAGAGTATAAAAAGACTGATTATCCCCTGCCAGCATATTGCAGCGTGAGACGCTTGCTCTGTGTATGGAAGAAGTGATCTATTTGTAGAAGTCTGCCATGCCTCCTGCTAAGTCACAGTTGTCCAATCAGCAGCTTTAAGCTAGGTACACAGGAAAATCAGCTGAAACGGTCAGTTAGGCAGCTACCAGCCTACTTTTGGCCCATGTGCATATCTCCTATATGATCACTGTATTCTGATGGGGGAATAGGAACCCGGGGGGGGGGGGCAGCCCCCCTATCAGGAGCTCAGCAGGGAGATCTGGGCTTTAAATACATCTCGGTAAGCAATTACCTGCTAAAGGATTTTTTTTGTAGAGTGTTAAAAGAATAGGGGATGCTACACCGTGGTAAACATGGCCCTGTCCCAACGTTTTTTGAGATTTTTTGCTGCCATTAAATTTCAAAATTACATTATTTTTTAAATGGTACTTTTACTTACATACCCATTAGGCCGCATGCAGATGATCGGTCCAAACCGATGAAAATGGACCGAAGTCCAGTTTCATTGGTTCCTTCGGACCAAAGTTTTAAAACTTGCTTTAAAATATGACTGATGGACGCCTGACCATCTGTCCAAACCCATGGTTAGTACGCAAAAGCATCGGTTCAAAACCGGCGCATGCTCAGAATCAAGTCGATGCTTAGAAGCATTGAACTTAGTTTTTTCAGCACGTTGTTGTGTTGTACGTCACCGCGTTTTGACACGATCGGTTTTTGAACTGATGGTGTGTAGGCACATCAGACCATCAGGCCACTTCATCAGTGACCCGATGAAAACGGTCCATCGGACCATTCTCATCGGGTTGGACCGATCGTGTGTACGCGGCCTTAAACATTCACAGTGTTGGAGGAAACATAAGCGAACCAATACACTAGACTAATTACTTCAATGTAAGAACGTAGTATATAACATGAATCCTACAGGCATCTCATCACTTGCACAATGCAATGGCACAAACGAATGCAGAGGTGATTACCTTACCTTATCATTAAGGTACCCTATTTTGAGGATATTTTCCACATTTGATACACCATCAGCCATCGTTAAATCACCCAGCGAGTCTCCCAGGAGAATGATGTTACTGCTATCTTTCAGCTGATTGAAGTATTCTGTTCTCTTCAAGGCACCGTCATGTTTGTTGTAAACATGTATTAATTCCCCTTTGAATCCCTTTATAACTCCCTGCAATTAAAAAGGGCCCAATTAATATTCAGATCTAACTTAAAAGAGAAGGTCAAGATTAAGAAAACAAACACACTATTATACTCATCTAGGTGAATGCAGCATTGATCCAATACTGCATCTGTCCCCCACCAGATGGCCAATACAGCCATGTGAAATCTGCATCTGACAATGTATGTAGTTTGTGCCCATCTTTCACAGGAGGCAAGGCTAAAATTTCTGTTGGCAGACAGTTATAACTGAGCGATCAAACATGCTGATCGCTCAGTTCTTCCCTCCACTGACTGTCAGTCACCGACTCTCTGCTCTCCCCTTCAGCACTTACTGGAGGGGATCTCGGAGGCTTGCTGAGAGAGGCTGTCAGTCCTGGCATCTGGGTGGATCTCGACTTTATCATCTTTCCTGAGCCTGGACTGGCTGAGTGATGTCAGCCAATAGCAGGCTTTAGCATTAGAATAAATTGCACTCCTGTGATCCATAGGAGAAGTATGGCCAGAAAATCTTTGGCAATGCGTCTCCTTTAACATTTGTGTTTTATCTCAATCATCTATAGAGGAGGCATGTTTATCTACACAAAATTAACCCACAAAGATTATTGTAGACAAATACCAAGTATTAGGAATGCACCGATACCAAGCATTTGTGTTAGTATCAGTACTCCTGCAAATGCTCTCGATACAGAGATTGATACCTTGCGGTGCAATTTGTGTCAATACAGAATTAGCGCAAAAAAAAAATTGCATGTAATTTGAACAGGAATGTGGTGAGATTCCTGTCCAAATCGCATGCAATTTCCCCCACTGCTCATGTGTGTAGAAAGGCAAAAGCAAACACATAGTGGGCAATTTATTAAAAATGTTAGAACTCACAGTACATATCTGGCCAAATGCAAAATCTTAATAGGTGACTCGGTCCCACCGATGATAGCAAATCACAGCCACTGGGGGTGCTCACAGGGTAGGAGATGTAGAGGCAGTCCACCCGCAACTGAAGGTATCCACATCGAAGTTAAAGTAGAAGTTTACCCCAACACTAAAATCCCCGGAATCTACAGATATCCACAGTCTAACCTATCTAGCCCTGTAAAGAAGAAATCACTATACATATCTTTTTTTGAAGCTGCTCCGGTCCAGTCACCAGTGGCGGAAGCTCTGCAGAGAACACAGCCGACAACGGCTGTAAAATCAATGAATGGGAAGTGACGTCACCCATAGAATTACTATGGGGCTTCCGGTGTCGGCTGCGTCCTCTGCACACACCTCCGGGACACCCATGAAGATTTTGCATTTAGCCAGATATGTACTGTAAGTTCTAACGCTTTTAATAAACTGCCCACTAAATGGCGCTTTTCCCTTTCTATACACACACAGGAGCAGTGGGGGGGGGGGGGGGGGGTGGGGGGGGGAATTGCATGCGCCACTTGGTATCAGCGAGTACTTGACCCAAAGTATTGGTACCCGTACTTGCCCTTAAATAAACGTCCTAGGTGCAACCGTACCAAGTATCTAGGACCAAGAGAGACAGGCTGTTTACATCTATAAAAAGATCCCATTCCTGGTAATACAGTAACATGAATATAGAATGAAACCGTCATTTTTGCAGAGGTGTTCGGTGGCTAGCGGGGTGCTTTTAACCCCTGCTAGCGGCCGAAAAAGGGTTAAAAAACCCCCACAAAGCTCCGCTGTAGACACCGCTCCAAAGATGCGGCTTGCAGGATATTTTATTTATATTTAATTTTTTAACATCCCCAGTGAACACATTCATTGATTTTAAAGGGAAGCATTTTTCTTGAGCTTTACAGACTCTAAGGCAAAAAGCGCTTGAAAAATAAGTGTAAAAGCAGCCGGTCCACACTGGGGGCGTCTCGGCAAGGCGATCTGCCCATGACTTCAGAGGAGACTTGCAAAATGACTTCTGTATTGAAGTCAATACAAGTCGCCCTAAAGTTGTCCCAAAGTCGTACAGGAACCTTTTTCTAAGTCGTCGCTCCTATTAGAACGGTTCCTTTGTATAGAACGGAGCGCGACTTGTCAGGCGGCCAAGTCGTCTGACGAGTCGCGCCTGTGTGAACCGGCTCTTAGCAGCTTGCTCACAGTAGAACACAGTAATATTTGTTTAAAAAATAAACTGTATACAGATGATAGAAAAGGCATAAAAAACCCTCAGCCGTAGCAGACAGATCTGAATGGCTCCTCCTGGTTTATATCAGATCTATCTCTGCCAGGCAGAACGGACTTCTATGGACGTCTACGAGCCAATGAGTGGGCTGCCAACAGAAATTTTAGCCTTGCCTCCTGGAAAAGATGGGCACAAGCTACATACAATGTCAGATGCAGATTTTACATATGGCTGTATTGGCAATCTAAGCTGTTCAATATCCAACTGGATATACTGCGTCTGCAACCGGAACATTGCATGATAAACAGAAGATTAACGTTTCCTGGCATTGGATCTCTTCACTACTCTTCCTTCAGACCACAAGAAATTCAACAAGTGCATTTTTTAGCCACAGAGTTATTTCTGAGTTGGTGAGTTCATGGAAATTGACTAAAAAGTTTGGTTTAAACACAATTTTAAAAGAATCTGTTTGCAGATATATCGGTTCATGTCTTTTCTGACAGGTAATAAATAAATGCACATTTCACACAGGAAGAGTTGAACGTACATTTTCATCAAAGTCCATAAAATTGGAAACGACTTTGACGTTTGGGTAGTAGACGCCAGCTTGACGTATTGCTTCTTCTAATACATCCCCAAGTCCTGCTGAAAAGATAAACACTGGTATGCCGTGTTCATGTAGCTTATCAAAGAAGGTTTCATATCCTTCCCTGCAAGATAAAAGAAAATTAATGTTATTTATTGTGTGGACGTGACTTTAAAAATGATACTACATAAGCTGTCAAAAAATAAATGGCACTATAACCTCTGTATAAAATAATGACTGAACTATCAAGTCATAAAATAAAAAAAAACAAAAAAAAAACAAAGTGCCGATACCGTCAACAGTTTAGACCTTATTCACCAAGGCGTACTAAAGCCTACACCTGTGCCAGAGCTGTGTTTACATGCATAAGAATGCACATGTGTTCTGTGCATCCTCATAGGAGGCAGTCAGGACATGGCTGCTCTTCCCAAATTGACACTTGTGCAGGTGCACGACTCATACGCCATTTGGGGTCGTGCACCTGCATGAATAGTAAATTGGGAACAGCAGCTGTGACCATGCGTTCGTGTTGGGCCACGCCGGCCGGTAATCGACAACTGGTGGCCGTTGGTATGAAAAGACAACCAGCAATGCTAATGGAGCTTCCCCTGCCTGTTTTTTCACTGCCCGCCCACCTCTTTCCCCTTACTTAGAACCCCCAAACATTATAGATATTTTTTATTCTAACACCCTAGAAAATAAAATGGCGGCCGTTGCAATAATTTCTGTCACACCGTCTTACAAGCACACATTTAAAGGGAAAAAATAGGATTTTTGTACTCACCGTAAAATCCATTTCTCTGAGTTCATGGACGGACACAGCAACATTGACCTTAGGGTTATGTCACCTTACTTCCAGGAGAGACTAGGCAGAAAACAGCACTTCAAGTGTTAAAAAACACTTCTGCAGTACAGCTCCTCCCAGGGGGCATGGTTCTCCGGGTATATAACCTCCACTCTGACTGAACAGCTCCAGTTCGTAACAAGCAGTACAAACCAAAGAGAGGGGTGAGTGCTGTGTCCGTCCATGAACGCAGAGAAGTGGATTTGACGGCGAGTACAAAAATCCTATTTTCTCTTCCGTTTATGGACGGACACAGCAACATTGACCTTAGGGACGTCCCCAAGCAGTGTCAAAAGTGAGGGGTGGGGAAAAAACACACAGCAAACCAGGGTTCACCCCAAACAAAAAAATAACCAGAGTTTCTCAACGGAGGAACTCCAACTGCCTCTTGTAAAACCTTGCGGCCGAAGAAGGCATCCGAAGATGGAGGACCAGGTTGCCGCCTTACACACCTGTAAAACAGAGGCTTATTGACGGAAAGCCCAAGAGGCACCAATCGCCCTGGTCGAATGCGCCGTAACCTGAAAGGGAGGTGTCCACCACTTTAGGGCATAGGCCTGAAGAACAACCTGTCTGATCCACCTAGAAATGGTGGCCGACGAGACCGCCAGACCCTTTTTAGGACCAGTCACCGACACAAACCGTGAATCCAATCTCCGGAACGGAGCCGTAGCAGACAAGTACACCAGTAGGGCCCGAACCACATCCAAGGAATGCAAAGGAATGTAAAGCAGGGTGAAAGATGGGTACTTGTCACAGGAGATCTTCTCTCAGGGGTAGACGCCAAGGGACGTCGCGGCCAATCTGGGGCGATCAGGATCGTCGGTATCCCTTCGGCTTCCACTCTGCGCAGCAGGCGAGGAAGAAGTTTCAGAGGAGGGAAGGCGTAGATTAGGCGATAGTGACCCCACAGAGCCACCAATGCAATGTGTCCGACGCGTCCGCCCATTGGTCTCTTGACCTGGCCACGAACTGTGACACCTTCTGATTGAGACGGGACGCCATAAGGTCCACATCTGGAGTGCCCCATTTTTGGCACAGACTCTGAAACACCTCCGGGTGTAGTGACCACTCTCCTTGGTCTAGTGTTTGGCGACTTAGGTAGTCGGCTTGCCAATTCTGTACCCCCGGAATGTACACGGCCGACAGAGCCGGACTGGAGACCCCGGGACCACTTGGTGAGGCACAACTTGATTGCACGGAGCTCCAGTACATTGATTACTCCTCAGTCCAGCGCCCCTGGGCTGACTGGGTACCCCAGACACCCCCCCCAGCCAGAGAGGCTGGCATCCGTCAAGACCACAGACCAATGGCACGGCAGAAACGACTTCCCGGTCCGAAGCACCAGAGACGTCAGCCACCACACCAGGGAGGACTTGATCAGTCAACCCACCCGAATCTGGTAATCCAGTGACGAAGGGAGCTTGTCCCAACGTGACAGAATCTCCTTCTGTAGCACCCTGGTGTGGAATTGGGCATACGGACGAGGCCACCATCAGACCCAGAACCCTCATTGCGAACCAGAGTGACGACCACTTCTGGGTTGTCAACCGCTGCACCGCAGACTGTAGTGTCTGAAGTTTCTCCATTGTGAGAAAGACTCTCGCCTCCGAGGAATCCAGGATTAACCCCAGGTATTCCACCCGATGAGACGGTACCAACATAGACTTCCGTATGCTCAGAAGCCAGCCAAATTCTCGGAGGGTCTGGCAGGTGATGGAAACGTCCTCTTCTAACTCTGAGCTTGAGGAAGCTCTCAGAAGATGGTCGTCCAGGTAGCCCACGACAGCGATCCCACGCTGCCTCAGCAGGGCTAGGATCGGAGCGAACACCTTGGTGAAGACCCTTGGTGCCGAGGCCAGTCCTAACGGGAGGGCCACAAATTGAAAGTAGTCTTCTCCGATCGCAAAGCGCAGAAATCTCTGATGTTTTGCACATATGGGGACATGCAGGTACGCATCCATGATGTCCAGGGAGGCCATGAAATCCCCCTGATGCGCTGCCACCACCAAGCGAATCGATTCCATTTTGGAGTTTTGCACTTTGACAAAACAATTGTGGGCCTTGAGGTCCAAGATTGGACGAACCCCTTCCTTCTTGGGGACTACAGATTGGAGTAAAACCCCCGAAACTGTTCCCCTGAAGGAACCGGTACAATCACTCCCCTGACCAGTAGATCCTGGACAGCCCCTGACAGAGCCTTCCGGCGAACCGGAGGAAGCTGGAGGTTGGAAGGCAAAAAATCCGTTTGGCGGACAAGAGAGAAACTGTATCTTGTACCCCGAGGAAACTACCTCACAAACCCAACGGTCGGCAAGAAGAGAACTCCACCGAGCCGCAAATTTGCGAAGTCGGCCCCCCACCAGAAACACAGGCGGGGGCAGACCTTCATGGGGAAGCAGGCTTGTTAGGCTTGCGGTACCAGGTGCGCTTTTGCCCTGTAGCGGGCACTTTAGCACCTTGGGAATTTTTTCCTGCCGCACTTGACGGGCGAAAAAAAAGGCTTGGGGGCAGTAAAGGAGGGACCTTGCTTACTGCGAGGCTCCTTACCCTTCCCAGACTGAGACCAGCGTGCTTTTTCCACCTGTGGCATCTTTTATGATGTCATCCAGGGACGCCCCAAAGAGCCGTTCACCCTTAAAGGGTCAATCTACCAAATCCCTTTTTGAAGACTGGTCCGCAGGCGTCACAGTACCACCGCGTAGGCGGAGGCCCTAGAAAGCAAGGGGAGCGTATCCAGGGCCGACTCACAGACAAAATTTTAGGCCCTGTACCAACTGGTCGGCCAGGTCCAGACAGGTCTCAGAAACATTCTGTGTCTCAAGCTCTTGCAGTAAGACCTTGCAGTAAGAGGAGAGACCCACTTTTTTAAAAAGTCCTCCTCAAAAGGATAACAGACCGCAAAGCATTTTGGAACAGCAAAAGCTTTCTCCGGTGTATCCCATTCCTTGTACAACAGTCTGTCCAGAAATGGAACACCAGGAAACACTCTCGCGACGCGGGGTGGTTTGCGGAACCCAAAAAGGGACTGGCATATCTGATGCCTCCGCCAAATCCTTTTGAGTATCCCGCAGCGCAGCGATATGGGCTCCAACAAACGCTTTATCATGCGTCGGCTCTGAAACAGAGTCATCCTCACTGTCCGTGTGGGCCAAGCCTGCATCATTGGACATGACAGAACCAGAGCCAGAGGCAATAGCGTCACAGCCATCCCCAGAAGGCGGCGCAGGGAGGGGGTGTTTTTTACCCCCCTTCTGGCCACTAGTCGCTTCAATACTGGTGTGAAACGCCTCCAGGACTGCCATCATAGCCTCCACAGAGGCCGCAGGGGCACTAAGGGTTAACTCCGGCATGGTTGGGGTGGAAGCCTCTGGTTCAGACTCCATGTTGACCCACACTTATGCCACCCTAGCACTGCAAGGCAGACACCCACCGGTCGCCCTCCCGGCTGTAAATACAGAGCAGGGGACCCTCAGGGGAACTCACCACCCGACCCGGTTGTAGCTGTGGCAGAAGCGCCGACAAGTGCTGAGAAGGCTGGCTGTGCTGCGCTGTCCCTCAGGAAGCGATTTGCGGTCTTTTGCTGTGGTATTTCAGTCACAAGAGGCCAAGACTATTTCCAAAATGGCCGCCATATGCTAGAAAACAGCATGCGGGCTACAGGAAAATGGCCGCCGACCTATACAAGCCGCGATCCGCGGCAAAATGGTGGCCACGCGCGCTAGTGAAAGCACAATGATGCAGCAGAAAGTCCACAGCAGCACTCTCCACACCAAATCAACTGTTCCCCACAGAAAACAAACCCCGGCAGTGACAGAATCCCAGGAGGGCCAGTATGGGGAAGGGAGAGAGGAAAGCAGGGCGAACCCTCAGTCGACCTCCCCAGAAAAGCCCCAGCCATACCACCTTGCCGAGGCAAGGGGCCTACTCACCCGTCTTGCGACCACTGGCTGGAGACATTCCTGACTGAACCAACGTCCGCAAACAGCATGGCAGACGGCCAGACACACTGTGACAAGGCCATAGAGACCGGTCACATGCGTGCCCTAGAACATGAAAGTTCCCCGGCCACCCCTGGAGCAAGTCGTGGACGACCCAGAGCTGAGCTGAGGGCCGGCTCATGCTCGATGGCCGAACATGGGGGGACTTCAAGGATGGAGGATCCAGCCTGTCACCCAGTCGGCAGTTGATAGTAGAATCCAGGATCCAAAAAAGCAGGAACCAAAATAATAAAAGCGAAAAAAAACACAAAAAAAGCTGTTCAGTCAGAGTGGGGGTTATATACCCGGGGAACCACGCCCCCTGGGAGGAGCTGTACTGCAGAAGTGTTTTTTAACACTTGAAGTGCTGTTTTCTGCATGGTCTCTCCTGGAAGGAAGGCGATATAACCCCAAGGTCAATGCTGCTGTGTCCGTCCATGAACGGAAGAGAAAATACACTTTTGAATAAAAAAAATAAGACAACAGTGAAGTTAGCCCAATTTTTTTTCTAATAGTGTGAAAAATAATGTTACAAGTAAATTGATACCCAACACGTCACGCTTCAAAAATGCGTCCGCATGTGCAATGGCGACAAACTTTTACCCTTTAAAATCTCCTTACGCGACATTTAAATAATTCTACAGGTTGCATGTTTTGAGTTAGAGGAGGTCTAGAGGGCTAGAATTATTGCTCTCGCTCTACCAATCGCGGCGATACCTCACATGTGTGGTTTGAACACCGCTTATATATGCGGGTGCTACTCACGTATGCGTTCACTTCTGCACGCAAGCTCGGCGGGACTGGGCGCGGTTTCTGGCTCCTAACTTTTTTTAGCTGGCTCCTAGATTCCAAGCAAATTTGGCAAGCCCTGACTTGGGTCTTGTTCACATGGGCTTTACTACAGCTCCCTTATGAGGGCCGTGTTTATGTGTGTTCCGTGCATCCTCATGAAGGCAGTCCCAGTCCCAGTAATGCAAGGCTTTCTCCCTGGTGTGGAGTGTCATGCTCGCCCCCTCCCTTGGACTACAGGAGAGTCAGGACGCAATCTATGTTGCAGATAGAGAAAGGAGCTGTGTGTTAGTGGGCATCCTGACTCTCCTGTAGTCCAAGGGAGGGGGCAAGCACGGCACTTCACACCAGGGGGAAAGCCTAGCATTACTGTTTGGAGTTACAGACAGAAGAACAGGAAGTGAGGATTTCTCAGAAGAAATAAGGACATTTAAAAGCAAAATCGAAGGATGAGGTAAGTGAAGGAGGACTGCACTAAGGTAAAGGAAGTTATTTAGGAAAAAGTAAAAAATAAAATTGCACCTTTACAACCCCTTTAAGCCTGTGTATTATAGGGGTATTTTTATCAAAAAAGGTATCTTTAAGTGAAACCTAGATACAGTCATGTTAGGTTTTCCCACCTCTAAAACTCTACATAAAATTAAAAAAAGAAAAAATAAATCCTGCTTACTTGAGCATAATGTCAGATTCCCTTACAACTTCTGTCAAGTTGTCCTTCTGAAAAGCCTGTTCAATTAATAATGCGTGCGATTTTGTATACCTATAAAAAAAAAAAAAGTGAAACAAGAAATTTTTTAATCTACAACTAGTTAGGGGAATTCCCAGCGAGAGGGCAATTCCCTAAATGGTAACACTGCAAAATTACAACTTCTCAGCATTTACGCACACATCATGGCAAGAGTCTCTGTAAAGCAGGGTTCTGAACGCCCCTTGGTTGTATGAGGGTATGGGGGTAACTCTAAATGTTTAAAATAAACTACAGTTAGATTCTCTGCATTCATTTACCTATAATTACAGTGGAGAAAACAAATACAGTTGAACCTCGGATTACGAGCATAATTCGTTCTCTGTAAGAGAAGACTGCAGATAAATAGGTACAACTTATACAAGAGTATTTGTTTCATCTTCTGTCACTTCACTAGGTATATGTAAGGGTTTACATCCACTTTAACCACTTCCATACACGTGCCTTTTCTGGCACGTCTCTCCTTCATGTAAAAATCTATTTTGTTGCTAGAAAATTACTCAGAACCCCCAAACATTATATATATATATATATATATATATATATATGTTTGGGGGTTCTGAGTAATTTTCTACCAACAAAATAGATTTTTTTATAATATATATATATATACACACATACATTAAAACTTTGGTTTGAGAGCGTTTTGCAAGACAAGCAATATGTTTTAATAAATTTTGCCTTGATATATATATATATATATATATATATATATATATATATATATATATATATATATATATATATATATTTTAGCAGACACCCTAGGGAATAACATGGCGGTCATTGCAACTTTTTATTTTGCATGGTATTTGCGCAATCATTTTTCAAATGCCTTTTTTTTGGAAAAAAACATTTCATGAATTAAAGAACAACAGTAAAGTTAGCCCAATTTTTTTATATAATAGACACCTAAGTTGTCACGCTTTAATATTGCGCACACTCATGGAATGGCGCAAAACTTTGGTACTTAAAAATCTTCATAGGCGGCACGTTAATTTTTTTATAGGTTACCAGTTTAGAGTTACAGAGGAGGTCTAGTGCTAGAATTTTTTCTCTTGCTCTAACGCACGCGGCGATACCTCACATGTGTGGTTTTAACAGCGTTTACATATGTGGGCGGGACTTACGTACGCGGTCGCTTCTGAGCATGAGCTACTGGGGACAGGGGTGTTTTTAATTTATTTAAATTTTTTTACTTAATTTTTTTTAATGTTTACACTTTTTTTTTTACATTACATTTTTTTGATCACTTTTATTCCTATTACAAGAAATGTAAAAATCCCTTGTAATAGGAATAGTGTGTGACAGGTCCTCTTTTTGGAGAGATGCAGGGTCACCTCCAGGCTGGAAAGCATGAGATCGGGGGAAAAAAAAATCACCAATCTCATGCTTTCAGCCACGATTACGGCTTTGTTTACTTCCGGGTACATAACGTCGCGCCTGGGCCTCAGACGGTCATCTCTATGCTCTTTATTCGATGGCGATCGATTAGTTCTCCGGACCTTCAATGGCACGGGAGAGCCCGAAGAAGCACCGGATATCGGTGGGAGGGGGGGGGGGATGTCCCCTTCTGCCGCCTATAAGAACGATAAAGTGGTGGAACCGCCGCTATGGTCATTTTTATGGTGCGCAGAATCGCCGCCTGAAAAAAAGGATATCTGAATGGTGCCTGTAGCTGCACCCATCATTCAGATATCCCCATGAAGTCCAGGAGGTCATATGACGTCCTACGGAAGAGAAGTGGTTAATTTTGGTTTGCTATAGGCTGCATAATGTTAATTACTCTGTACCCAAGTCTGTGCTCATGTAAACCAATAAAACTGCTGTAAAAGAAAAGACTTACCATTCAATCATGTATGGGTATTTTTCTTTAATTGTAAGGTCCGGGTCAATTTCAATTGCATAGTACTTGTCTTTAAGTTCGTAAAGCTGAAAAAGAACATGGGGCAGTACATATTTATCAGCAACAGATATTGAGAACTAAAATTTGTCTTGCATATCAGTAGAGAGACTCACAAAAACAACAACAGATTCTGGATGGCCTCTCTACACACTGCTATACACCCTCTCCAGCAACTGCCACACGCCTCAATCATTTATACCAGGCAGCAAAACAAATACCCTTGCGCACAAATGTGTTGACCAGGCGATCCAAAGTTCAGAGTGGATAATATCTTAGGCCTTGTGGAACCCTAAGGTTCCTCCAGAGCATGGGTGCTCAACCTGCGGCCCTCCACTTGTTGCGGAACTACAAGTCCCATGAGGCATTGAAGGGCTCACAGTTGCAAGCATGACTCCCAAAGGCTGAGGCATGATGGGACTTGTAGTTTTGCAACAGCTGGAGGGCCACTGGTTGAGCACACATGCTCCAGAGGTTACTAAGGGTTCTTTTAGCAATGAGCAATTTCTGCCTCTCAGATAAGTTCCTACTAATATAATTAAATCTTTTTGCTATCTGTAAAGGAGTAAGCCTTCCCAATGACCATCAGTGTAAGGAGCATTCTTCCCACTGCCCATCACAGCAATGTATTGGTAGGTATGGTCATTTTTAGCAGGAGTTCCCTGATGGAACAGTATTGCAAGGGTTCCTCGGTGTTAAGAACGGCTGATTGATACCAAGGACGTCTTTGTCTGCAATAAAGGTCTTCAACCAAGATGGAAGAAAGCATAAGATTGTAAATCTTTTATGAAATCCACAATCACTGCAGAGTGGACTATCACACAAGAAAACACCATCACTTAACCCAGGGGTGCCCAAACTTTTGAAGGCCGAGGGCCACTTAAGCGACTTAGTAACCAGTCACGGGCCACAATGAGCGGAGTGGGCAGATGACAGACACAGCCCAATCTACTCTATGGGCCCTCCGATCCAAACAGATAGAAGGGGGCAGATCCAGTTCTGTTTTTTTTTTTTTTTTAGCAGATCGGATTGGAGGTAGGCAGGTGTAAATGGACAAAAGTCTGTTTACACCTGCCGCTCCATAGAGTTGAATGGATCGTCTGATTGGGTTGGACCGATCATGTAAAGGGGCCTAAGGGTACATTTACACTGATGGTTTGCGGTCTATTGCGGTGCAGTGTACCTGTGGTTTTCCTGCCGGTTAGCTGCACTTTGCCATAGACGTCTATTATATCCTTCAGGTGTGGTGCACTTTCTGAAAAGTCACTTGCTTGCACGACCATCGGCTTCATTTACAACATCTTGGGCTGGCAGGTCTTTTTGCCAAGAAACTTTCAAAATTAGCACGTTTTCCAAAAAATCTGACAGTGTGTACGCTCCATCGGACAAACTTTTTCGTTTTTAATCGGACAAAAGTTCACTCTGCAAACGGACAAACTTTTCGGAAACAAAAGTCTGATGGTGCAAAGTCTGACCGTGTGTACAGCAAGCCATCGGACTTTTGTACAAAGTGTAAATACGCATGCCTAGAACCAATGTTAAAATCAACCAACAATAGCAGAAGTTATCCAAAGGGTGGCGGTAAAGAGCAGAAAAGAGCTAAAAAACCACGTGATGTTGGGAAAGTTTGCAGAAAAGTCAGAGCGTGTGTATGCTATGGGTGTGCCCGGCCAACTCCCTTCAGACAAAAATCCAAGGAAAAGTTTGTTTGAAGTCCGATCGTTTGTACGAGGCTTAACACTGATTGGGGGTAGAACCATCTCAAACCGCTCATACCAATCAGATATAAATCTACACTGGAAAATGACTGAAGCCTCGTACACACGGCCGGGTTTCCTGATGGGAAAACTGCAAGGAGAGTTTTTGGCAGTGAATCACGACCGTGTCTCGATGGGAAAACTGCCCAAAAACAGCCGGACAAAAAACAAAAACAAACAAAAAAAAAAAAAAACTGCTCTTTTTTCCCGCCGGGATTCCCAGCGGACTTTTCCCCCGGCAGTTCTAGGCAGTTTTCCAATGGGAAAAACAGCGATGGAGCATACACATGGTCGGGATTGCCGACCAAAGCTCTCATCTGTGTTTTCCGTCGGGAAAACCTCTCGTGTGTAGGGGGAAAAGTTACCGAGCAGGGTCCAGATTTTCCGACGGTTCTTATCCCGTCTGGAATCCCGGTCGTGTGTACAAAGCATGAGAATTAGAGTAAGCATTGCTGCTGGTTACTAACCTGCATGTCAGTAATATGAGGCATAAGGCCTCATGCTTGTCAGTAACAGGTGTACATACCTTTTTTCGACATTCGTCCGATACATATTTGCAGTTATCAATAACATCTGTGGATTGAAAAAAATTGATAAAAAAGAATTGCTCCTTCCATGAAACCAATTAAATAGCCATCTGGTGGCTGGTCCCTGTGCACCTAGAGGTCTTTAGTAGGTTGGGTACACAGAGACACTTCCTCCGTGTATGATCTGTACATTATTATATCTAGTATACCATTCTTAAGCTCAGTGTTTAACCCCCTTAGTACCAATTTGGGTACAATTGTCAAACTATCAGCGCTGAAAACTGAAAAATGGCCTAGTAATAAATGGGTATTACAGGCTGGTACTCAAGTGGTTAACTATCCAAATCCTGTGCACATTGAGTTAAGCTAACAAGAATTTATCTTGATTTCAGAAAATGTTGCAGAACAATTGGAGATTTGAAGTCATAAAGTCGTTGACTTAAAAGGGGTTGTAAACTCTCAAGGTTTTTCACCTTAATGCATTCTATGCATTAAAGCAGGGTTTTTTTTTTTAAATGTAATTCTTGCTATGTAATTAAAATTCTACTCACATCTTTCAAGTTTCTACTGCCCCGTATTAACCCTTGTCATGCAATCTGTATTTATAAAAAGTTCTTCTTGTCGTTTCCATTTTGCTTGTGGGCAGCGTGAAGCCCACAAGCAAATGCTTCCGGGAATTCGATCCGTGACCGTGACCTGCTTCATGGGTCACGAGATGCGTAAAATCCAGCGATATTTCGTGAATCTGCCTTATGACTTGTCTCCTGGGAAGCGTGACGCTGTGCTCCCAGAAGACACTGGGGCGCTTGGAAATTAAATGACACACCCACTCACGCGGGAGGGATACCCGGAAGTGCCTGTATTGTCTTCTGAATGAAGGTATTTTAATCATTTAAAAAATTTACGATAGCAGACTTTACATTTGCTTATTAAACCAGTCTCAATAAGCGGCAGTTTCTATTGAGGGTGAACCTCCGCTTTAAGGTGAAACACGTTTTGTAGTGCAGCTGCCCCCCCAGAGCCTCCCTTTTACTTACCTGAACCAGATCGTTCCAGCAACAGGGATGAGCAGAGCCAGACGCTGTTTCGGGTGCTCATTGGCTGGATTGATAGCAGCTGGAGCATTGGCTCCCGTTGCTGTCAAAGCCAGACACGGGAGTCGGGGGCGGGGCAGAGTCCGGCTGTCTGTGTCAATGGACACAGCGGCAGGAGTTGGGAGGGAACCCGCACGAGTGCCCCCAGGGAATGCGGGTTTTCGCGGGGGCACGTGAGAAGAGGAACTAGCAGCGCTGCTACGAGAACCCAGAAGAGGAGGATTGGGGCCCCTCTGTGCAAAACCCTTGCACAGAGGAGGCAAGTATGACATGTTTGTTATGTAAAAAAACAAAATGATCTTTACAAGCCCTTTAACTATTTTATTAACTGCAGTTTACAAGCTATAATCCATTACCAATACATTCCAAGATTCAAGACTGCAGAATTCCGGCGGGGGAGCCTTCTTGGCCTGTAATTTATGCTGGCGGCTAGAGCAGCTGGCAATAAATTGCATGCAAAATCCGACAGGCTCTGTTTGGAAGGAAAAAAATAAATAAAACAAATCTGACAGACTCGCTGTACCCAAGATGATCGATTGATCGATCAAATTGGGTACTATCAGCCTGCTGATACATGGTTTGAATTTCAGCTGGTTCAGCAGGGATTCAAACTATCTAAGGTCGCTTTAGTAACTGTAAAATGCAGGACAAAAATGTTACTTTCATATACCAAAAAGGCATGAGGGGCCTCCCCTGTCTTTCTAAGCAGCTTGCTTTAACACAATACAATCAGGTAGTATCATGAAAGGATAAGAACACCTATCGTAATATGTTGCATGTTACACCCAAATAACATGTTACGAAGGGACAGCCCCTTGCACCTCCCCGATCCAACAGCTAACGGGGATTGTCTTACAAATATATATACATGGTATATTGTAATGTTTCGTACTGCATAGAAGAGGTGAAATATGGACTACTTACTATGGCATGTGGGACACCTCTTTCCATTATGGGAAAATCGGCTTAAGGTCATATCAAAATCTGTTATGATCTGGAAAAAAAAAAAAGAAGAAAAACACAAAGAAACCACATTACTTGCTTTATTCTCATTGGTTCTTAAAAGGCCCTAGTAGATCGGTCATAAATCTAAATGTCTCCAAACTGTGGCCCCTTTCTGGTCTTTACCAGGTCCTTGCCTTTTCGCTTCTCCTCCCTCTGATACAACACTATTCCTCCCACTAACACCAACAAACGGTGCAGAATTCCCGTTATGGACCTTAAGACACTATTCCTTTCACTGACTGACACCAACGATGGTGCCCTATTCATCCCTCTAATGCTAAAGATGCATTGTTTACTCCAAATGGCTCCAGGACAATTGTTACTCCCACTGACCAAAGTCTGCCCCCCCCCCCTAAAGTCTGCAGGACTGTAAACTGGCCCTTTCTTTAGAAGGTTTGGAGACCCCTGATCTAAGCGATCTTGTGATTCTACCAAATCCAATTTTTTACGTTCATGCTTTAGGGTAATTTAAATAAACAGCATTAAATCTCAGTCAAGAGAATCAAATAAAGTGGAACCTTGGATTACAAGGACAAACCGTTACATGAGAATGCTTGTAATCCAAAGCACTCGCATATCAAAGCAAGTTTCCCCATAGAAGTCAATGGGAACGAAGATAAATTCGTTCCACATTGACTTCTATTGCATACAATACCACATGTGGCCAAAGGTGGGAGGGGGGAGTCGCCGGAGAGACTCAAAAATGCTCAGAGACCGCTTCGGATACACTCGGAAACACTCTGAATAGAGTGTTTCAGAGTATTTCCGAACAGCTAAGAGCATCACCGGGGGCCCCCGCACCTCTGGCCAAACATGGTACTGAACACCGCAGAGGCTTGAAGCCTGCTCGTTGCGAGTCAACATTCAGGATTTAAAAAAAATAAAATAATTGCTCATATTGCGAAACGCTCGTTAACCACGTTACTCGCAATCCGAGGTTCCATTGTAGTTTTGCATCTCTCCTGATCATTTTTGTAAGAAGACAAGTCATCAAGAATATCCTGGAGTAGATAAAGTTATAGCAACACATACCTGAAGCCTAGCAGCACCTCCTTTTATTAGTCCACATATTATTTCTTCCACTTTTGCTGGATCCTTTATATGGACGGTTTTCTTCTGAAATTCTGGCATCTGTTAATAAAAAATTTAATTAGATAAAGACATAACTTAATTAAAAATATAGGAAGTCCTCAATTCAAACCTGGAAAAAAAAAAAAAAAGGTGTAGAGGATGCAGGGTAAAATTATAACCGATACAGGGGGAATATTTACCTAAAACTGGAGGAGAAAGAATCTGGAGCAGCTATACATGGTAAGTAATCAACTTCTAACTCCAGCCTGTTCAGTTACATTTGCATGGGTGATTAGCCACGGTGCAGATTTTTTCAACCTGTGAACAATTAGCTGCAGCCACCGAGCCTTTACACTTTAATGACAGTTGTTCCTCCAGCAGCGATCAACACAGGTAATCGCTGACTGTACGATCAGCCATGGATAGCTGTGGGCTGCCACTAACCCATCTTAAAAGAGTACAGGCTCAGGTGACAAACACAGCAGCCATTTGCACCATGGCTAGTCGTCCGTGCGAATGTAGCCTTAAAAGTGGATGCAAACCCTCTTCTATACCCAGGGAAGTGAACAGCCTCAGTTGATACACAGAGATGAAACAAATCTCCCTACACAATTTTACATGTATATCTGCTGTCTTCAGCTTGCTATATTCTTTAGAAAGTGCACATTGCGTTAGAATTTGTTATTCCTGTTCCAGCAGGGGGAGGGGAGTCTTGACATACACTGTGTGACAGCTGGAGAAAAGGCACACATAGGCAGAGGAGGGAATATACTTGCAGAGCTGTGCCATGAATAGACCAGCTCTCTGCTAATCTATTGATAGCACCCACCCCAACACAAATTTTCGGCCATTTTTATCTCCAATGTCTGAGAACTTGTCAGAAGTTATAATGCTAAAAACAGAAGAATGAAGCAGCAGAAAGACACAGGACTTAGGGCTTTGGACAGAGATAAACACTACAGATATACAGGTCAATTTTCATGAATCAGGTTTACATCCACTTTAAGCTTTGGAAATAAAAGACGCCAGCTGATTAGTTGCCATGCACAGCTGCTCCAGATTATGGCCACCCCAAACTTAAAATATCACTAAAACCACATCATAAAAAAAAACTATCAATAAATGCTGCATTGCATGCTATTCATAGTCACTATGAGATTAGTTTGCTGTATTCTGCAAAATAAAACCTTGTTGATCCTGCTGCTCTCCATCTACACCTTCTGCCCATGTCCCCAATGCAGTTGGGGATTTTGCACAGCATTGTTGGTTTGCAGCAAGTTTCTATACTGAGCATTTCCTCCCCATCACATCTGATCAGCCCATGTGAGCGAATACACAGTGGTAAATGACAGCCCACTCTCTCCCTCCTTCTCCATTACCACTAACCGGCTAAATACAATGGGGGCAGGATATTACATGTAGATTAATGGAGGCTTCATCTCCCTCTTATTCTAAGACACAGGCTGGAGGGGCGTGACACAGCCTGTGACTGGAAGAGATCTGCCCACACTGTTATTGCCAACAGGGTATGGTGGGTGGTAATTATGTTATGACTGATTGGTGTATATTCCTAAATCCTAACCATAGATACGCTTTAAAGCTCACAGGCATACAAGTATTGCCACGGGGACTGTGCTTCATGTACTACACTTACTTTGTCTCTTCTTAATACGTGTGCTCTACTATAGGCAAGGACACAGAACCTCCTTTAAAGGAGGTTAAGCTCCTTAATTGTGACTTTAACTGTATTTGTAATAGAATAAGTAATGTATTCAAGACGCAACACGGCCAAAGGCATTAATAAATCAGAGACCAATTTTAGTGTACGCTTACCATAGCGTTAATCTGTTTTTAACAAACAATATTAAACTTGTGGTTAGTAGAGGGAACACACAAGACTAAGTACACAAATAATGAAATGTATTGTAGAGCTATATACATTGCCAAGCCTTTGTGTTTTTAGCTAGAAACAAACTGTTCTATGGAGCTTAACATGCTAATAGGGCATGCAGCAAACAATATAAAGGCATGCTGCAACAATAGATGTGCCAATGTGTGCTGTCACCAATGCGCAAATACTTCTCTGTGGTGTTAGTCTTTGTTAAGGCTCCATTCACATCTATGCATGTTGCTTTTGAGCGTTTCTGCAGTGCTTTCTGCTGTGTTTTCTGCATTTTTGTAAACACTTTTTTTTTTTACATTCACGGTATATAGCTGGTTGCCAAGAAGTGGGTCGGAAAACCGTCCGCCACATCCTTGGCAGCCGATGAGTCAGCTGAATGTAAAAAAAAGACAAAAAAACATTTCATGGAAAAAACAGGGTGGGGTCCCCCCCTCAAAGACCATACAAGACCTTTCAGTCTGGTATGGATTTGGAGGGGACACCCCCCATGCCACTTTTTTTTTTTTTAATGGTGTGGGATCCCCCCAAAATCCATACCAGACCCTTATCTAAGCTTGAAGCCCAGCAGGTCAGAAAAGGGAGGGGAGGGGACGAGCGAGTGCCCACCCTCTCCTGAAACATACCAGACCTCATGCCCTCAATATGGGGGGCTCTGCCCCCCCCCACCTCAAAGCACCTTGCCCCCATGTTGATGGAGATACTCTAAGGAAGTAGCCACTGTTCCGGGTTTATAGGGCCCACATAAGACAATAGCAAAGACTGAGAATAGAGTAAGAAGAAGGGAAAGGTTGAGGGGAAAGTAGGGCATGACCTCACGCACGGAATCCTACCACCAGAAGCTGCCTTAAAAAAATAAAAATAAAAAAATCGGATATGGATCGATAATCATTTTATCATTCAAGATTGCTGTCATGCGCTCATTAACCACTTCAGCCCCGGAAGGATTTACCCCCTTCCTGACCAACCCTTTTTTGCGATTCGGCACTGTCGTTTTAACTGCGACATTGTACCCAAACAAAATTGACGTCCTTTTTTCCCCACAAATAGAGCTTTCTTTTGGTGGTATTTGATCACCTCTGCAGTTTTATTTTTTTGCGCTATAAACAAAAAAGAGAACGCAAATATTGAAAAAAAAAAAGCAATATTTTTTACATTTCACTATACCAAATATACCCAAAAAATATAAATGAAAAGATTCTTCCTCAGTTTAGGCCAATATGTATTCTTCTACATGTTTTTTATAAAGAAAAAAAAAATTGCAATAAGTGTATATTGATTGATTTGCGCAAAAGTTATAGCGTCTACAAAATAGGGGATAGATTTATGGCATTTTTATTATGAATTTATTTTCTTATTAGTAATGCGGCGATCGTGACTGCACCATTGCAGGGAACAAATTGACACATTTTTGGGACCACTGACAGTTATAGAGCAATCAGTGCTATAAAATGCACCGATTACTGTATAGATGTCAATGGCAGGGAAAGGGTTAAAACTAGGGGGTGATCAAGGGGTTAACTGTGTGTTCCCTCACTGTGTGGGGATGGGACTAACTAGGAGAGAGGACGGATCGCTGTTTCTAATTTGTAGAAACACATGATCTTTTTCCTTTCCTCTGATAGCACAGAGATTTGTGTGTTTACACACACAAATCCCCGTGCTGGCTCTTGAGCATGTCATCCTGCATGGCCGGCAGCGATTGCGCCTGCCGGCCACTACAGCGGTCACGTGCCTCCGGTGGCGTGCACGCGCCCCTCTGGCGGCTCTTAAAGGCCTGACGTACGGGTATGTAATTTTGTGCACCCGTGCCACTTTGACGACGTATATCGGCGTGAGCCAGTCGGCAAGTGGTAATCATAATCCAGGAAAGCTCGTGTTAGCCTATTTTGCCCATCTCAATTTCCAAGATTTTACGATATTAATTTTTGTTTATATGAATTTTGTTTTACTATATACACTGTGGGGGAAATTTACTAAAACTGGAGCCAAGAAAATCTGCTGCAGCTGCTTATAGTAACCAATCAGCTTGTTCAATGAGGCTTTGACAATAACACCTAGTAGCGGATTGGTTATTCTCTGGGCTCCAGTTTTAGTAAATCTCCCCCACAGTGTATATATGAAAATGGCACAGAAGCCATTTGGTTATCGGTATGAAAATAACTTTAACAGACTTTATTTTTTACAATTGCCAACAAGAATAATGAACTATCTTTTTTGCAACACAGCGGTGATACACAGAGATGCAACAACATTTTCTACATATGCTGTACCTGTTTATCTGCATTCTACTCTTCTCTACATCTGTTCAAAGTCCAGAATTGATAAAGCTTGCCTGAGCTGTCAGAAAACAGGGGATGGAGAGCTGAAATTACACTCGGCAAAGCTCAGTGAGGAGAGTTCTTAGAGCGGATTAGAGAGAACGGACTATGTACTATGCTGGCCGGAGTAAGGATCAGAGAAATTACAAGTAGGGCTAACAGAAGATATTTTTAGCTGATTTGCTTCAAGTCTTTCTACCCCTAGTCTAATTAAAAGGGACACTAAAGGTTTAGTTTAGTTTTTTAATAACAAACATGTGCAGTTTGTTTTGCACAGAGTAGCCCCGAATGTCCTTTTCTGGGGTCCCACGACGGCTGTCTCTGCTCCTCTCCGCAAGAGTTAACCCCCTCCAAGGAAGCTCACCTTGCGGGCGTGCTCCCATGTTGTACACTCGGTGTGCATAGCCGCCAAGTGTATGTCTTGACCCCGCCCCCCCATGTCACTGGATTTGATTGACAGCATCGGGAGCCAATGGCTGCGCTGCTATCAATCTATCCAATGAGGAGCCAAATCAGCCATGGAGAGAACGACCGGGATCTCGCCCACGGAGATTCGGGGCTCAGGTAAGTAACATGTGGGCTCTAACCCCCCTGTTCTCTCCTACATCCTTGGCAGTTCATCCAATCTGAGTTTGTAAAACCAGAATTAAAAATCATGTCAAAGTAATCATTTTTCATAATGGTTTTCATAATTATGGGAACTAGGAGCTGAGCACACAGTGGAACGTGCCTCCATTCCCCCAACCAACGCCCTGTCAATGTCCTTGAAAGACCTTTTGTAACATATTATGAAATACTGGGCTGTACTCCAGCAAACTGTATTGTGAAAATCCTTGATTCTTATAGTAATACTACAGATGACTGCAAAAATACAATGACATTGAAAGGTGTTTGCCAGTATCAATAAACATACCTCCTGCAATTTAGCAGGCCTGTTAAAAAGGTGAACATTCTGTTTTGGTGCCCCGGATAGCAGACAAAATATAATACGAGTTCTAATCCTTCCACAAAACTAGAATAAAAAAAAACACCTTTTTGGCCTAAAGGGTCATTAAACCCACATTATAAAATAAAAATAATAAATGCTGTATAAGGTTTTTTTATAAAGGAGTTCACAGTGATGCGAATTGGATGTGGGTTTCCCCATATTCCAATTTGCATGACAGGAGAGTGTGACCGGTTCTCAATGGAGCCGGTTCACACACCTCCGGGGCGGCCGTGGTCTGAATTGCAGAAGGGCCCTGTGCATCTACTGGTCCATTTCAGGTGCAAATTCAGTCAAAAAACCTCAGACCTGACTCGCACCTGAAATGGTGAACAGACATGCGCTGGACCCCTGCTGTGAGTCGCGGCCGCAGCTACACA
Organism: Rana kukunoris; assembly: GCA_029574335.1. Taxonomy (NCBI): domain Eukaryota; kingdom Metazoa; phylum Chordata; class Amphibia; order Anura; family Ranidae; genus Rana; species Rana kukunoris. The sequence goes on from CM056053.1 coordinate 154,381,990, forward strand.
GCGACTACCAAATATGAAATATTTTGCTAAAAAGTTCTTTATGGAACATACAGAATGTCTTAGTGTCGGTTCACACAGGGGCAGCGCGACTTTGCAAGGCAACTTCAGCGCGACTTAAAGTTGCCTGCAGGACAGGCGACTTTGGCCAATCACAGAATAATCACCTCTGTGGGAGGGAGGGGTTTGCCTGAGTAAACCATTTTCACTTCCTGTAAAGTCAAGATCCGACTTTGGAGGCGACTTCCATTGAAATCTATGGGTACAAGTCGCCTAGAAGTCGCCTTGAAGAAGTAGTACAGGACCCTTTTCTGAAGTCAGAGCGACTTCAGTAGTGTACATTAAGACGGCTCCCATTCACTTCAATTGAATTTCTCATGTCGGAGGACTTGGGGCGACACAAGTCGCATCCCAAGTCGCTGTAGTGCAAACCGGCCTTTTTTGAAACCAGCTATCCCCCTTACAGTTTTCTTCTGCATTGGAAGAATGTGATGAGCAATTTCTATGTGCAACATTTGTTATCTCAAGAACTTGACTATTATGGTCAAAATGGATTTATCAAACTATTTTGCATAATGAAACAAGGTGCAAAAGTGGATCTCCAGCCAATAACGTTTGGCAGGTTTTTGTTGTTCTCGTCCCTATGGTGAATCCATTAGAGAACCCATGAGTTCCACTGATGACTAGCATTAAAGCAGAGCTAAAAATGAACTATTAACAGCTTGCCTTTAATGTAAAAAAATAATAATAATGTTTTACTCACTTCTATCTGGCTGTTACTAGGCAGAATTTGTAATCTGCCTAGTTCCTTGTCTTAGGTGGTTCAACTTCCTGTCCTAAGACCCCACTGCCTCCTGGGAAATGACACTTATTTCCCAGGAGTCACTAAGCATTACTGTGCCTAAAAAAAAAAAATCACCCAGCATGCACCTCTCCCTGAAAACCAGAAAGAAAAAGGAACTGGTCTTCACACGCCCACACATTGCACTGAGGGGCACGGATATGGCAGCACCGATGAGGTGGCACCGATGACGGACACTGATTGGCGGCACTAATGGGCACTGAAAGGTGGCACTGGTATGTGGCACTGATGGGTACCAATAGGCGGCACTGATAGGTGGTATGGATGGGCACTGATAGGTGGGCACGGATGGGCACTGATGAACCATGGATGGCACTTATGGGTCGCATTGCTGGGCATCAATTTGCAGTCTATTACAATGGTGCCAATCAGTGCCCATTTATGGGCACTGATTGGCATCAATTTGCATAGGTGGATGGCCATGTGGGATGTACCTAGCCATCCACATGCTTGGGACTTCCCTTGTGGTCCTGGCGGCTTCCCTGGTGGTCCAGTGTGGGCATCCGTGGGGGCGCTGTGCTGATAAACAATCAGCGCAAACTAGGGTTGTCCCGATACCACTTTTTTAGGACCGAGTACAAGTACAGATACTTTTTTTAAACGTGTCCCCAAATGCAGCCATGTCCCCCCACATATTGCAGCCATGTATGTCCCCCCACATATTGCAGCCATGTCATGTCCCCCCACATATTGCAGCCATGTCATGTCCCCCCACATATTGCAGCCATGTCATGTCCCCCCACATATTGCAGCCATGTCATGTCCCCCCACATATTGCAGCCATGTCATGTCCCCCCACACATATTGCAGCCATGTCATGTCCCCCCCCACATATGCAGCCATGTCATGTCCCCCCCCACATATGCAGCCATGTCATATCCCCCCCCACATATGCAGCCATGTCATATCCCCCCCCACATATGCAGCCATGTCATGTCCCCCCACATATGCAGCCATGTCATGTCCCCCCACATATTGCAGCCATGTCATGTCCCCCCACATATGCAGCCATGTCATGTCCCCCCACATATGCAGCCATGTCATGTCCCCCCACATATGCAGCCATGTCATGTCCCCCCACATATGCAGCCATGTCATGTCCTGTGCCCCATATTGCAGCCATGTCATGTCCCCCATACCTCCGCTGCCGTCGCTGCTGCAGCCTGCAGGGTTAATCCCTGTGCAACACATACCCGCGGTGCCATGTATAGACACGCAATTGGACGGATCCGTGTCTATACATGGCGCCGCGGGTATTACAATTTTACACGGGGATTAGCGGCGGTCGGCGGCAGGCAGGGGTATCAGGGGTATTTGGGGGGAGTACAAGCACTCCCGCAAATACTCGGAATCGGTCCCGATACCGATACTGGTATCGGGACAACCCTAGCGCAAACCCCCCCATCAGGAGAGCCGCCAATTGTCAGGCACGAGTGAGGAAGAGCCGACCAACGGCTCTTCCCGTTTAAATTATGATAAGCCGTGATTAGACACGGCTGATCACGTGGTAAAAAGTCTCCCCTGGAGGCTCTTTACTGAGATCGGAGATGCAGGGTGTCAGACCGACACCCAGATTTACCGATCACCGCCCTGTGCGCCCCCATGTTATCCTGCTGGACGTCAATAGACGTCCAGTCAGGATAACAGAACCACTTCCTGGACGTCAATTGTCTATTGACTGGGCGGGAAGTGGTTAATCTAACAGAGAAAATCTTCCCTAAGGAGAAGAGAATCTCAACCTTCCCCACTGTGTGTTTGTAACAGCAAGTTCGTTTTTAGCCTTTAAATACAGTATAATTATGGTTGTTTTTGGCATGGGAGCCTCCTCTGCAGAAACGCTGACACACAGAAGATCCGTAAAAATAACTTATTGCATATGTTGTGCCTCCTCAAACAGCAACAATCACCTCCAGGCCGACTCAAAGCGAACCTTGCAAAAAACCGCAAGCTTTGCTTATCTAAGAAGTCCATGTGACAGACCCAACCAGGACTTTGAGAGGACTGCAGGGTAGCCTCTTGCCTACTGACTATGGGCCCTGGCATTTGATGGAGTTAGAAGCATTCAGGAAGATGTCCTGTTATATAATGTAAGATGACATATTACCACATTTAACAGTCAAGGAAGCCATGATGGTCGCTGCCATCTTGAACCTCAGCGAGACGATGGATGTGAAAAGAGGGTTGGTTAATGAAATTTGGACAGTCTTGAATACTGGTGCCAGACTGCCTGGGGGGAGGGGGGGGGGGGGGAGTTGGACCCCCTGAGTAATCAAGGCTTGGTAAAGTGCTAGCGGTTGATTAGCAATTCGATCACTGTTAGCTGCTAGCTGTTCATTAGATGATATTACTTTTAAAGGGGTTGTAAAGGTATTTTCTAAATAGCTTCCTTTACCTCAGTGCAGTCCTTCACTTACCTCATCCTTCCATTTTGCTTTTAAATGTCCTTATTTCTTCTGAGAAATCCTCACTTCCTGTTCTTCGGTCTGTCTTTTTATTTTTTTTACCTTTACAACCCCTTTAAGGCCTCGTGCCCACTGGACGTTATAAAAGCGCCAGTAGCTTTAGCTGTAGAATGTTGCATTAAAAATGCAAAATTTGCCACGTTTTTGCATTCGCTTTTTATTGCAAAACTAAACCCCAACAAAGGCTTATGGCTCAAAAACTCTCAAACAGCCGAATTTTAAATTGTAAATTCTACTGTATTGTCTCTGTCCTAAGTTTGGATCTTCTTTGTATGCGACAAAGAACTTTATACCTCCGAATATTTTTGTGTTTACAGGTATCAATGTTGGAAAGCCTTTTCAATAGGAAACGTATTGAAACAGAAGTCTACCCAAAAAATATATCCGACAATGCATCTCCATAAAGTGGAACAAAGACATACAAAAAAAAAAAAAAACGATACCAATCTTATCTGTACACATATAATGTAAAACCAGGGTGTCTAATTAATGGAAATTGAATTAAAATTACACGTTTGGGCAGAACATATTTAAAAATATGCAAGCGGTCAAGCTGGTCCACCAAAAAAGGTTACCGTCAGTGCCTCCCTTTTGGGTTTTCTGTATCACTCTTCTTGCCCGTATACACCACCGCGACTTGGGATCCGACTTGTGTCGCCCCAAGTCGCACGACATGGGAAAATTACATGGAAGTGAATTAGAGCCGTCTTAAAATGTACACTACTGAAGTCGCTCCGGGTTCAGAAAAGGTTCCTGTACTACTTGAAGGCGACTTTGTAGGCGACTTGTACCCATTGATTTCAATGGAAGTTGCCTCCAAAGTTGGATCAGTGTCTTAACCAGGCATGTCCAAAGTCCGGCCAGGGGACCAATTGCGGCCCCCGTTCCAGTTTAATGTGGCCCCCCTGGTAATTTGGATATATACTGTATTTATCGGCACTGGCTCGGAGGGGTAAGGGAGGGGGGGGGGGGGGAACTAGTGCTGTCAAATTACATACAGGAGAATCTCCTGTTTACTCAGTGGCATCTGTAATAGGAAGTCCTGTATCCTGGGCTGCCATTGGATGACTCCTCTGTCTATCATAGGAGGCGGGACATTGTATTAAAGAGGCTGCTGTGTAAACAGGAGATTCTCCTGTATGTAATCTGTTGGCGCTAGTCTAGCCTTCCGAGGCTGCAGGTGGGCATCGATCAGGCTGCATTCATGGCAATGGCAAGGCTGCAGATAGGCACTGATTAGGCTGCATTCATGGGCAATGACCCTTATTTTGTTTAACAGTTCCTTAATTAAAAAAATTTCCCCTGAAACTTCCTTCCTAAAGTGTTATACGTCCATAAATACGGTATATCCAAATAACACACCCAAGCTCATCTCTTCACCACACACAGCCACAAAAGGTAAGAGAATTCTTGTTGGGCAGTGTGTATTAGTGCTCCGACAAACAAACACACTTATGCCGCGTACACACGATCACTTTTTGTGATGAAAATAAAACGTTGTTTTATGTGATGAAACTTCATTTTCCAAAACGATGTTGCATACACACCATCGTTTTTCCAAAATGCTCCAGCAAAGCGTGGTGACGTACACCACGTTCGACGGCACTCTGTTCCATTGAAGCTCCGTCTCATAACTTGCTTCTGAGCATGCCCGGGTTTAAAAACGTCATTTTGCCCACACACAATCACTTTTTTTGACACAAAAATGATATTTTGAAAAACGACACAAAAAAATTCAAGCATGTTCGAATTTTTTTTTGTGTTTTTTTTTAAGACGTTTTGCCCACACACGATAATTTTAAATGACGTTTTTGAAAACGTTTTTTTTTCATCACAAAAGGTGATCGTATGTACGCGGCATTAGACCAAATTTTACTGGTTCAAAGAATGTCAGGCAAAATGGTCGGCCCTCACGCATGTTCACTTCATAAAATCTGGCCCTCTTTGAAAAAAGTTTGGACACCCCTGATCTCAACTCTCAGGAAATAGTTTTCTCAGGTAAACCCCTCCCTCCCACAGAGCCGATTATTGTTCAATTGGCCACTGGCAAAGTTGCCTGTCGTGGAGGCAACTTGAAGTTGCCTCGCAAAGTCGTGCCGACTTTCATGTCACTGTAGTGTGAACTGCACTTCTGGAAGGTAGTAGTCAAAAAAAAACAACACTATCAAAAGATATCTAGATAGTTGCAACACATGACACTATTGTGGCAGTAAGTTAGCTTAAAATAAATGATAAAAAAAAAAACTGCACCTCTTAACCACTTGCTTACTGGGCACATATACCCCCTTCCTGCCCAGGTAAAATTTCAGCTTTCAGCACTGTCACGCTTTGAATGACAATTGCGCGGTCGTGCGACGTGGCTCCCAAACATAATTGGCTTCTTTTTTTCCCCACAAATAGAGCTTTCTTTTGGTGGTATTTGATCACCTCTGCGTTTTTTTTTTTTTTTTGCGCTATAAACAAAAATAGAGTGACAATATTGAAAAAAAATAAAAAAATGTGTTTTACTTTTTGCTATAATAAATATCAAATACAAATATAATAATAATTTTTCTCAGTTTAGGCCGATACGTATTCTTTTACATATTTTTGGTAAAAAAAAAAAAAAAAATCGCAATAAGCGTATAGTGATTGATTTGCGCAAACATAGCGTCTACAAAATAGGGGCTAGAATTATTATTATTTTTTATTATTATTTTTTTTTTTTTTACCATCAATGGCGGCGATTTGCGAATTTTGTCAGGACTGGGATATTGCGGCGGACATATTGGACACTTTTGGGACCATTCACATTTATAAAGCGAACAATGATATAAATATGCACAGATTATTGAATAAATGTGACAGGCAGGGAAGGGGTTAACACTAGGGGGCGAGGAATGGGTTAGTGTATTCCCTAATTAGTGATTCTTACTGTGGGGGGAGGGGGGTGACTGGGGGAGGTGACCGATGGTTGTCCCTATGTACAAGGGACACACCATTAGTCTCCTCTCCCTGACAGGACGTGGAGCTCTGTGTTTACACACAGAGCTCCACGTCCCTCTCTCTGTGACAGCCGATCGCGGGTGCCTGGCGGACATCGCGGCCGCCAGGCACGCGCATCGGCACCTGACTGACGCGGTGGGCGTGCGCACTGCCGGCGCTCACGTGCCCCCCAGTGGCCTGGAGGCCGTATATAGACAGCCTCTCTGCAATTTAGAGCCACAATGTGGCTGTAAAAACCTGCCGTGCGGGCGTGAAGTGGTTAACCTGAGTGATCATTGATGCACTTATGATCAGATTGTGTGATAAGAGCCTAGGGCTATTCTTGTTTCAGCTCTAATGTCTCAGAAATTGTCCTGACTAGTCATTTTTTCACCACTCATTAATCTGTAAGCGTAGTGTAGGCAAAAAACACAAAGATAATTTTTTTTTATCTTTAACATATCCTGTAAACATTTTTTTTTTTACAAATACCCTGAAGATCAATGTTATGTCATAGGGGGGGGGTCTTAATTGTCTTGTCTACCTCAGCAACAAGGCTCAACAGTCAAATACTATTGGTGTCACCCCACTACAAACTGTTCAAAAAAAACAAAGCAAAAAAAATATATATAAACAACAACAACAACAACAATAACAACAACAACAACAACAATCCTAAAAGTTTGAATGTGAAGAAACACTGCCAAATGAAAAAAAGGGATTTTTAATAAACAGCTTACCTGTACGGGACACAGAGCGCATAGCCATTACACTTGGGTTATATGGGTACCTTCCAGGTGTGGACACTGGTGTAATCAATTTCACAGGAAGTTTCCTCCCTATATAACCCTCTCCCACTGGGAGTGCTTCAGTTTTTGTAGCAAGCAATCCTCCGAGGTTACACAATGTTCCCCAAAAGAGGGGTGGGAGCTCTGTGTCCCGTGATGTACTTCAAGAAAAGGATTTTACAGGTAAGCTGTTTATTAAAAATCCCTTTTTCTTTATCGTACATCACGGAACACAGAGCGCATAGCCATTACACTTGGGATGTCCTAAAGCAATGCTCTATGAAGGGAGGGAGACCGTAAGGCCAAAATTAGCCAAATAAAAACTTATCAGGTAGTAGAGTAATCCAACAACAGAAAAAAAGGGGGCGTGACCCGGACCAGAGGATTCTATACTGCTGCCCGTAGGACCGCCTGCCCAAAAGCTGCGTCCGTACCCTTTGCAACGTCCAACTTATAAAATTTAGTAAACGTATGTACGGAAGACCAGGATGCCGCCTTGCAAACCTGTGTCATAGAGATCCGATGGTGTGCCGCCCAGGAGGCACTCATGGCCCTCGTAGAATGGGCTTTAACTGATAAGGGAGGTGGAACGCGCTTCAGACCATAGGCCTGAAAAATCAGCTGCTTAATCCACCTAGCCAAGGAAGACTTGGCAGCCGGCTGACCCTTCTTGGGGCCATCCGGAAGAACAAAAAGCACATCTGTTTTCCGAATCTTCTCTGTAGCCTTAAGATAGACCCTCATGGCTCGAACCACGTCCAAAGTATGAAGCAGTCTTTCCTCTCTGGACTGGGGAGTAGGAAAGAAGGATGGTAGGACTAGGTCCTGATTCAAGTGAAAACTGGATATGACCTTAGGAAGGAAAGAAGGTTGAGGCCGCAGAACTACTCTGTCTTTATGCATAATAAAGTATGGCTCCCTGCATGACAAGGCTGCCAGCTCGGAAACCCTTCTGGCCGAAGCCATAGCCACCAAGAAAACCAACTTTCGGGTTAGTAGCACAAGAGGGATTTCTGTCAGAGGTTCAAACGGCTGCCTTTGTAAAGCTGACAAGACCAGATTTAAATTCCAGGGGCAGAGGGGAGCTCTAATAGGGGGATTCACATGCAAGACCCCCTGCAAGAAGGTTTTCATAAGCGAATGGGTGGCCAAGGGTCTTTGAAACCATATTGATAAAGCCGACACCTGCCCCTTTAGAGTACAAAGAGCCAACCCTTTGTCAACGCCAACCTGGAGGAATCGCAAGATCCTGTCAATAAAAAACTTTCGCGGATGCCATTTTTGAGACTCGCACCACTAAACATAGGTTCTCCAGACTCTGTAATAAATATTTCTGGAGACCGGTTTCCTAGCCTGAATCAACGTAGATATGACCTGATCTGAGGGGCCTCTGCCCTTAAGAATTAGGGATTCAGCCGCCAAGCCGTCAAATTTAGCTGCTGTGAAGCAGGGTGGCAGATTGGGCCCTGAGACAGCAGATCTGGGCGCAGGGGGAGCGGCCACGGCGCCCCGACTGACATCTTCACGATGAGTGCATACCAAGCCCTCATGGGCCAGGCTGGGGCCACCAGGATCACAGGCCTGCGCTCCACCCGGATCCTCCGTAGAAGGCGGGGAATCATCTGCAGTGGAGGGAACGCATACAGAAGAGCAAACTGGTGCCAATGGCAAACCAACGCATCGGTCCCGTAGGCAGAGCGATCCCTGGCTCGGGATATGAATTTGTTCAACTTTTTGTTGGATCTCGTTGCCATAATGTCCACATCTGGGACTCCGAATCTTTGGCAAATCTCTTGGAATACCTGGGGGTGAAGAGACCACTCCCCCGGGAGCAACTGTTGACGACTCAAAAAATCTGCTTGAGAATTGTCTATCCCTGGGATGAACACCGCCGAGATGCAGGGTACAGAAAATCAGGTTTACTTCTCTTTGGGCTGCTGGGCTCTTCGTGCCCCCCTGGTGGTTTATGTATGCCACCGCTGTGGCGTTGTCGGACTGTATCCTTACTGGCAGACCCTGAAGGGGGAGAGTCCAGGTGATCAGGGCCAGCCGAGCAGCTCTGATCTCCAAGATATTGATGGGAAGCAGTTTTTCTGCCTTCGACCACTGCCCTTGCTGGGTCTGTTCTTCTAGAACTGCCCCCCAACCTGACAGGCTGGCATCCGTGGATACTATCTTCCACGTGATGGGGCAAAAGGATTTCCCTTTTGACAAATTTTGAGGGACCAGCCAACAAGACAGGCTGCGCCGGACCTTCGGGGAGAGCACTAACGGACGATCCAACGCCTGAATGGACTTGTTCCAAGCAGAGAGAATGGCTGCCTGAAGATATCTGGTATGGATCTGGGCGTAGGGCACTGCCTCGAAGGCGGCCACCATCTTCCCCAGCAGTCGCATACATAGGCGAATAGTCGGCCTCTTCTTGCCTAAGATCACTTGAACTGCTTGAGCTATCGATCTGATCTTTGCTTGAGGTAAAATTATCCTCTGGCAGTCTGTATCTAGCCGAAGGCCTAGATATTCCAACTGCTTTGTGGGTTTCAATACCGATTTTTCTAGGTTTACAATCCACCAGAATTCCTCTAGATGCTGAACTGTGCGACCTACTGCCTGATTGAGGCTGGAAGCTGAGCTGTCGATAACCAGAAGATCGTCCAAGTATGCCAAGACCAAAATGCCTTCTGTCCTTAGGACGGCTAGCACCGGGGCTAACACCTTTGTGAATACCCGCGGAGCTGTTGCCAACCCGAAAGGGAGGGCTACGAACTGGTAATGGCGGTGATATATTATAAAACGAAGAAACCTGTGATGTGCCGGGTAGATCGGCACGTGCAGATACGCATCTTTTAAGTCTATAGATGCTAGAAAGTCGTCTTGATGTAGGCTGGCTGCCACCGAACGTATGGACTCCATACGAAAGGTCTGAATGTTTAGAAAGCGATTTAGGCGTTTGAGGTCTAAGATAGGCCTGACGTCGCCATTGGGCTTTGGTATTCTGAAAAGGTTGGAGTAGAATCCCAGACCCCATTCCTGGGTTGGTACTTCTACAATTACTCCTTGGAGCAAGAGACGATCCAATGCTTTTACAAGAGAGGCCCTCTTTAATGGGTCGCTTGGAAGACTTGACCCCTGAAAATGAGGAGGGGGGACTTCCCGAAACTCTAGCTTGTAGCCCGTGGTTACCACGGACCTTACCCAAGAGTCGGGAATTCTGGCCTTCCACACTTCGGAGAAAAACCGAAGCCTTCCCCCCACCCAAGAGAGTGGGGGCGCCCCTTCATGAATCTGACTTGAGGACTGGTTTAACCGGCTTGCGAGACCATGGCCTCTTGCCTGTCGTGGCTTGTCCTTGTGGGCGGCTATTAAATGCTGAACGCCCGGGAGGCCGTCGATACTGATGGGAAGTTGAAGGGGCAGAGCCTGCGAAGGCCTGTCGCTTAAACGCGGGCCCACGCGATCTTTTCTTGACAGGCAAGAAAGAACTTTTACCACTTGATATGGTCTGGATATATTTATCTAGGTCTTCACCGAATAGTCTCCCACCATGAAAGGGAAATCCTACTAAAAGCTTTTTGCAGGGTGCCTCTGCTGACCAGTTTTTCAGCCACAAAAGGCGACGCATATGAACCAACAGCAGAGATAAACGGGACGCCTGTTGAACGGAGTCCTTAATAGCATCTACTGCAAAGCAGAGAGCTCTTGGGAGGTCAGCCAATTCACGAGCTTGCTGAGCCGGTATGTCCCTTAATATCCGTTTAGTCTGATCCTTTAAAGCCTGACAAACGCCAATGGCTGCCACTGCTGGCTGAACCACGGCACCTACTGTGGTAAAAGAAGCCTTCAGTAGGGTCTCCAATTTTTTGTCGACTGGATCTTTAAACACCTGGACATTTTCCACCAGACAGGTCAGGGATTTATTTACGCAGGAAATGGCTGCGTCCACGGTAGGGAGTGCCCATGTCTTTGCAAATTCTTCTTCCATAGGATAGAGAATGGTGAACCTTTTAGGAGGGATAAAAATCCTATCAGGTCGAGCCCAATCCTGAAAAATCACGCTCTCCAGAAGGGGGTGAACCGGGAAAGACGCACCACTCAACGGTGCCTTCAAGGAACCTAAAGAGGATACCGCGGGGGCTAATTGTTCTGACACTGGAAGTTTAAAAGCAGTGCGAACCATATCCGTCAGAGACTGGATCCACAGACTCTCTGCTTGAGAAGCCGAAAAAATGTCATCTATAGTGGAATCTTCAATGTCTGACCCGTCGGGACTCAGGTCCGCTTGATCCCCCTGTGGGTCCAATTCCTCCGAAGAGAGGACCTCTGCATCCGAACACACCGTTCTAGGTGATGGGGATCTAGCCCGTTTGCCACCCGGCAAAGAGCGGGCAATTAAAGCAGTTAACCTTTTCTCTAGCCCACCCAGGGTGGATTCTAGCATTTCTTCCGTAACATAAACGGGAATGGGTTGATTGGGGGCCGCCTCTGCCCCTAGCACCCTCAATGGCTCCTGCACGATGCTGTTCGGTGGTCTATCTGGTGAGGGTGGGACCACTGGAGCCTTTTGCAGCCTTAGCTGGTCCTGATCCCTTGGGAGCCATTGCACAACCTTGAGACACCCCTACAGCCAACACCCAACTGTTGTAGCTAGAAGTGAAACATTAATAAGGACAGGCTATGGTAAAAAAAAATCTAAATTTTCATACGCCTGAGAAGGCGGCAATACCGAGGAAAGTCCTGTGAGTATTGCCACACCAATGCCCGTTAGCTGGAGTCCAAGGTTGCACCGACTCAGATACTGCCAGATCTAAGGCGGAGTCCCTTTAAGAAAAAACCCTTTTTTTTTTTTCTCTGGTCAGTGTGGACTTTTTTTTTCTCTGGTCAGTGTGGACCTGAAGATCCACAAACCACCACTGGGTGTCACTGTTAGCCAGAACTGGCTCAGCTGCGCGCTCTATGTCCTCAGCCTCCACTGCTCTCAGGAGGGAATGACCAGCCAGGAAATGCTTTTTTGCTTTATCTGAGACCTGACGCTGCTGGCCCGCCCCCCCCACGCACGCTGACGCTGTAAAAGGCGGCGCGCACGCGCGCGCCCCCGCGCCCCCCACGCTGAGACCAACATGGAGGAAGCAGAGAGCAGAGGAGAAGCCTGGACCAGCGCTAGCAACGCAACAGACACCAGGTAAGCCACTAATCTTTGTAGTGCACACATAGAGGAAGCTGTCCCCATAGGCTTCCTAGGAAACAGGAGTTTTGTCAGCATTTCCTCCCTTAACACGTGGGGCTGCAGTATCATGCTAACAGGCAAGTCTGGGGGGAGTAGCAAAATACATATCTTCATGTTATCTGGGTAAACATTAGTACATCCCATCCTGCCTCAAAAGACATAGTGGAGATAGTGGCTGATGCACAAGCATACCATTAGCCAACCCAGAACCCCCAGGGGGATACCTACTGTTGAACCAAGTCCCGCAGGTTCCCTCTTACCTGCTCCACGCCGCAGGGTATTGCAAAATGCAAGAGGCCCAGCCTTCCCCCATCTCCATGGGTATTGTCTTGGACCTTCAGGGACCGGGGTCCTGTGTTAAGGAACCCACACACCTGGACCTATATAGCATCCTGGCATCAGTAGCGTTTAGTTCTTGGAAGAGACTAAGGCACTGGAGCCCAGAATCCAGCCCTCCAAGGAGAGGCATTATAGGCAAAACCCCACTCCAGCAGGGCCCGGGTACCGTACACCTTGGCTTTGAAGCACTTCGGACGGATCCGGCTAGCTATCCTGGGTCCCGAGACCTCCGAGGGACAGCTAGACGTGACCAACACCTACCGTGTTTCCCCGAAAATAAGACACCGTCTTATATTTTTTTTTCCTCAAGAAATCACACTATGGCTTATTTTCGGGGGGTGTCTTATTTTTATTACAGAAAATAAAGGTTGCCTACCTGAACCACACTTGCGCTTCTTAGCATTTCCTCTGTCCACCTGTAGACTGAGATTATCGTATTCTGCACGCCATTTTTGGACCATTCGGATATCCAACTTCTTCTCTTTGCACTCATCTTGTCTGGCACTCATCTTGTCTGGCTGTACAGAAAGATAGGCCAGCAAAGCTGATGTGGAGCAAAGTGGAGCTGGGGTGATCTCTTTGGGCTCAGTAGCAGCTTTTCCCCCTATCCCCTGGTGTTTGTGTGGGGTGAGAGAGGGGTTTGCTGGTCAGTGCTGGGAGAAGCTTTACAGCTTTACACAGCGTTCTTCTCCTCACTTCAGTTCCAGTACAGTACTGTACGCCTATCACGTGTTGTTTCCCGCTCCGCGCCGTTACGCATACGACACTACGTCTTATTATCGGAGATCCGCCACGTCTTATTTTCGGAGATTCGACACTACATCGCTACGTCTTATTTTCGGAGGGGTGTCTTATATTTCGATCTTGTGTCGAAATCCCGCTACGGCTTATTTTCGGAGTATGTCTTATTTTCGGGGAAACACGGTAAGACACTGGCGAAAAAACTGAAGCACTCCCAGTGGGAGGGGGTTATATAGGGAGGAAACTTCCTGTGAAATTGATTACACCAGTGTCCACACCTGAAGGTACCCATATAACCCAAGTGTAATGGCTATGCGCTCTGTGTCCCGTGATGTACGATAAAGAAAAAGAAATTATATATATATATATATATATATATATATATATATATATATATATATATATATATATATATATATATATATATATATATATATTATAATTTGTATCACACACACACTATATAAAACACAGCATTCAAAATGCAAATTGCGATGAATTTGTCCTTAAATTCATGTCAACGTCTTATCTCCCAATATTGTCTGGCTTGCCTGTTTAAAGACTTAACAAGACTTTCCTTTTACAGAAGAAGGGGATGTTTTAAGATTGAGATGTCTGTAAAATTTGATAACGCAGAAGAGGCTACATCACAGACACCATGACTTTACACTTTAAAAACTATTTTGCCTAGCAACCACTATGCAGTTTTTAACAAACATTTTTACAATATATATATATATATATATATATATATATATATATATATATATATATATATATACACACACACACACACACATACACATTAAAACCTTGGTTTGAGAGCATTTTGCAAGACAAGCAATATGTTTTAATACATTTTGCCTTGATATACAAGCGATGTCTTGATATAAGAGTAGCATCACAACCGAGTATAAAAAAAGAGGAGCCTCCAAGTGTAGCAATATGGTTACATTTAATGAAGGTATAACATTTAGCCACACTTAGAGGTGCCTCTTCTCTTTTATACCCTGTAAAAAAAAAAAAATGCTTTGATATACAAGTGCTTTGGATCACAAGCATGTTTCTGGAACGAATTATGCTCGCAAACCAAGGTTTTACTGTACAAGCCAATGCCCCACATCCCTAACCCAAGCATCTAAGCACTACAAACACATTTAAAAGCATAATTAGCAACAAATACGGTAACAAATTACAAAAGGGTGTATACTATTTTTAGGTTTACTATACTGCATGAACAGTTCAAAGCATCATATAAAACTATACACAGTATACAACCTTGTTAAAACAACATCCAAAACACAATTTGTGACTTTTAAAGAAGCAATAGATTTGAATAAATACAATAATTTGAATAAATTAAATGAAGAATAGTACATACGCTGCAGAAAATACGCCATTTGTGCGAATACATAAAATATTGTGTCACATTGTATCCAATGTAACACGTAGTTCTATAGAAGAACTCTCATGCACAAAAAGGTGCACATAATGCTATGGTTGGTCGGTATTTAAACTTTCATAAAGAAGGCTTTTTGGGAGCAGTCTAGCTTGCATTGTAAAATACAGCCAGCCTGTTAGTTTGTTTTACTAGTACAGCACAACCACTATTGTTATTGATTTGTTTACATGGGCAGCGGGACCTTACCACGGGACTTGCTGTAGCAGCTGATCAGAGAAAAGAAAATTCTGCTTGTCTGCAAAGGGCTTATATAGCTCAAGGTGCAGATGAGGGCGTCTCCATAAATAGAGCAGCTAATCCACCCCTGCAGGCTGCAGCCCTGTGACGTACATAGGCATAACTGGGCCCCTTGCCAGGCCTGGAATCCTCACAGAGGTCAAAGGGTACACTCTCTGGTGCTAAGGAACAGGTCGTGTTTGATGAGGAAGAAAACATTAAAACTGCTGTGTAAGATCATGTAATCAGCTGTGAGGTTTCATTCTCCTCACATCGCTTTCGTTTCTGCGTCAATCCAGTGCAAAACAAGACGTCTCTTTTCTTTGAGCATGTATTGATTGCACTGCTGACATGACGTGGCATTCTTACTATGTGTACAAGAATAAAACACAAGATGTGCAGTAATGTTCACAATTTTACTTTTGTTTACTCAGAATTCCAGTGGAAGAATCGAAACAAAAACGTTCCATTTTTATTTCTGCTGGTTTCGCTATTGCCAGAGCTGCATGCCACTGCCAAGTATCAGAATAAAAAACGTTAAACACTATCAAACCCCAACAACAAAATTTTACTGCATTGCTGCTTACCAATTTTTTTTGTTACGATGGCTGCATTTTTTTTCTCTTTATTTTCATCTGGCGATCCGGCCAATAAGTCTCTTTTTTCACCTTCCTTTAACCACTTACAGTCCAGCCAATGCACAGATGCAGCCAGGTGGGACCAGCGTTGTTCTGGAAAGATGCACTTGTGCATCCTCTCACATTTGCGCGTCCACTCCGACATTTGTGCGTCCTCTGTGATGGCTGTGTCCCTTGGACACAACACATCACCCATTCAATATAGGGGCTCTGTGATTAGCCCCTGTACCATGTGATCACTGTGTCCAATCATAGCAGATCACAAATGTAAACAAAAGGCACATGATGTTGTACCGGCTCTACGTCTCACACAGAGAGCTCATGTGATGAGAAGGAAAGACAATCTGTGACGGCCTATGAAGATCTGTGCGCTTACAGTCTTTTCAGTGCCACCTATAGAGACACATTTATTGAGCCTGATTGCATGCCACACCAATGTAACCATACACCAATGCAGCATGATTCTGTCAGTGTCCCCAGCGCACCATCAACATCTGTTGGTATCCCAGTGCATCAACATCTGTCAGCGTCCCCGGGGCACCACCAACATCTGTCAGCGTCCTCGGGGCACCACCAACATCTGTCAGTGTCCTCGGGGCACCACCAACATCTGTCAGCGTCCCCGGGGCACCACCAACATCTGTCAGCGTCCCCGGGGCACCATCAACATTTGTCATAGTGCCACCATTACACCATCAACATCGGTCAGCCTCCTGTACTTCCTGGGTGGTGAACACAGCACTGTGCTATGGATGCACCCACACAGCATTAGGTTAGGCCTGCTAAGCATTTAGGAACAGGGACAGCTATATATATATATATATATATATATATATATATATATATATATATATATATATATATATATATATATATATATATATATAATGTAGAAAATATGCATATGTGACTGTGAAGATGCAGCAGCTGTACACTTAACAAATAGATAAATTAAAGGAATTACAGCGCTTGCAAATATACAAATAATATCACAATAAATGCAGTGAAAACAAATTCATAAAAAAGTGAAAGTCCATATATTGGTGAATGATGTGCTCCAATATTAACAGTGCAGTTGTGCTCCAAATCTCGAGGTGCGCCACACTCCCTGCTGTGTCTCCACTCACCGGATGGCATGGACCCCTAGCTTTTCAGTCTAGGGGTCATTCAGGCTTAGAGTGTTGGCCAGGGGTGGCTGAGTCACATCAATATTTGTTAAGCCAATGCAGAGCATGCCTGCACTCTTAATATTGGAGCACATCATTCACCAATATATGGACTTTCACTTTTTTATGAATTGTTTTCACTGCATTCATTGTTATATTATTTTATTTTATATTATATTTGTGAGCGCTGCAATTCTTGGGCCATTTTTTTTTAAATCTGCATTTTTTTTTGTTTATATAGCACACAGGTCCCAGAAGACATCAGGGACCAGTGGGATTGCATAGCGAGACTAGCGCATGCGCAGTAGGGAACCAGGCTGTGAAGCCATAGGGCTTCACTTGCTGATTTGCTTACCGAAGATGGCGGCGGTTCCACCCGTGAGCCGAGGGACAGATCGCATTCAGGTGAGGACATCACGAGCGCCCTCCACAGGCAAGTGTCCATATTTTAGCTGCCGACTTAAACAGAAAAAAAAAGCTGACAGCAGACAGAAGGAGAAGAGGGGCGGCTGGTCATGTGAGCGCCAATCAGCACTCTGAAATCAGGTACACAGCAGTGTTTAACATTTTTTTTTTTAAAAATGCACCGGGGACATTGTTTAATATATCATAGTGGGTTGTAACAAGCTTGTTTTATAATGAAAGATGAGATTGTGGAGTGGACAGAGCTGACAGCCAGGCAGGTGAGGGGGAGAGAAGGACAGAGCAGGGCTGCGGATGTTGGAGGCATGTAAACTGACCATGGTGTCAGGGCTCAGCAGCCTTGATAAACCGTGGTCAGTTTACATGGGGGTAGAAACTGGCAGGCTCAGCCAGGTATTTTAGATGACACAAGCACTGTGCTGTGTAACATGCTTTAATGAAACAGGATCCAATTATTATGTCTTATGTAATATTCACATTTTCTGAGATGCCAAACTTTGGGATTTTACTAGCTGTAAGCCATAATAATCACAATTAAAAGAAAAAAAAAATCATTAAATATATCACCCTTTGTGTAATGACTATCTATATAAATATACTAGTTTCACTTTTTGAATTGAATTCCTGAAATAAAATTAACTTTTTGATGATATTACATTTTTTTGTTAGATGCCCCTTGTATGTAAAACCTTTATGGCAAATAATAAAAAAATAGCTGCAACTTAAAGGTCCCCAAACCTTTCATTACAAGAGCCACATTGTAAACAATATGGAATGGTAAACTGCAATATATTTTGTTTTAATACTACTTTAAAGCAACCCTTTTCATTACCAATGCCACAGTCAAATATGAGCTTAATAATAAACTTGCCTTTGGTGAAAAAAAACTCAAGTTTGTCCTGAAAGACTAGTTATTTCCCACCGATTGTCACCTTGTGTTATTGTCATGTGGCCTCTTACACAGCATAGAGACGGTAAAGCCAGGCTGTCAATCATAGCATAGACATTAAAGACATCCCAGCCCTTCTGTGACAGATACAGTATGGGGTTGATTTACTAAAAACTGGAGATGGCAGAATCTGGAGAAGCTCTGCATTGTTCAATTAAAGCGGAGTTCCACCCAGGAAAACAACATTTGCCCATATTGCTTTAAAAAATTAAATTAAAAAAAAAGTGAAAAAAAAAAAAATACTCACCCGAAATACCTGTTGCTATGCGGAAGTCCGTAATCTGCCTCTTCCACTCCGCGGTGCCTTTTCTTCTTGTCCTTCTGCTTGTGAATGGGGCGCGCTGCTTTCTGGGAACTGTGTGTGTTCTCAGAGAGCAGCCGTCCATTCACAAGCCAGCGTGAGACTCACGCAGGCGCAGTAGGAAATGGGCAGTGAAGCCGTACGGCTTCACTGCCTGTTTCCCATAGTGTGAATGGCGGCGCGGGACCCAGAGCAATCGTGGGATTGGCATCGGGGGGGCCATCAGCGCGGGCAAGTAGGACAAGGTAAGTGTCCTTATTTAAAGTCAGCAGCTACACTGTTAGTAGCTGCTGACTTTAAAAAAAAAAAAAAAAAAAATTGCGGCTGGAACACCCTTTTAAGCTTTGACCAAAAAAAAAAAAAACACAACGGAAGCCGATTGGTTTCTTTGCAGAGCTGCACCAGATTTTGCTGGTTTGATAACCATATCACATCATTAGGATATATTAGATTTACATTCACAGTTTGGTTAGGTTCTCATTTAGTATATCTATTTGATTGTTTAGGTGTTGGCATTCCCCTCTCTGGGACCGACATCCATCATCTGGGCTCCGATTCTCGTGCTTCTTACTGGGTTTCATCTCCCTGCCCTCACACAGCTTCCGATTATTATTATTTTTTATCCTTGTTTTCCTTTGAAGCCCTTTCTTATCCTGGGTGGTCACACTCATTGGAACACATCAACCTCCTGCTTACCTTATAGCTAGTTGCTTGTGGGCACCAGAATATACCCCCTTCCCTCCACCACCCCCCTTTTATTTACTTATGCCTTTGATCATCAGGTACCTTTCTGTGCTTTTCCCAAAGAAGAGAGATCCTTCTCCCGAAACGCATCGAGACCTACAGCACAGTTGTCCTAGACCAGGGCTCAACAAACCCGGGTGCCAGGTCGTAATTGCCACTAGAATTAGCAACCTGGCGCAGCTGGGGCACCCTCCCTGACGATCGCGTCGGGCCACGCCGGCTGGCAATTGAGGCCGCGGCTTTGCGGCCTTCTGCAGTCCTATGGTTCCTTCTGTAATTTGGTGCCCTCTTGTGGTGGCCGTTGGTATGACAAGACAACCAGCAATGCTAATGGAGCTTTCCTGCCTGTTTCCATCTCCTTCCCTTTACTAACACCCTAGAGAAAAAAAAGGCGGTCGTTGCAATACTTTGTCACACTGTATTTGCGCAGCGGTCTTTTTTTGGGGAAAATGTTTTACTTTTTTTAATAAAAGAATAAGACAACAGTAAAGTTGGCCCAATTTATTTTATATTGTGAAAGATAATACTACGCCAAGTAAATTGATACCCAACATGTCATGCTTCAAAATTGCGTCCACTCGTGGAATGGCGACAAACTTTTACCCTTTAAAATCTCCATATGCGACGTTTAAAAAAAATTCTACAGGTTGCATGTTTTGAGTTAGGAGGAGGTCTAGGGCTAGGAGGAGGTCTAGGGCTAGAATTATTGCTCTCGCTCTACCAAACGCGGCGATACCTCACGCGCGTGGTTTAAACACCGCTTTCATATGAGGGCGCTACTCACGTATGCGTTCGCTTTCGGCCGGATGGATCGCGTTCTTGGCTCCTAACTTTTTTAGCTGGCTCCTAGATTCCAAGCAAATTTGTCAAGCCCTGTCCTGGACTGTTGGCAGTCACTTTCATGATATATCCAGGTCTCATGGAAAGGTTGAACTTAAATTCACTAATGTATTCATGTCCATCTGTATTATGTGTTGTTTTTAAAAGTTTGTTAATAAATGGTTTACAAATCTTACTCCGCATGTCTGAGGTGCAACTCTTTAAAAGTCCCATGGGCAATTCTGTTTTTTGTTGTGTGCATACTATTGGGGACTGAGTATCACTTCTACCCATCTCACACCAGCTCTTCATTTTCCTATAAAGCACCAGATTTTGCACTCTCCAGTATTAGTAAATTAACCTCAATGTGTCACTGTTTTTTTGTAGCCAAGGGGATTGGCTATATATGAAAATAAGAGCCGGTTCACAATGGGGCTGAGCCGCCTGACGAGTCAAGTCCCATTCTATGCAATAGAACCGTTCTAACAGGAGCAACGCAAGTCGCTCTGACTTAGAAAAAGGTTCTTGTACGACTTCGGGGGTGGCTCGGGGCGACCTGCATTGACTTCTATACAGAAGTCATTTTGCAGGTCGCCTCTGAAGTCGTCTTCAGGACGCCTTGCGGAGTCACCCCCGAAGTCGTGCCGCCTAAGTGTGAACCGACTCTTAAGGTTTTGCAGTTGACTTGACAAAAGTCACAATTTGCCCACCAGTAACAGTTCAGTTTGGTCAGCATAGGCTTCCCTCTTTGGGGAAGGGAGTGTGCTGGAAACAGCCAGTGTAAATTATAAATGTATCCCTGTGTTTACAGTACATAGTGATCCATAGCCAAAACTGCTAAAATCAGGCACCTGACATTCTCAGGTTCAGCTGAATTACAAATGAACCCGTTGACTGTGTCTGCATACTTTATGTATTGATTTACAGCCATATGATGTGCTGTTTGGCTATTTATCTTAATGAGTGTACCTAGTAAAGTGACGACTATTTGTATATGCCTTGATGACAAACACACACTGATGGCATGTAGTAAAAACTGTACTAGGGTTACAGCACAGTAACTAATAATTTCAAAAGACCCCCCCCTTCTAATATAATGTCAGTCTGTTCCAAAGTATAATTCACCCGGAGTGCGACATCCTTCAGAGGTTATCACCTTGGCTGTACATATCATTTCTATTTTTAGCCAAGCCAAAACATTTCAGCAGGAGTATTTGGTAAACAAGGATAATCACTTTAACAGAGAGACTTTAGAGTCGGTTCACACAGGGGCGGCGCAACTTTGGGGGCGACTCGGCAAGGCGATCTCAAGACGACTTCAGAGCAGACTTGCAAAACGACTTCTGTATTGAAGTCAATGCAAGTCACCCCCAAAGTAGTACCTTTTTCGAAGTCGGAGCGACTTGAGTTGCTCCTATTAAAACGGTTCCATTGAACAGAGCGGAGCGAGACTAGTCAGATGGCTGAGTCGCCCGACGAGTCGCCCCAGTGTGAACCGGGTCTTAGGCTCCATGCACACTGGAGCTAATAAACTGCAGTGTATTGAGTTTGGGCATTTTTTTTTTTAAAAGCCCATAAACTCCACTCTATGTTAGCCTATGTGTACATGCACACATGGACGTTTTTCAGCTTTAATGAGCAGTGGAGTTTATGGGCTTTTTTCTAAACGGCCGAACATCGCGTTCAAAGTGCCATTTTTTTTTTTACCAAAAAAAAGGCCAATAAGCTTTAAAAAAACGCTAAAAAATTAAAAAAGAATAAAAACCCTAATGTGCATGGAGCCAAAGGCCACGTACACACGTTTGGTTAAACAGATGAGAATGGTCTGATGGACCGTTTTCATCTATCAAACCCGATCGTGCGTGTGCGCCATCGGTTATTTAACCTTTAACCATCGGTTAAAAAAAAGCCAACTTGCTTTAAATTTAACCAATTGATTCCTAACCGATCGCTGGTAGGCACGAACCATCGGTTAAAAATCCACGCATGCTCAGAATCAAGTCGACATATGCTTGGAAGCATTGAACTTCATTTTTTTTGTTGCGTTTTACGTCACCGCATTCTGACACGATCGTTTTTTTTAACAGCGGTCATTTGCATTTGAATAGCTGTGTTCCCCCGCTGCGCCAACATGTATAGCCCCTCCCCCTTGCCCAGGCACTTTGATTGACAGATCATGCGTCCAACAGGTGATCTGTCTAGAAAAGTTTCTGGGCAAGGGGGAGGGGCTATACATGTCGGCACGGCGGGGGAACACAGCTATTCAAATGCAAATGACAGCTGTTGTGTTCCTCCGGCGCATAGTAACTAGATCTCGGGACTCGGCAGCGGCGGGAGGAGGGGGGGGGGGGGACTTGGCTTTGTCTTAGGGGACACGGCTGCTGAATTGAGGACACAAGGCTGCATTTGGGGACACGTGGCTGCATTTAAAAGAAAGTATCGGCGAGTACATAAAAAAGTATCGGTACTTGTACTCGGTCCTAAAAAAGTGGTACCGGGACAACCCTAGTGTGTACGCAGCCTTATGGTTTACTCTAAACCTTTGAACATATGTTATGTATTTAATTTTCCTAACCCTTTATGTTTTTTTGTGAGCTACCTGAACTTTGGTAGTATAGTTCAGCCTTTCCCAACCTGGGTTCCTCAAGAGGTTGCTCCGGTTTCCTTTAACAAGGACCAATTTCTGCCTCTCAGATAGGCAACTACTAAGGGCCCTTTCACACCAGCAGAGCGTATGTCCGTTTTTTCATCCATCCGTTTATGGATGAAAAGGGACATACATGTATCCCTATGAGATAGCGGGTGTCAATGGATAAACATCCCGACACCCAATTTAATCGGTGTCCGCTATGCTCCGATTCTGCAGACAGAGGAAAATCCTATTTTTACATCCGTCTGCAGATCGGATTGGGTGAACACGGACAGACGGTCCGTGTTCATCCGATCCCCTCAATGGGGAGAGCGGAGATCTGACAGGGCGGTCCCTGAACAGCGTGCAGTGACTGCCCTGTCATCTGCTGGCTCAGCGGGGATCAACGGAACGATCCTCTTTGAGTAACCGGATAAGACATGTATGGATCCTCACGGGATGTGAAAGGGGCCTTACACAAATCATCTTTTTAGCTCTTTTGAAGAAGTACAAAGAAATGAGCAACACTGAGGACTGTAGACACAATGGTCAGCAAAGGAAACTGCAGTAGATGAAAGACACATCCTGCTTACTTCCATTTGACATCAGAGGATGCCCAATAGTGCCATCAGCACAGAACTGGTGAAAACCAGTGGGACCCAGATACACCCATCTACTGTCTGGAGAAGACTGGCCAGAAGTGGTCTTTATGGAAGAATTGCAGCCAAAAGCCACACCGCCGACGTGGAAACAAGGCTAAGTGACTCTTTGCTCAAAAACATAGGAACTGAGGTGCAGAAAATAGCAGCAGGTGCTCTGGACTAACGAGTTCAAATTTTTAATATTTAGCCCTAGCTGGAGGCAGTCTGTTTGCAGAAGGGCTTGAGAGCGATACAATGAGTGTCTGCAGGCAACAGTGAAGCATGGTGGAGGTTCCTTGCAAGTTGGGGATGTGGTCAGGATCAAGGATGTCCTCAATGCAGACAAATACTTATCCATCATAACATACCATTAGGGAAGCATGTGTTTGGCCCTAAAGTGTATTTTGCAGCAGGACAAAGACCCCAAACATACAGACAATGTTATTAAAAACTATCTTCAGTGTAAAGAAAAACAAGGTGTCCTGGAAGTGATAGTTTGGCCCCCACAGAGCCTTGATTTCAACAAACTGTCTGGGATTACAGGAAGAGATTTAAGGCAGCCTACATCCACAGAAGCTCTGTGGTTAGTTCTTCAAGATGTTTAGAAAAACCTACCAAGTTCCTTCAAAAACTGTGTGCAAGTGTACCTAGAAGAATTGATGATGTTTTGAAGGCAAAGGGGTCTATCAAGCATTTCCGCCGGACCATATGGTCCCCAGAGTCTCTGATCGTTCGGAGACCAGGTATGATGCTATGACGTCATGCCTGGCCTTTGCATTAGAAAAAATGGCGCCGGGAAGCCGAGATTGTTGACGTGGGGTCTTATTAACCCCATATCTCACTGTAAAGAGGACCCCCCCAAAAAAAACAAGTTTGAAAAATTGCTGCGCAAATACCGTGCGAGATAAAAAGTTTTGCTCAATGTTTTACAGCAAGTTTAGATAGAGAAGGAGAAAGGGTACAAAAAGTCTTATACGACAATTGTTTATTTTGTGGTTTGTTTCTGATCACGCGCAGAAACTGTTCGTTTGACGTACAAGAAAAAAAAAATTGGAGTTTGTCCCTTAGGAAATTTTCATTTTGCAAAGTCTAAATCGGATGTCAAAAGTTGTGTACACACTGTACGGAAATAGAACGATCGTTCTTCGTAAGGGATTTTTCCTTTCCGATTTTCTCATAGCGTCTACCCTACTCAAGTCTTTATATTGATCTTAAAGGGGTGTTCCAGCCTTGTTTTAGGTTTATTAAAAGTCAGCAGCTACAAAAAGTGTAGCTGCTGGCTTTTAACAATCACTTACCTGCTCCAGCGATGCACTGGCCGGGGCTCCGCTCCTCTCCCCCCCTCCCCTGCCGGCGTCCTCATCGTAACTGTGGGCATGCGCGCGTCGCAGCCGCCAATTGGACAGGCGATCGCATGGGAACTGTCATATGTCCCAAGCGATCGCCTACAGGGAGTGGCTGCTGTAGGCGATTAAGCTTAAATCGCCTAACCAGCCCCTCGGCGGAAGGAGGAAGTGGGACAGGAAGTCCCACTCCTCCTGAAGCCCCCACTCCCCCCCCCCAAAAAAAAAATTACATGCCAAATGTGGCATGTAAGGGGGTGAGGAGTGGGATAAGCGGAAGTTCCATTTTTGGGTGGAACTCCGCTTTGATTTATAAGCTCAGCAGAAGTATAATTGACAGTGCAGTCTGCAATTAGAGCCATTGCTGGATATTATGGTAACTTTTTATAAAATATTTAGTTTAAACTAATGTTTACCAGTCAGAAGAGAGAGCACATAAAAGGAACATTTTTAAAAGGATATGTCTACAAGTTTTATATACAGAGCTGGCTGTGTCCAATGTACAGTCTGGTAACAGGTGCTGGATGCTTGTTACTTTTCAAAGTCAAGTGGCTGGAGGATGTCACAGTAGACACTCTGGTAGACTATACATAGCAATGAAACGGTTTACATGTCTATGGAAATATAGGATGACTACTCATGTAACCAAATGCATGCAAGTTAACACTGGAGGAAATTCCAGAATGGTTAATAATATTACACCACTTGTTTACAATGCGGTTCTGCTGTGCCAGCTTCAAAACATATAGCTAAACCTTCACCTCTTATTTCTGTAATAGGATAAAACTGCTGATCTTTTTTTTCTTTTTTTTTAATAATTTTTTTATTTTTCACCTTTTTTTTATACAAGGGCAGGAAAAGGATAATTAAAATAAACCATCTTTACACAATTTAACATTTCATTCCTGGATATGTAGAACAAAAAGGTAAATCGATACGTTCAATTCCCCCTAGTCCTAAGTGCCGGTTCATACTACAGCGACTTGGGATCAGACTTGGCAGACCTCAAGTTGCCCCAAGTCACTTGACATCAGAAATCCCATGTTAGTCAATGAGAGCCGTTTTAATGTACACTCCGACTTCAGAAAAGGTTCCTGTACTACTTCAAGGCGACTTCTAGGATAACTCTTCTCCTCCAAGAACCACCTCCAATGCTATTGCTCTGTGCCTGATCATGGGACAACGCTATCCCATTGTCCTGCCTAAGTAGTAGTGCAACAGATTGTCCTCGATCCATGATCCGAACGAGTCAACAGGTTCGGATCAGCACACCACGCGATCCGTGGATTGAGCTCCGCTCCTTGGCCATAGAAAAGGCTGCGGGCTTCGGCCTAGCTCCCTTAGCGGCGGCCATCTTGGTACACCCGGCGGCAGGTGAGTGGTGCTCTGACGTTATCTGCCTGCTTGTATAGAGGTAAGCAAGCAGTAAATTGTATATATAGTGGGGGGAGATATGGACATTACAGTGGGGGGGGGGGGAGATGTGGACATCACCAATATCCACATCTCCCCCACTGATCCGAAAAATGATCCGATCCATGACTGATCCGAACCCTGAGTTTTTTGATCCGTTGCACCCCTATGCCTAAGTGTGACTACTACCTTCCAATATTCCATCTACGGGCCTTATTTGTATTCTATTTCCTTACCCTTTACTGCCCCCCCCACACAAAACCCCCCCCCCCCCAAAAAAAAAACGTATTTACTTTCCCATTCCCCTAATAGTCCCTCCCCTCACCCCCTTTCTAGTTTGTCGATTCGCCTTTTTCCTTCCTCTGATCATTTATTTCAATAGAAACAAGAAACATGCAAACAGTGTTCCGCATATTACAGATGTCCTCTAGTCCTGGGACAAGAGGACATCCATGATAGGCGGAACACTGAACTCAAGAGCTCTGCTGGGAAACAGTGTCCCGCCTTTCACGGAACAGGATGAGGAGGAGGAGGAGGAGGAGGCACGGCTTTTGAACAATGGATGCCCAAAGTCTGACTGCATACAGGGATAAGGTATGGAGATGGGCACAGTGAGATAGGCGAGTCGGAAGGGGGGGGGGGGGGGTTGTCTTATAAAGGCGAGTATATCCCAAAACCAACCTTTTAGCTTTTACGCTGGCAAATACGGTAACTTAAACCCTTAAAATGAAACCTGCTCAACTGAAGTATTCAAAAACGGCAACTAAAAGCAGAATAAGAAAATAAATTCAATTAAAAACCTCACATCAAAACAATCAGTAAGATCATGGCATTAAGTTAAAATGTATATAATTTTTTGACTTTTCCTGCCAAATCAAGCATTCTAAAACTCTGCTTTTCAATAGGACTGAAACACTGGCCAACAAGTAGGCTTGGGGGTGGCAATACCAAGCTTCACTTGCATAAGAAAAGTTAAGATTTGCATATTACTTCAGGAGCCTAGATCTCTAGTTTTACCATTTTTTGTTGCACGGTTTTTATGAAGACCATCTCTATTTATTACAAGTATTAGTCCCTGCACTCCAGGACCTTATAATCAAAGGTCTCTCTATCTCACATACATAGATTCATATGCTAGGGCCAATTTAGACAGATGCCAATTAAATTGCCAGTATGTCCTTGGAGTGTGGGAGGAAACCAGAATTCCTGAAAGTGGATGGCCCATCAAAAAAAAAATATTAAAAGCCAGCAGCTACAAATACTGCAGCTGCTGACTTTTAATATTAGGACACTTACCTGTCCTGGAGTCCAGCGCCGTCTACAGCAGAGGACGAGCGTTCGCTCGTCTCTCTGCTGCTCCCCCCAACATCCACGGTGAGGGAACCAGGAAGTGAAGCACTCCGGCTTCACTGCCCGGTTCCCTACGGCGTATGCGCGAGTCGCGCTGCACCCACCGATTGGCTCCCGCTGTGTGCTGGGAGCCGAGTGTTTCCAGCACAGAACGGGGAGGGCGACGGGAAGTGAAGGAAAACCCGTCTTTTGCCCGAGATTACTGGGCCAGAAGTGGGTGCAAATACCTGTCTTTAGACAGGTATCTGCACCCCCCTCCCCCCTGAAAGATGTCAAATGTGACACCGGAGGGGGGGGAGGGTTCCGATCAGCGGAACTTCACTTTAGGGTGGAGCTCCGCTTGAAGGAAAATCTTGCATGCACAGGGCATGCAGACCTACATATGTATTTCCTTTAATCGTATGTTCAGTCTGATTTGCCCAGGTATATGAAAGGTATACTTTAACCTGAACCCCTAACCTCCATGGATTTGTGATCTAGTGCTCTAACATCTTTTGTTTCAAGTATGCTCTACTGTGCTTTGTAGAGTTTCCATGTAGAGCTTTTTGGTTCCTTTTAGCCCATCATTACTTCACTGGGTTTTATATTTGGTTTTCAAGTTTTTTCCCTCATGAAAAATACAATAGACAATTCATTTCTTGTACATGTAAGGCCTCGTACACACGATCGGACATATCCGATGAAAACGGTCCGCGGACCATTTCCATCGGATATGTCCGATCGGGAGTTTGATCCGATGGCGTGTACACACCATCGGATCAAATTCCCCGCCACCGGACGGCGCGGTGACGCGGCGGTGACGTTGATGCCGCCACGTCACCGCCACGTCACCGCACCAGGAAGTTAAACACTTCCGCGCATGTGCCGAATCCATTCGGCGGCGGCGCGGCGGCGGACGACATGTCTGCTGGTAAGTGTACTAATCAGCAGACATGTCGGGCGGACAGATTCCACCAGATGGATTTCAAAGCATGCTTTGAAATCTGTCGGGTGGAGAAATCTGTCCGCTAGCCCATACACACGAGCGGAGATGTCTGCTGAAACGGTCCATCGGACCGTTTTCAGCGGACATATCCCCTCGTGTGTACGAGGCCTAAAACATCACATTGCCATCCTACTGCATCTCTTCATCTCTTTATTTCACAACATATTATATTTATTGTACCTCAAAAACAAATGTCAATTTACCTACAACCCTGACCGGATAAATGTCAGTATAGACCCATCTAATCTTATGCAAGCAAATTATGAGAACTTCCACATCAGACTAGTTATTCCAGTACGGCCTTTATGAATTTTCTCATACCAGTGTTCTGACAGCACACCATGTGTGTAATAATTATTTAAAAAGCAAGGGGATTATAAAATTGACAGGTTACCTATAAAACAATCAACCTCAACACTCATTCATCATCTGAAGATGAGAAAGATACAGTATGTGTTGAAAGGAACTCTGAGTCATGCAGAATTGTTGAAGAATGATGAGATTCTTTTTCATGGTTACATAATTAGGTAGATGAATTCATGAATACGTAGTTGTATGTGTCAGCTACATAAAAATGTTTTTATTTCAACTTAAGCCTTGTACACACGATCAGTTTTCCTGACTGGAAAAAACTGTAAGGAGAGCTTTTGACCGGGAATCCCGGCTGTGTGTATGTTCCTCGCAGTTTTTCCGACTGGAAAACTGCCCAAAATCCGCTAGACAAAAAAAAAAAAAAGAAAAAAGAAGGAGAACCAGTTCTCTTTTTTCCGGCCGGGAAATCCGGCAGACTTTTGTTCTATGGGAAAAACTGCGATGGAGCATACACACAGCCAGGATTCCCAGCCAAAGCTCCATTGCAGTTTTCCTAGCGGGAAAACCGGCCGTGTGTAGGGGAAAGAGTCAGTCGGAAAGCTGATCGTGTGTATGTGGCTTTAGCCTTTGTCAGTTTAAAGTATCTCTTTTTGCTTCCAAAAAATAAATGTATATGTCTCTTCCACTTCCTGAATGCCTATTGATGTCTAGAATGGGGCAAATGTATTGCAACTGTGAGGACAAGCACTTGGTTCGCAGGTGCGGCACAGCCCCATTTACTTGAATGGCCAAGTCTGACCTATCAAATTGCAATGTTGTCTTAAATTTGCTAAGACCACGACACAGAGCATCGAGGCCATGGCATGTTAACATGTCCGTCCCCCCAATGATGTCTGCTATGATGAAATTAGTCAGCCTGGATCAACGGAAGGCGACGCCATCACGCAAGCCAAATCCGGAAGGGGGTCTTGCCGGGAGATAGCGAAGGATTGGATGTTTATACTATATTACATGAGATGTTGCCAGTGTGGCCACTTTGCTATGCAAGTTTATTTTAACCGGTTTCAATAAACCTGATGACTGGTTTACTACACTATGAGGTTTTATCACTTCATATCTCTTTAATTTCATAAATACTCAGCAATAAAAGGCAACATGCACTGAGGTGACCTTAGATCTTTCTGTTTGGTGGATGGACATTGGCTCAAGTCTTCTCTGCTCTATGGTTGCAGTGTTATTCTATGCTGCCATTGGAACTCCCTGAATGTTTTATGCGGATCTGTGGAGTGGATGAACACTTTGGATGAATATTATAATTACAATGCAAATATTATTCGCCCCAGTGTGAACCTGTTCTAAGGCTAGCCCCTCCCTCCCACAGTGCAACTCCATGCCAAATAAAAAAAACAAAAAACGGCATGGGTTCCCCCTCCAAAGGCATACCAAGCCCTTAGGTCGGGTATGTATTTCAAGGGGAACCCCCTATGTCAAAAAAACAGCGTGGGGGTACCCTCCAAATCCATACCAGACCCCTATCCGAGCACACAGACTGGCCGGTCAGGAAAGGGGGTGGGGACGAGCAAGCGCCCCCCCCTCCTGAACCGTACCAGGCGGCATGCCCTCAACATGGGGGGGGGGGGGTGGGTGCTTTGGGCGCCCTGCAGCCCCCCTACCCCAAAGCACCTTGTCCCCATGTTGATGGGGACAAGGGCCTCTTCCCGACAACCCTGGCCGTTGCGAAGAGGCCCTGGGTTGTCGGAAAGAAGCCCTGGCCTCCTCAACATGGGGACAGGGTCCTTTGGGGGTAGGGGGGCCGCAAAGCGCCCCCCCCCCCTGCCCCAAAGCACCTACCTCCTCATGTTGAGGGCATGCCGCCTGGTACGGTTAAAGAGGGGGGGTGGCTCGCTCGTCCCCACCCCCTTTCCTGACCGTCTGGGCTGCGTACTCTGATATGGGTCAGGTATGAATTTTTTCGGCGTATGAGGGTTCCCCTTAAAATCCATAGCAGACCCAAGGGCCTGGTATGCTCTTGGAGGGGGAACCCATGCCTGTTTTTATTTGAAATTTGGTGTGGAGTTCCCCCTCAAGATTCATACCAAACGCAGCTGACAGTGCACTGCGGTTATGTGCCGATAGCTGCGGTACATCGCAGCTCGGCGCATTCAATTCTAGCTGCGGTAAAATCCACAGCTGAAAGCACCATTCTATCCGTCCATGTGAAAGGGGCCTTATGGCTCAAGAACATCCTATGCTGCCAAAAAAGAAGGTCATACAGGGCAGTGGTCATCAACCCTGTCCTCAGGGCCCACTAAGGGTCCTTTCACACGTGCGGACCGTTCGTCCGTTTTTAGACGTCCGTTTTTTGACTGCAATGCTTTCCTATGGGTCCTTTCACACGCATCCGCTAACGCCCGTCTCCGTTAAGCTCCGTTTTTTTGAACAGAAGAAAACCCTATTTTTCTTCCGTCAAAAAAACGGACGTTAGCGGACGATCCGTTTAACATCCGATCCGCTAACGTCCGTTTTTCATCAAAATATGTAATCAAAAAAAAGTTCTAACCAAAAAAAAAACGGATGAGAAACGGATGAGAAACGGATGAGAAACGGATGAGAAACGGATGAGAAACGGATGAGAAACGGATGAGAAACGGATGAGAAACGGATGAGAAACGGATGAGAAACGGATGAGAAACGGATGAGAAACGGATGAGAAACGGATGAGAAACGGATGAGAAACGGATGAGAAACGGATGAGAAACGGATGAGAAACGGATGAGAAACGGATGAGAAACGGATGAGAAACGGATGAGAAACGGATGAGAAACGGATGAGAAACGGATGAGAAACGGATGAGAAACGGATGAGAAACGGATGAGAAACGGATGAGAAACGGATGAGAAACGGATGAGAAACGGATGAGAAACGGATGAGAAACGGATGAGAAACGGATGAGAAACGGATGAGAAACGGATGAGAAACGGATGAGAAACGGATGAGAAACGGATGAGAAACGGATGAGAAACGGATGAGAAACGGATGAGAAACGGATGAGAAACGGATGAGAAACGGATGAGAAACGGATGAGAAACGGATGAGAAACGGATGAGAAACGGATGAGAAACGGATGAGAAACGGATGAGAAACGGATGAGAAACGGATGAGAAACGGATGAGAAACGGATGAGAAACGGATGAGAAACGGATGAGAAACGGATGAGAAACGGATGAGAAACGGATGAGAAACGGATGAGAAACGGATGAGAAACGGATGAGAAACGGATGAGAAACGGATGAGAAACGGATGAGAAACGGATGAGAAACGGATGAGAAACGGATGAGAAACGGATGAGAAACGGATGAGAAACGGATGAGAAACGGATGAGAAACGGATGAGAAACGGATGAGAAACGGATGAGAAACGGAGAGAAACGGATGAGAAACGGATGAGAAACGGATGAGAAACGGATGAGAAACGGATGAGAAACGGATGAGAAACGGATGAGAAACGGATGAGAAACGGATGAGAAACGGATGAGAAACGGATGAGAAACGGATGAGAAACGGATGAGAAACGGATGAGAAACGGATGAGAAACGGATGAGAAACGGATGAGAAACGGATGAGAAACGGATGAGAAACGGATGAGAAACGGATGAGAAACGGATGAGAAACGGATGAGAAACGGATGAGAAACGGATGAGAAACGGATGAGAAACTGATGAGAAACTGATGAGAAACTGATGAGAAACTGATGAGAAACTGATGAGAAACTGATGAGAAACTGATCAACTGATGATAAAAAACGGACCTAAAAAACGGTCCGCACGTGTGAAAGGGCCCTTACAGTCAAGGTTTGCAAGGTAACTGAAATACATCACAGGTGATATAATTTGCTGCTTAGTGATTGCAGTATTCTAGTCTGCATCTCCCCAAGGTAATACATAAAATTTGGCGTGTTAGTGGGCCCTGAGGACAGGGCTGATAAACACTGATATAGGGCACTTCTACATGGTAATTTGTAATCCTACTACCACGTCATATATAAAAATATTTATGCATTTCTTCAAATATAAGACAACAGGACATTATATAGAATTTATACTATATTTTAAGTGAGCATGTATGTATATAGGTAATGGGTCACATGTGTTTTTGTAGTAATGTTATAATCATGGTTATGTAAATCATTTCTAAGGAACACAACAACTATGATTGATGGTGCAAATAACAGGACTAATGTGACAGGAACGCATTTGATGTATTCAAAACAGGTAATGCAGCTACTGTATTTATGTATTCATTACCTTAGGACCTACTACTAAGTAAACAAATTATCTGAGAATGCTAATTAATTTAATTAATACTTCTGCAGCAACCACTAAAGACAAAATCTTTCACAAAGACAGCAATTTGCTTAAAGGGACCCAAAAAAGTTCCTTCCCCCCCCCCCCTTTTAAAATAACATTACTGTCATACTTGTCCCCTCTGTGCAATTGGTTTTGCACAGAGTGGCGCCAATTCTCCATAGGCACAGACAGCAGGACTCTGTCCGGCCCCTGCTGTCCGCATCATTTGATTGACAGCAGCAGGAGCTAATGGCTGAGCTGCCATCAATTTATCCAATCAAGAGCCAAGACACCACCAGCCAGAGAGGGTGTTCGCGTCTCTGGCGTGAAAACAAACAGGCTCAGGTGAGTAAAATGGGGGGGGGGGGGGGGGGGGTTGGTGCACTACAATAGGCTTTCCACCTCAATGCAAAGAATTGCATTGGTCTCCTTTAAAGGAATTGTAAAGGTAAATAAAAATAAAAAACATAAAACAAACATCTCTATCCTTGCCTACTACTCCTTACACCCGGTCACTGTAATTGATTGACAGGAGTGGGAGCCAATGGCTGCGCTTCTATCAATCTATCCAACCAAAGTTGGAACTCCGTGGAGAGAAGGACGGCGGGGACTTGCCCATGGAAATTCGAGGCTCAGGTAAAATGGGGGGGGCTGGGGGGCCGGACACTGCAAGTTATTTTTTCACTGTAATGCATAGGATGCATTACGGTGAAAAAACACTTAAAACCCCTTTAACAGCTAATGGAACGCTACGCAGATATAAAAATAAAATAAAAAATGAGTACAGTCATTAAAAATAGTAGTTACTGGAATAATTGTGTTAATATCAGATTCCTGTAACCCTCATCAGTGTGCTGCTGGTCCCGTCTATCAAGCTAAAAACAGACAACGCCACTGTTACGAAGAGCTGCCATAGTCAACATCCTTCTGAAAATGATAGTCGATTTGCTATTTTGGACTTTGAGGCCCAGTTCACATACAATTGTGGCAGAATGTGTGCTTGGGTTACATTCATCTTGGAGGGCACCCCAAAACGCAAAACGATTTTGCTGCAATTGTCGAGGGACAAAATGTGCGAGAATCATGGCAAAACACAAGTGTAAAATTGCTCCTGGCATAGTGTCAACGGGGCCCAATACTTTGAGCCCCTGACCTGGAATGATCATGTAGCAATTAAAGTCAGAACTCTGAACCTGCACACTTGTTTCGGATTACGGACTCTGACAGTACAAAAAAACATTGGATCAGCATGACTTCCAGGCAATTGCTATTGCCTATTATGCGCAACAATAGATGGCCTCTCTACATGAAAACAAAATGTGATTTTCTACACCTGTACAGAGGGGAAAGAACAACCTGGAGAGTTTGCAACGCTGGCTGTGGAGCTCCCTGTGGACCACAACTAGGGTGACCACGTGTCCCGGATTGCCCAGGACAGTTCCGCATTTTGCAGGTCTGTCCAGGGCACCTTCATTCCATGACAATACAGTGTCTCTGAATGAAACTGACACAGCCACCCCCCCCAAGCCAAACTAATGCCCCCAAAAAAGGCCACCACATCACCGCTTTACTCACTGACAGTACTTGTCCTGGCTGGGAATGCCTTGAGGAGTACAGTCCCCACCACCTGCTTGCGATTAAATAAATCATAAATCCCGCCTCTTGTGTCCAATCACTTTGCTGTGATCTGTTACAGCACAAGCAGATATTTGGTCCGATTTTCAGTGTCCCTGAGTGATAGTTTGGAAATGTGGTCACCCTAACCACAACGTGTGGATCTTGCAAAAGTGTAGACAGTGGAGTATAAATTGTAAAACTCTCACACTTCGCCAGTAGCTTTACATTCAATGTGAATGGAAGCCCTGTTTTGATTTTTAGGATATATATATATATATATATATATATATATATATATATATATATATATATGTTTCCTGGCTTCTTTTTACCACTTTACTGTCACTATTGTAAAGTACAGATGGCCTTCTTAAGCCTGAAGGGAATCGTTGGACTGTCGCTTCTCTCACGCACTTTTTTTCCTAATTCCACCATAAAAAAGATCACATTTTCTAGGAGACAGAACAAACCAATAATATCTGAAGTCTAGATTTTACAGCTAGCTGCCTCCTAAGGCTGCATTCACACCTGAGCGTTTTGTCGCCTGAAGCGCGACACTCAAAAATGCTAGAGGGGAAAAAAAAACATTATTCTCTATGGAAATGGTTCACATCTCCACTCCAAAACGCCGAACGCCTGAAGCTAAAACAAATCCCGGACCCTTTTTTGTTGCGCAAATCGGGCAGCTTGGGCGTTTTATATTGGTGCCAATGACCTGTACAAAATAGCCGTAAAAAACTGGGCAAATCGCCGTAAAAAACGCCGCAAATCGCCTATGTTTAGGTGTGAATGCAGCCTAACCCCAAAAATGCTTTTAGGTAGTTCAGGTTCACGTTTTTTCCACCTGTCTCAGAACGCACACACAGATCCTGGGAAGGACACACAATAAAAATAAAAAGCATTTTTTAAACAGTGAAGGAGGGAGGGCTGGAGTGGGGAAAACAACTACTTTTGGAGTGAAGGTGTGCTTTAAAGTCACCTCCTACTATGTGCCTAATACCACTATATTAAAAGGAGAAGCCTAGCCTTAGCTTTTTAGGATGGGCTTCTCCTCTGGGTCACAGGAGTGCAATTCGTTTTGCAGTCCTGTGACCTGTTTTCAGCGGAGATCAGTCTGAAGTCTACTCTCTGCTGACATCACTGCCATCAGTTGAGGGAGTGTGTCATCACGACTTCCAAGTTGTGATCCGCAAGCTGCCTTTCCACAGCTCAGCGCGGAGAAGTCGAGCAGAAGCGATGCTGACTGATAGTCAGCATCGCTCTGCTCAGGGAGGAGTGAGAACCGAGCCATCGGCAATGTTCGGTGGCTCGGTTCTCAGTGCAGAGATGCCGGGGGACAGATGCACCATCACTCTGATGCTGCATCCACCTAGGTAAGTATACCGTATATACTTGAGTATAAGCCGAGTTTTTTAGCACTTTTTTTAGGGCTGAAAATACCCCCCTCGGCTTATACGCGAGTCAGTGTACCTGTCAGGTCGCGGGCATCCATTTTTCAAAAGTTGCAGCTTTCTCCTGGTCCGCGATAGGCGTTTGACACTGTGTTCTGATACCGCCCATCACGGAGATCCTCTCATCCTCTGACTTTCCCAGCAGATACTGTGTTCAGTGTTCCACCTATAATGGATGTCCTCTTGTCCAAGGATGAAAGAAGGTCAGTGAGTGGCGGAACACTGAACACAGCGTCTGCTGGGAAACTGAGTCCGAGGATGAGAGGACCTCCGTGATAGACGGTAGCAGAACACAGTGTCAAACGCCCATCACTGACCACGAGGAAGCCGCGACTTTTACAAAATGGATGCCCACAGCCTGTCAAGAATACAGGTACATTGAGGCAGCAATTGGCACAGTGAGAATGGTCACAGTAAGGCTGCAATGGGCACAGTAAGGCGTGCAACTGGGCACAGTAAGGCTGAAAATGGGCACAGTGAGCCTGAAAATGGGCATTGTTGACCTGCTTACCGTAGTTGCTGCATTCTTACCCTAGGCTTATACTCGAGTCAATACGTTTTCCCAGTTCTTGTGGTAAAATTAGGGCCTCGGCTTATACGCGGGTATATACGGTAACTAGCAAAAAATAAATTTAAAAAAATCTCATGTATGAGACCAGTTGGATATCAAATGACATAATTAAATTGGGTAGCTATATCATATTAATTGTTGATCAACTATTGTGGCAGAACCCACTGTCACTGTGTGTTTTGGAAGGGACTGTGGGCGTGCCTCTTACCCACAGACTATGGTCGAGAAGAGGCTGGAGACCCAGGACAAGCTGGCATTGAGATAATGTAATGTAATGCTACATCAGTTCTCCCCATCCCCCCCTGTTGCTGTGTCTAATTGTGTTGATTCATGTCACATAGACAACGGTCTGGACTGGAGGCGTCTCTCCGAAGGGGATGTGTATTGGGAGGCTGCCTGCTTACCATAATCTCATTATGTTTATCTCTAGCCTGTTCCAATGTACAAATGTTCAGTTCCCATTGGTTGTTCCTTGTCCCCCTCCCCTCTTAGACAAGGCTAAGGGGAGTGTCCCTAACGGTGTGTAAAACTATATGTCTGATTTAATAAACCGTTTTTTTGCTCTGCATGTTTAACCCTCAACACCTGTGTGGATTGTCTCGTGATTGAGGGGTTAAGGGCTGGTTATGGCGAATCTGCAGGCTGCAGGTGCGTTTGGAGGACAGGAGACACAGGTCTGGTGGATGTGCCCACCTGGGGTATCTGAGATCCGTCACAACTATATAGTCCCAATTCCAGTCCATGTGTAAATAAGACAGTAACAACTCCTGACTATCCTTGAAGGGTTAAGGGGGACCTTTTCATATATTTACAACTTTGAGTGATTTAGTTCCGGACATGTGAAAATATACAGCAACTGCACAATTTTTCAAAAACACTGTACTCTTTATCACTAAAAAAGCAGTCCTTGAACTTCAATTAAGTGACTTTCTATAGTAGAAATTATCTGGCAACTCAAGCATTTCAAATTCTTTATTAGGCTACATTAAAAGCAGCGTAAATTAACCAACACGTTTCGGCCATGACGGCCTTCTCCAAAGCATTTGTAAGTAAGTCTTCAGTCTGCTGCTGGCAGACCTGAAGCATTTTATTTAGTCTTCTCTCCAACAGTGACCAGACTGCAACATTGGAACAAGTCACACAGAGAGGCTTCAAGAGGGAGTTGATCTGTATCAGACATTCATGAACACAACCAAGAACTGCAGAGGTACAGGGATTTACATGACTGTGCAATCTCTGAGCAAACACCTCAGTCCAGGAAATAGATGGTGACCCTGGATAATGCCTGGACAAAGATCACTCCATTCTTCTACTGAAAGAAAAAAACCCACATTAATAGATTTGTTGTCTAATCTCTATGGTAGTAGTTTTTCAACCTTTGCACCCATGAAGTGCCTCAATTACCATGTCATTATTATAGAAACTTTATTACGTTTATGATAAGTTACTACTAGAACATAACTTAAGAGCCGGTTCAGACAGCCGCGGCACGACTTCGGGGCCGACTCTGCAAATCGTCCTGAGGACGACTTCAGAGGCGACCTGCAAAACTACTTCTGTATAGAAGTCAATGCAGGTCGCCCCGAGCCGCCTCAAAGTCGTACAGGAACCTCTTTCTAAGTCGGAGCGACTTGCGTCGCTCCTATTAGAACGGTTCCATTGCCCCAGTGTGAACCGACTCTCACACACTGAAAGCTGTAACCCACTTAAAGTGGTTGTAAACCTCATATGTGTGTGTCTCAATCCAGAGCACTATAGGTTATATATGTATGCTGCCTCATTCCCCTGCTATCTGCATAAGTCACTTCTGAACAATTTTCTTTACACCAAAAGCTAAAAAAAGGTGACACAGGAGGCAGCTCCAGCACACAGCCCGTGATCGACAGCCTCAGTTCAGTTGCTGTGTGAAGGAGGGTGTCGGTTACCTCCCCCCAATCAGCCCGCAAAGCTCGCCTAATTAGATTTGCCAACAGCGTGTCTTATAAAGGCAGCACATTCATTTTTGAATGAGCTGGCCACGCACCGGAAAATTGACAATGCACCTTTTGTAATGGAAATAAAACAGAGCACAATGGATAATGCAGATTAAACCACTTTATTAAATGTAAAAATAATATTGCACTTACAGTAAAGCAATTTGATCAGGGCATATCACTAAAGCAAAATTTATAGCAATATGAGCGCAAGAGATAGATTACTTGATATGTACACTGGACCCTGGGAGAAAGACACGCTAAAATCCCAAACTGGCAATAGGGACTGGAGTGGTATTCTTGGTGTGTAAATCATATCTCCACTAGCCGCCTGACAAGTTGCGTCCCGTTCAATGAAACCGTTCTAATAGGAGTAACTCAAGTCGCTGCGACTTAGAAAAAGGTTCCTGTACGACTTTGGGGGCGACTTGCATTGACTTCAATACAGAAGTCATTTTGCAAGTCGCCTCTGAAGTCGTCTTGAGATCGCTTTGCCGAGTCGCACCCAAAGTCATGCGACCTCTGTGTGAACCAGTTCCAAGAGGACACCAATGTAGTCTGGCTAGCACCTGTAATAGCTTGGGGAGACAACAAGGGGGTGCCAATTTAAGTGCAGGAAGGTGGAGAGTAGGACTCAAGGCACAATAATTAGCAACTTACAATTTGTGAATGGTCACATGCATAGCAGTCATTGGAGCATCTGCAGCTGGAAGCATCCAGGATCCCAAGATTGAGCCGCTGCACAAGCAGAGACCAGAAGTGACATCAGAGGGCGTGGTTGGTGTCACTTCCGGTTATGTCACTTCTGGCCCCCACCTCTGCTCCATCGATCCACACCTTCTGTTTCCTGCTTCCTGTCCTAAGACTGCCTGTTCATTCCAGCTACCACACTCCACCCCAGCAGCAGTGGCTCCATCTTGGGATCCTGGATACTTCCTCTCCCAAGCTGCATATTAAGGGTGTTAAATATAATCACATTGATGCATCACTGATGCTGCAATTTGGCCAAATCGATGTCTGGGGACATCATCTGTTGCCCCTGGATAAACACAGTGGCAGAGAAAGCCTGGGGGATAAAGCCCCCTCCCTCCTCCTCACTGAAGCAGAAAGTCAGCTGATGAACTGACAGCCAGTACAGTGCATGGGGGGGAACTCAAGGAGACCTGACATCAGGAGAGGCTTCACTGGAGGCATCGGAAGGGGGAAAACACACTGGGCAGTATGAAGGGGGCAATAGACTGACGCAGAGCAGGTGAGTGCCAATGTCACTGATCCCAACCCTCCACCACCATTACCCCTCTACCTGATACAATCTACCCCTCTGCCCCCTCATCCCAGCCATCCCCTCTGCCCCTCATCCCAGCCACCCCCTCTGCCACTGTAGAAAAATTGAGTTTTGACTGTTTGAATTTTTTAAAGTTTAATCATGCGCATGTGTGCAGTAATCGTGATGCATGGCGGAATCTGATCGAATCGTAGACAGGATAATTGTAATGGAATCGTGAGACCAGTAAAGATGTGCACCCCTACTGCATATGCACAAATGATTGCTATGCATGAGATCATCAACACACTGCTAAATTGTTGTGTGGTGTGTCCTCTCCACCTTGCTGCACTAGGATTGGCGCCCCCTTGTGGTCTCCCTTAGATATTACAGGTGCCATCCAGACTACAATCAGTGCATCCATTGTAACAGTTCCTTTGGTGTCTTCCTAAGCTGGGATCCCTTTTGAGAACCAAAGGTGCCATTTTATTTTATGCGAGTTGGCATTTGTCACTACACAATAAAAAAAAAAAAAATACGATTGAACAAGAAGCATACACTACACTTAACGTGCGCACTTGGCTCCTTTTGTCTGCTGCCTAGAGATCGCTTCAGTCTCTCAGAAGTGCTGCGTTAAGTGTGCTGGAACTGGATTCTTCAGCTGCCCTTAAAGCCACAGGATTTCTCCTGAGGATTTGCATCACACTCTCCTCTTCCATCTTTGTAGTTTGCCTCAGCCCAGGCTGCAGCTATCGTGCCATATTGACAATTTTTTATCCATTCACAAAACTAAGTCTGGGGGTGTGCGTTCTGTGAATGGTCCAGAGAAGATGGAGGCAGAGACACGACTAGCGCTGGGGTCTATGAGACCTGCAGCACTTGCTACTGAGAAGGGTGAAAGTATGGCGGGAGCGGTCATCCTTCCGTTATACCGAATGGTACTAAAAGCTGACCTTTCCAATTCCCTAGGTACACTGAAAAGTCACTAGCTGCTGCCCATCTTCCTCATTGCTGCCAGTGCCTAGTGTCTTTTGTTTGGTTATTTGTTAGTCCCTCACACGCTTAGCTTTCCCTCAAGTATTGAATTTAGTCTGGTAATACGTTAGTGTGGATAGCTTCCCTCTTTACTTATTTTTAAAAAGTTAGGAGCCAGAAAACCCGCCCCGTCCCACCGAGCTTGCGTGCATAAGCAAACGCATACACGAGTAGCACCCGCATATGTAAACGGAGTTCAAAACACACGTGAGGTATCGTCGCGATTGGTAGAGCGAGAGCAATAATTCTAGACCTCCTCTGACTCAAAACATGCAATCTGTAGAACCTTTTAACCACTTAAGCCCTGGACCAATATGCTGCTAAATGCCCAAAGGCGTTTTTACAATTCGGCACTGCGTCGATTTAACAGACAATTGCGCGGTCGTGTGACATGGCTCCCAAACAAAATTTGCATCCTTTTCTTTCCATAAATAGAGCTTTCTTTTGATGGTATTTGATTGTCTCTACGATTTTTATTTTTTGCGATTCAAAAAGTAGAAAATATCATATTTTTTTTTCAAAAATTTCGGTCTTTTTTGGTTTACCGAAAAAGACCGAAATTTTTGAAAAAAAAAAAAAAAAATGATATTTTCTACTTTTTGTTATAAGAAAAAAATCGAATGAACTAAAATTTTAGTCAAACATTTAGGCCAAAATGTATTTAGCCACATTACAGCGATCAGAAAAACGATCGCTTAGTGACGCTGGCAATAGGGGGTGAAAGGGTTAACTAGGACGGTGATCAAGGGGTTAAACCTTTATTAGAGGAGGGGGGTACGGGGGTTACCCTGGACCTAACACTAACTGCCTGTCACACTGACAATAAATGCAGTGATCAGTAAATATATGATAACTTCTATTAGTGACACTGTGATAGGGGGCTGGGGGGGGGGGGTGATCTGAAGGGGTCAATGTGCCTATGTGTGTGGTGTCAGTGTAGTGTTGGTGCGACTTACTTGTGATGTCTTCTCTCCTCTCGGCGGATTGAAAATACCGCCGAGAAGAGAGCTGACATCACTTCCTCTGCCTGTGTTTACATTATACAGGCAGAGGAAGTGCACTGCAGGGAGGGAGTGAATTGGCTGGGAGCGACCCGGAGGGGGCGGACAAAAACGAACAGCCGCCCCCTCATCCCAGATCGCTCCCACAGAAAACCGGACCCCGTCGCATGTACCGGGGGGGGGGGGGGGGGTCCCCATATATGTACATGCGGCGGTCGGGAAGTGGTTAAACGTCACCTATGGAGATTTTAAAGGGTAAAAAGTTTGTCACCATTCCATGAGCGGACTCAATTTTGAATTGTGACATGTTGGGTATCAATTTACTGGGCGCAACATTATCTTTCACAATATAAAATAAATTGGGCTAACTGTTGTCTTATTTCTTAATTTAAAAAAGGTGTATTTTTCCCCAAAAAATAAGCAGCGGCCCCAAATGCCGGCGCAGCCCGACACGATAGCACGGCGGGGGCGCACCGAGACACAGGATTGGTTGCCTTCGTGTGCCCCCACCTCCCCTGCTGCGCTATCGCGCCGGCCGGTAATTGAGGCTGTGGCTTTGCGGCCTTCTGCAGGCCTAAGCTTCCTTCCCCCGGGCGCCAGGTTGCTAATTCCAGTCGCAATTGCGACCGGCCACACAGATTTTGTCGAACCCAGAGATTGCAAACCTCCGGGAAAAACAAAAAACCTGTGATACAAAAGGCATAATGAGCTAGTATTCATCACATACTAGCTCATTATGAAATACTTACCTTAGAATGATGCCCTGCAGTGACACTCCAGAAAAAAAAATGTGAAGCAGAGAAACCGCCTGTTTTTCTGCCTTGTGTATCTCAGAAGCTGGAACAAAAACCTGTCATACCGGCCATTCGTGCTGCACAGACTGCTTGTTATGAATAACTGCCGCAGTATATTAAGTGACCTTTCCATTACATTAACAAACAATTATGCTCACAACACAAGAATCAGAATTTTAGCTCATGAACACCATTACACACATTTTAAAATAAGAACAAAGCATATGCCGCTATAGTGTGTACTCAATAAAAACAATACATTTATATTTGTTTATAATCAGGGCTTTTTTTCTGGGGGAACTTGGGGGAACTCAGTTCCACCACCTTTGGCTCAGACCCTTTGGTGCCCGCTCACCACAATCACTTGTGAACACAGAAGTCTGGTTTCTGTGTTTACA
This sequence comes from Rana kukunoris, assembly GCA_029574335.1. Classification (NCBI taxonomy): domain Eukaryota; kingdom Metazoa; phylum Chordata; class Amphibia; order Anura; family Ranidae; genus Rana; species Rana kukunoris. Next base: position 154,425,207 of record CM056053.1, read on the forward strand.
GGTGACTGCTTTGTAACCCCCTGAACTCTGCACACTGTATGTAATGCAATTCTGGTATTTAATGCCCCTTTAAGACCCTTCTACTGTTTGTGAAATCTGAACGGGTCGTGGTTGAGTTCCTGCACCTATTTTCTGAGAAAAAAAGCTCTGTTTATAATTAACATTGTTACAAATGTTCGGTAGCAAATTATAACCTCAAAAGATTGGTTGTTGTGGTAAGATTAACATATAGTAAGAACCATTTACAACATAAGGAGGGGTTAACAGGTGTCGATATAATTCCTGATAACCAAATCCTGACTAACCTATTGGGTTCAAGCTGTAAGCAGGGGTTGATCATCAAATTAACCAATTTTTAAAAGGAACAAAGAATGTAGTGATAGGTGATGAACCACGCCAAAAACTCAAAATTAAGAGCGCTGTTAAGGGTTAAAGCAGTTGCATACCCCACTTTGTTAACCGCTTATGGACCGCCGCATGTACATTTACGTCTGCAGAATGGCACAGGCAGGCACATCAACGTATATATACGTTGCTGCCTTGACGTGGGTCGGGGGTCCGATCAGGACCCCCCCCCCCGGGACATGCGGCGGTCCCCGCGGCTGTACGAGCGATCGGGGACGAGGGGGCGGCTATTCGTTTTTGCCCGCCCCCTCTGCGCGCTCCCCTGCTCTGCACTTCTTCCTCCTGTGTAAACACAGGAAGGGGGAAGTGATGTGATCTCTGCTCTCAGCGTTTTTTTCAACCGCCGCTGAGGAGAGATCACATCGCACAGTAAGTCTGCACAACACTACACTGACACACACTACAAATAGGCACATTAACCCCTTGCGATCATCCCCCCACCCCCTGTCACAGTGTCACTGAATGCAGTAATCATACATGTATGATTACTGTATTTAGTGTCAGTGTGACAGTCAGTGTTAGGTTCAGGGTAGCCCCGTACCCCCCCTAATAAAGTTTTAACCCCATGATCACCGCCCTAGTTAACCCTTTCACTCCCTATTGCCAGCGTCACCAAGCGATCATTTTTCTGATCGCTGTATTAGTGTCGCTGTTCCCGCTAGGTAGCCATTTTTTTTTATTGCGATTTTTTTTTTTTACTAAAGACATGTGGCTAAATAAATTTTGGCCTAAATGTTTGACTAAAATTTCATTTATTTGATTTTTCTTATAACAAAAAGTAAAAAAATATTGTTTTTTTTTTTCAAAAATGTCGCTCTATTTTTGTATATAGCGCAAAAAAAAAAAAAAAAAACGCAGAGGCGATCGAATACCACCAAAAGAAATCTCTATTTGTGGGAAGAAAAGGACGCAAATTTTGTTTGGGAGCCACGTCACACGACCACACAATTGTCAGTTAAAGCGACGCAGTGCCGAATCGCAAAAAGTGTCCTGATCATTTACCTGCATTTTGGTCCTGGTTTTAAGTGGTTAAACAGTAAGTGAGGTTGAAAAGAGACACAACTCCATCAAGTCCAACCTGTGTGTGAGTATATGTCAGTATTACATTGTATATCCCTGTATGTTGCGGTCATTCAGGTGCTTATCTAATAGTTTTTTTAAACTATTACTGAAACCACCGCCTGTGGAAGGGAATTCCACATCCTTGCCGCTCTTACCACAAAGAACCCTCTATGCAGTTTAAGGTTAACCTCTTTCCTTCTAGTTTTAATGAGTGGCCACGTGTCTTATTAAACTCGCTTTCGAGAAAAAGTTTCGAGAAAATTATATTCCCACTCAAGCGTCCCTTATTCAGAGAGAATAAGTTCAGTGCTCAGAACCTTTCTTCATATCCAATATCCTCCAGACCCTTTATTAGCTTTGTTACCATTTTTTGTACTCGCTCCATTTCCAGTACATCCTTCCCGAGGACTGGTGTCCACAATTAAACAGCATACTCCAGGTGCGGCCGGACCAGAGTCTTGAAGAGTGGAAGAATTATCACTTTATCCCTGGAGTTAATCCCCTTTTTAATGCATGCCAATATCTGTTTGCTTTTTTAGGCTCAGAAATGGCATGCAATGCAAGCTGCTGCTATCATCTACTAGGACCTTTTCCATCCTAGATGATAAGTTCACCCCTTAGTGAGTAGACTGCATTCATATTTTACGCCATCCAAATGCATTAAAAAAATGTTCTACATTAAACCTCATTTGCCATGTAGTTGCCCACCACAATAATTTGTTCAGATCTTTTCACATCCTGCAGAGTTATTGTCCTGCTTAGCTTTGTCCACAAATACAGAGATTGAACTGTTTACCCCATCCTCCAGGTCGTTTATGAACAAATTAAATAGGATTGGTCCCAGGACAGAACCCTGGGGGACCCCACTTTCCACCCCTGACCATGTCACCACCCTCTGACAAATCGGTAGCCAGATTTTAATCCATGTACTCACCGTATGGTCCATGCCAAGGGACTTTACTTTGTACAGTAAACGTTTATGGGGAACTGTGCCAAAAGCTTTTGCAAAATCCAGATACACCAAGTCTACAGGCCTTCCTTTATCTAGATGGCAGCTCACCTCCTCATAGAAGAAAGGTTCTTTATGAACCCATGCCGATTACTGCCAATTATACTGTTTTCATTACTAAAATCTTGTATATAGACCCTTATCATCCCCTCCAAGAGCTTGCATACTATTGATGTTAGGCTAACTGGTCTGCAATGCCCAGGGGTGTATTTTGGCCCTTTTTTAAATATTTGTGCTACATTGTCTTTCCTATAATTAGCTGGTACCATTCCGGTCAGTAAAAATTAGGAATACTGGTCTGGCAATTACTTGACTGAATTCCCCAAGTACCCTTGGGTGCAAGCCATCTGGTCCCGGTGATTTATCAATTTTCATGTTGCCAAGTCTATTTCTAATTTTGTCTTCGGTTTGCCATGAGGGTGCTTCCTGGGATGTGTCATGAGGACAAACACTGCAGTTTTGATTACTGAAGACTCCCAATTCCCTTGTGAAAACTGAGGGGAAGCATAAATTCAAATACCTTTGCGGTCTACCCATCCCCTGTAATTAGATGTCCTTACTCATTCTTTATTCGGCCAATATGGTCTGTCCTCCCTTTTTTATATACTTAACCACTTCTCTACCGTGGGAGTTTTTCAGATTTGGTGTTTACAAGACTAAAACATTTTTTTTTGCTAGAAAATTACTTAAAACCCCCAAACATTATATATATTTTTTCTAACACCCTAGATCAAGGATCTCCAAACTACGGCCCTCCAGCTGTTTCGGAACTACATTTCCCATGAGGCATTGTAAAACTCTGACATTCACAGACACGACTAAGCATGATGGGAATTGTAGTTCCTGAACAACTGGAGGGCCATAGTTTGGAGACCCCTGCGGCCTAGAGAATAAAATGGCGATCATTGCAATACTTTTTGTCACACCATATTTGCGCAGCGGTCCTACAAGCGCACTTTTTTTGGAAATAATTCACTTTTTTGAATTAAAAAATAAGACAGCAATAAATTTGGCCCAATTTTTTTATTTATTGTGAAAGATAATGTTACGCCGAGTAAAATGATACCCAACATGTCACGCTTACAAATTGCGCCCGCTCGTGGCATGGCGTCAAACTTTTACCCTTAAAAATCTCGATAGGCGACGTTTAAAAAATTCTACAGGTTGCATTTTTTGAGATACAGAAGAGGTCTAGGGCTAGAATTATTGCTCTTGCTCCAACGATCGCGGCGATACCTCACTTGGTTTGGACACCGTTTTCTTATGCAGACACTACTCACGTATGCGTTCGCTTCTGCGCGCGAGCTCGTCGGTACGGGGCACTTTAAAAAAAAAAAATGTTTTGTTTTCTTATTTATTTTTATGTGGTTTATAATTTTTTACACTGAAATAAAAAATAAATAAAAAAAAATTATCACTTTTATTCCTATTACAAGGAATGTAAACATCCCTTGTAATAGAAAAAAGCATGACAGGTCCTCTTGAATATGAGATCTGGGGTCAAAAAGACCTCAGATCTCATATTTAGACTTAAAAGAAAAAACGCTGGGCAGAAATGACGTTTTGACATCACTTCCGCCGCAGAGACCGCCGTTATCTTTTACAGTACCGCTCACACTAAAGATGGATACCTTGGTTGTGGCAGCAGCTGCTGCCGTTACCGAGATATACATCTTTAAAGTGCCGCCGTAAAAAGTCGTAAGGCGGTAGGGAAGTGGTTAAAGAATTTCTTTGGATTTTTTTTCTCTCCTCCGCTATGTGTCTTGTGTTCTATCTCAACCACCCTAATTGTACCCTTACATATATTGTTGCATTCTTTGTAAAGTCTGAATGCTGATGATGATCCCTCAGCCTTGTATTTTTTGAAGGCCTCCTTCTTTTGCTTTTATATGCATTTTATTTATTTATTTTTAACAGAAAGTTTATATGCATTTTTACTTGGAGCTAAGCCACCGCTCTTTTAAAATGTATTTTTAGGATATTTATAAACAAAAAATAAATAAAAAAAAATCTTAGCTTCATCCCATTGGAGCTTTACCCATAATGATTTCAACTCCTTCCTAGCTCCCTTATTGATGTCATCTCTCACATTCACTTGTACATAGTTCTTGATATATAGTCATACCCCTCCCTATTTTTTACCCTCTTTTTCCCTGCAATAAAGGGAATACCCTTGAATGGTTGACAGTCAATCCTGAGAGCTGTTGAACCGAGTCTCCGAAATTCCTACAAAATACAAAATCCTCCTCATTTAACAGTATTTCTCGTTCACCGGGCTCCTGGCATTGGTGAACATGCCATGTAATCTAGACCGGTAATATACTGTCCTCTTATTGAGTGTTCCAAGATTGCAAATAGGACTTGTTACTATACTTTCCTCAGGTTTATGTGCTTTAGTCAACCTACCACTAATGCCCCAAATACTATCCTCTGGAATATGTTCATTGCTGGTCTCTTCTGCAATAAAATAAATCTACCTGCTCAGTCTTCTTTAGAATGTACTTCAAGCTGTGTATGTGTGGGAGTGACAGCATGCTGCATTGGTCAACGAAGAATGAAAAAGCCTGGCACCCAGAAAAAGCCAGAGACAGGATGCCAGCTCTGACGAGGAACCATGCGTATGTCAGACCACTGACGCAGAGGCATTTTGGGTAAGAGATCTGATTGTTAATATGTAAACAGATGAATGTCCATAGTCTGCACACCAGGACCCTTTCATTATAAAAAGGTGATCATTAGCTAATAAATCTTTAGCAAAAACGTTACAACGTTTTTCTCTGAGGGTTAAAAGTGGTATTACGCAAAAGAAAAAAAATAATAATTATATTAGGGCTGTGGAAATTAACTTTTATTTCATCGAATAATCTTTTATTTGATCGATCAAAATTCTTTTGATTGGTACTTACCTCTCTGCTGGCTTCCGGGCCTTCAGGGAGTTCCGTCGGAGATCCGATGACGTCATGGACACCGGCCGGGCTTGCCGTGTCCATCTGAAGGGCTCCTTTGCTGTGCCTTCATATCTGCATGCCGGCGGGACCTTACTATCTGCCACACACAAGGGCTGTTACACTTCCCTCTATCAACCTGAGATTCTACAGCCATCCACTGGGAGTTGTGATAGTTCCCTTCACGGGACATCTACATGCCGACGAACTGATGTTAACCTCTCCTCATCTGGATTCAGCAGTGGTATCGTTGTACACATTTGTATACCAGTATCATACTTGGCTACATGTTTTTATGACTGCTTTTGCTACCGTATGGTATTACTCGCACCATTTTTACAGTTTATGTAGCTACATCGATTTTATCTCCAGTGCAATATTTATTTTGTTACCTACTTGAAGACTATAAAAGTTGTAATGCTATTCCCATCGAGCGCTGCCTTTGTGTGTTTTTGGTATCCTGCTATCCATTTTTCCAGTGGTTGGTAGCTGTACTGGGAATCGGCCTGCAAGGAGATCAGCTAAAAGTAGTTGAATCTGTATGTGTGTTATAATTAATCGAAATAAGTCGATTAATCGAACACAAACATTTTGATCAGTAACAGCCCTAAATATATATATATATATATATATATATATATATATATATATATATATATATATATATATATATATATATATATATATATATATATATATATAAATTAGTTTTTTTTTACCCTTTTATTTGTACTTGGTGATCCAGCCAGTAAGTCTGCTATTTTTAAAAATCCTTTAACAGACCAAACTGGCATCAGTTGGAGCACATTTAGACAAGCTTTGCTATCTGATGACCAATCTGCATTCGGATCACCCTAGAGAGTATTTGACAGGCAGTGATTCAGAGTTATATTGCACGCTTTAACCCCTTGAACCCAACACTGGAGCACAGCAGCCATGTGCATTGCATACGGTTGCGGGGTGCTTCAATGGCAGCAGGGGGTGCAATTCCTGTCGCAGCATGTGTATATCCCCAGCTGCTGCCTTTTCAGTTTTTACTGCCTCCCAACGGCTAGTGAGAATTAGCCCTTAGAGCAGGGGTGCCAAACTCAATTTCATTACGGGTCGCAGGAACATTATGGGTTGTATCTGTACGACTATATAGATTTATCCAGGGCTTTTTATCCCCCTCAGAGAAGAGGTGCAGGAACTCAACCCTCCGACTTTCAGCTTTAATTTAAGGGGTTAAACATAAATATCAAAGTACAAATTTTAGGAACAGAAACCATTTTAAAAAACAGTGCCCCCCCCCCCCCCATTTTCAGGGCTCAAGTGTAATTGGCCAAATGGATATAATCATAAATAAAATGATTTTAATATTTTGTTGAGAGCCCTTTACTGGCAGTGACTGCCTGAAGTCTGGAACCCATGGACATTACCACACACTTGGTTTCCTCCTTTCTGATGCTTTGCCAGGCTCTAACTGCAGCTGTCTTCAGTTGTTTTTGCGTCTTTCTACCTTTAGTTTTGCCTTCAGCAAGTGAAATGCATGCTCAATTGGGTTGAGATCAGGTGATTGACACTTGGCCATTACAGAATATTCCACTTATTTTCCTTCAAATGCTTCTGGGTTGCTTTGCAGTGTGTTTTGGATCATTGTCCATCTGTACTGTGAAGTGCCGTCCAATCAACTTTGCTGCATTTGGCTGAATCTGGACTGACAGTATATCGATAAACACTGCAGAATTCATCCAGGCTACTTCTGTCTTCTGTCACATCATCCATAAACACCAATGACCCAGTGCCACTGGAAGCCATGCATGCCCATGCCATCACACTGACTCCACCATGTTTTACAGATGACGCTGTGTGCTTTGGATCATAAACTGTTTCAAACCTTCTCCACACTTTTTTGGCGGGACTGCGACATTGCAGCGGACAGATCAGATACTTTTTTGGGACCGTTGACATTTAAAAAGTGATCAGTGCTATAAAAATGCACTGACTACTGTGTAAATGACACTGGCAGGGAAGTGGTTAACACTAGGGGGCAATCAAGGGGTTAAATGTGTTCCCTAGGGAGGTCTTTCTAACTGTGAGGGGAGGGGACTAACAGAGTAGAGAGAGATCGTTGTTCATAATCACTAGGAACAGCAGATCTCTCTCTCTCTAAGATGGGGAGGAGAGCGCCGATCTGCCCACCAAAGCGATAAGAGATCATTTTTGATGCAAAGCATTGCAACAGTGGCAGGAATAGGCCCCCTCTCTTCTGTTCTCAGGTTCTATGTCGAAGGGGAGCTGGAGACTGCGACAAATGGTATGGCTGGCTGTAGATAGAGGAGGAGAAGGAACGGCCGTTTTTTCCCCTCCTTTGTGACAAATGAAGCCAGAAGGGACAAGGATGCTGTCACTTTCAATTTGTTTGTTTACAAGCCGATACTGGCTTGTAAAGTATCTGATCAAACTGGTCTTGGTATGATCAGATGCTTTGAGGGCAGAGGAGAGAATTGAGGTCTAATGAACCCCCACAGATCTCGCAATAAAAAAAAAAAAAAAAAAAAGAAGGAGTACCTGTCACTGCACATGCTATCACAGGGGATTTTGTTTATCCCTTGTGAAAGCAATAAAGTTGAAAAAGGGGGAGGTTGGTGCGGCAGGGACCGGTCTTGCGTTCTGAGGATAGTAGTAGTATAGCTTCGCTCTGCAATCCCCTAGACCACATGTGTCAAACACCAGGCCCGTTGGCCATCTTGTGTGGCCCTCACACCTTTCCTGCTGCTGGAATGATGGGGGGACTCTTGACAGCCGATGCTGGTCGGAGGGGGGCTTTTGCCATCTGATGTAAGGGGGAGTGTTTTTTTTTTGGACATCTAGCCTTACAGCTTTGAAGGCAACATAATTCTAATGCAGCCCGCAATGAAAAGGAGTACGACACCTCTGCCCTAGACCAAAACGGGCACAGCCCCACTGCATGGGAGAATATACATTTTGCCCGGAGTTCTTGTTCTTTAAACGCTTGTCTCCCCACGCTGATGGGTCTTGTCTTGGCTGTCCCTGACAATGTGCATTAGTTGTGCTCTCTTGTCTGGCATTTTGATACTTTTGATACACTTGATACATTGTGCTTTTTTCCTTCTTGCCTCTTTATATTCCTCACATCATAGGTCACATCGTATGGCAATACCTTGTGAATAATCCGTACTTTCAATGACCCAGGACATATTTCTGCTACAACCGACCAAGCAATTTTCATGGTCTCCATCTGAGACTTATATACCTACCTTCGAACTTACCGGTTAGTAGTTACTTATATACTTGGCAATTAGTGTTTAAGCATATATATGTGCATAATATTTTTGAGTCCAGAGCCATACACACAGGGCTAGTCCGGGTACCACCCCAGACACGGCGGGAGTCATGATGAGGATTAAAACCGTGGTTACTTATATGTACTTTTCTCTATATGTAAAAAATTGTGTAAATGAATGTTTCAACTACACATGTGTCTGTCATGAACTTTGCATTTATTTTATTTTATCTTATTTATTTTAGACGGTACAGCGACACTTTGCGCACCGCCCTCGCCCTGATGAAGAGGCGATACTCGGTCTAGAAAAAAAAGCCTTGAAACGTTGGCATCCCTGTCTATACCCATGAGACAGTCTTGAGGGCTTTTACTGTTGCTCCTTCGTCGCATGTACACGTATATACAATTTTGATTGTCTTGTCTCACCATGTATAATGTGAGGTACCGTTGTTAATTGTCCCCCCCAGGTCGCGCTCTCTTGTTCTTTACTGGTCATTTGGGAAATTGCTTTGTAATCTATGCTGTTAACAAACCTTCTTTTGATACGTTGTTCGAATGAGCAACATTATTTAAACCAATACATTTTGAATATTTTTGATACCTACTTGTTGACTAATTTAGTCCTATACTCGAACCCGCCCCACACACCTAAAGTCCCACCGAGGAAACACACCCCCTTCGGGGGTATAGCAACACGCTCATGGGTCGTGCACTCATATGTAATCAATGATCGCACCACATATATGAGGTATTGCCATGAATGTCAGAGCGAGAGCAATAATGCTAGCACCAGAGCTCACGGTTTCTCTAGTAACCTGTAAAGGCCTTGCCTATGAATAATTTAACCACTTAATGACCAGGCCATTTTTGCGATGCGGCACTGCGTCGATTTAACTGATAATTGTACGTCAGTCGTGCGACGATGTACCCCAAAAAAAATGTATGTCTTTTTTCCCCACAAATAGAGCTTGCTTTCGGTGGTATTTGATCACCTCTGCATTTATTTATTTTTGCGCTATAAACGAAGAAAGACCAAACAATTAAAAGAAATATAGTAATAATAAAAAAAAATGAATATATATCTAAGCTGATAAAGAAATCTAAATATTTTTACCTTTTCTTTTTGTTAGGGAGATATTTATTATAGTAAAAAATAAAAATAATAATTATATATATATATATTTTTTTTTTTTTTTTTTTTACTATAATAAATATCTCCCTAACAAAAAGAAAAAGGTAATAATATTTAGATTTCTTTATCAGCTTAGACCAATATGTATTCTCCTACATATTTTTGGTAAAAAAAAAAAATCCCAATAAGCATATAATGATTGGTTTGCACAAGCGTTATAGCTTGAAGATGAATTTAAGGCATTTTTATTATTTTTTTATTAATAATGGCAGTGATCAGTGATTTTTAGCGGGACTGCGACATTGCGGCGGACAGATCAGATACTTTTTTGGGACCGTTGACATTTATACAGTGATCAGTGCTAGAAAAAAATGCACTAATTACTGTGTAAATGACACTGCAGAGAAGGGGTTAACACTAGGGGCCATCAAGGGGTTAAATGTGTTCCCTAGGGAGGTCTTTCTAATTGTGAGGGGAGGGGACTGACAGAGTAGAGAGAGATCCTTGTTCCTAATCACTAGGAACAGCAGATCTCTCACTCTCCTCCCCTGTCAGAACAGGGGATCTGTTTGTTTACATTGACAGCTCCCACATTCTGGCTTTCTGTGAAGCGATCATGGGTGGCCAGTGGACATTGCGGCTACTGGCTACCAGCTACGCACATTGGCTACCCCACCGCTGTAGCTGTTAAAAGGGACCGCCATACAGCTATGGCGATTCACGGGAACAAGCCAACCTGCCGCCGTATTATCACGTTTGTTACCATTCCACATGCATGCGCAATTTTAAATCATGACATGTTAGGGATCTTCTTACTCGCTGTAACTTCATCTTTTATAAGTGATCAAACAATTGGGTATTATATGGTTTCTGTGTGCACTAAAATGCATTAAAGTTCATTTTTTCCTGAAAACTGGCATTTGATAAATCACTGCACAAATATCCAGAGACATAAAACATTGCAGCAACCACCATTTTATTCTCCAGGGCCTTTGCTTTCAGACAATATAGAACGTTTGGAAGTTCTACGTAGTTATCCAGCAAAACAATGCAGGTTATGCCATGTATGTTGGAAGGTTCAGTATTGGCCTGGCCAGCAAAGTGCCCTTCATGCCCAATACAATGAGAAGACTTACCATCTCTATGATCTTAGTCTTCCTCCCAGTCTTCTTCTTCACAGTGAATATATACTGGGCCAGCACCACTCCGGCCACCACAGCACACATACTGGCACTGGCCACCGCTCCAGCCTTCACTACAGACGCCTTATCCATGGTGACAGAGAGACCCCCGAATGTCCCCCCCAGTCACTCTATGCCCAGACTCATGAGGAGAAGATACACAGCCGGGAACTCAATGACTTGACATGTCCGCCCATCACACCGCCGGTTCCCGCCCCGCCCCCTTCTCCCGGGCACAGTCCTCGTGTGTCTGCTACAGCTGTTGTCATAGTAACCGGGGTGTGACCGCTCAGAACTAAAAAGAATAATGAAGCTCAAAGTGTTCTGATCGTGTTTTTCTTTGTAGTAAAGTGAATAGAAATCATTCGCTGCCTGTTTTATAACTGCTATGGCATACACGAGCCAGAAGAAGTAGGACATTTCTGTGAAAGCAATGTAGGCAGCCATTTTGTTGTAGTCCAGAGGAGAAGGGAAGAAGCTCCAATGAGGGATCCTACAGGTGTGTGTGTGTGTGTGTGTAGCTGCACTAATGGGTGGCACTAAAATGCAGCACTGATGGGGAGGCACTAATATGCAGCACTGATGTGGAGGCACTAATATGCAGCACTGATGGGGAGGCACTAATATGCAGCACTGATGGGGAGGCACTAATATGCAGCACTGATGGGGTGACACTAATATGCTGCACTGATGTGGAGGCACTAATATGCAGCACTGATTGGGAGGCACTAATATGCAGCACTGAGGGGGAGGCACTAATATGCAGCACTGATGGGGAGGCACTAATATGCAGCACTGATGGGTGTTGGCGGGTATGGGTGACGGGGAGGCAGGCTATATGCATGATGGGGAGGCACTAATATGCAGCACTGATTGGGAGGCACTAATATGGAGCACTGATTGGGAGGCACTAATATGCAGCACTGATGAGGAGGCACTAATGCAGCTAATATTGGAGCAGCACTAATATGCAGCACTGATGAGGAGGCACTAATATGCAGCAGGTGATGGATGAGGCACTAATATGCAGCACACTGAGGATGGAGGCACTAATGTGCAGCACTGATTGGGAGGCACTAATATGCAGCACTGAGATTGAGGGAGGCACTAATATGCAGCACTGATGAGGAGGCACTAATATGCAGCACTGATTGGGAGGCACTAATATGCAGCACTGATATGCAGCAGCACTGATGGGGAGGCACTAATATGCAGCACTGATGAGGAGGCACTAATATGCAGCACTGATGAGGAAGCACTAATATGCAGCACTGATTGGGAGGCACTAATATGCAGCACTGATGGGAGGCACTAATATGCAGCACTGATTGGGAGGCACTAATATGGAGCACTGATTGGGAGGCACTAATATGCAGCACTGATGAGGAGGCACTAATATGCATCACTGATGGGGAGGCACTAATATGCAGCACTGATTGGGAGGCACTAATATGCAGCACTGATGAGGAGGCACTAATATGCAGCACTGATGAGGAGGCACTAATATGCAGCACTGATGAGGAGGCACTAATATGCAGCACTGATTGGGAGGCACTAATATGCAGCACTGATGAGGAGGCACTAATATGCAGCACTGATTGGGAGGCACTAATATGCAGCACTGATGGGGAGGCACTAATATGCAGCACTGAGGGGGTGGCACTAATATGCAGCACTGATTGGGAGGCACTAATATGCTGCACTGATTGGGAGGCACTAATATGCAGCACTGATTGGGAGGCACTAATATGCAGCACTGATGGGGAGGCACTAATATGCAGCACTGATGGGGAGGCACTAATATGCAGCACTGATGGGGAGGCACTAATATGCAGCACTGATTGGGAGGCACTAATATGCAGCACTGATGTGGAGGCACTAATATGCAGCACTGATGTGGAGGCACTAATATGCAGCACTGATGAGGAGGCACTAATATGCAGCACTGATGGGGAGGCACTAATATGCAGCACTGATGGGGAGGCACTAATATGCAGCACTGAGGGGGAGGCACTAATATGCAGCACTGATGGGGAGGCACTAATATGCAGCACTGATGAGGAGGCACTAATATGCAGCACTGAGGGGGAGGCACTAATATGCAGCACTGATGGGGAGGCACTAATATGCAGCACTGATGGGGTGGCGCTAATATGCTGCACTGACGGGGAGGCACTAATATGCTGCACTGATGGGGAGGCACTAATATGCAGCACTGATGAGGAGGCACTAATATGCTGCACTGATGGGGAGGCACTAATATGCAGCACTGATGAGGAGGCACTAATGTGCAGCACTGATGGGGAGGCACTAATGTGCAGCACTGAT